>CM026201.1:15538365-15918395 GCA_014839995.1 Xenentodon cancila | reverse complement strand
ATACACACAGACAGTACAACACATATACACACACCAACAAACAAACAACAACTAACACACACACACACACATACACACACAATAGAGAGATAGATACACACAGAAATACAGAACTGCTTGATTAAACAAAAGAATTGAGGAGTTACCATGGCAATAAAAGAGATGTTATTAATCTTTGTCCATGTTTTTTTCTTCTTCTTTTCTTTCTCTGGCTATCTCTACCCTCACGCACATGTGGCACATGCTACAACACCCTCTCTGGCACTTGGATCTGTTTAAAAATACACACACATGCTCTGCACCTTTTAAAGAGTGACACTATAAATACATCTACAGTTACCATGGCAGGGCTTCTATAAATATCATTACTAATCATAGCTATAGACTGATGATCTTAGAGAAAGAAAACTGCATTGTGTCTTTGCATTTTAGTAGAGTCTCGACTTGAGCTCTTCCCCCGAGTCTCTGTCACACATTCAATAATTGTTTTTCTAATACTGTCATGGGCTCATCCATCTATTTCTTGCTCTTCTTTCCCCCACTTTTCTTATCCCTTTGATTGAGTCAAGACAATCAGTGATTTTGATAATTATTGTTGTTTTTTTTGTTTTGTTTTCTGAAATGAAGATCTGAAAAATGTTTATAGAATCTACCAAAGTACAAATAGGTGTTTTCTGTGTGATTCAGATAGAAAGGCTGCAGTATGTTAATGCCACGCCAACTATCTCTGTGCATCTGTATAACCAGCTGTTTGGTTCAAATTAAGACATTTTCACAACTGTTACCACCTACTGACTAGAGTGATATAAAAGTATACTGTATATCTATGTGTGTATATACATATCTTGCAATATTTGATAATGCATTTATCACTAAATTACGGGAATATTTCTTTGCACTGACAGCCTTTATTTAGGATCACGCATAAATTGGTTACAACTCATACCTGTGATTTTCATTCATTATTAACCAATACCAAAAACATTATATTACGTACTTCTGTGTTTTTCTCCCATTCTTCTTGTTTGCCATTAATCGTTCCCTCCAGCTGCTTTCTTTGACTCCCCTGTCTGATTCGGTCTATTTTTATACGTCTGTGCTGGCGACAGCTGTGGCCAAAAGCATGATGTTCTTGCTCAGTCTGTCCATCTATTACACTCTCATGAACTCCAAATCTCAGGAATGCCTGGAAGGAATTTCTCCAAATTTGCTGCCAATGTTGATTTGTTTCTTAAGGACAAACCGATTTTACAATTTAGTGGTGAAATGCCATGGTCATTCTGACCTTATGTTTTTAATTCAATAATGCACTAATTCTGATATGATTCATCGCAGATAACCAGCCAGGACTATTTTATTTAAAAAAACAACAACAAAAAAGGCCAATTTTTAAAAGTTAAAGGTGAACTTCACCACTGGCTCTATTTGACCTTTGACAGTTTTTGTTAATGGATGACACCAGTCTGATTTTACAGATCTTCTTCTCTAAATGGTTAAAAACATGTGAGAACCGTCTGCATTTTAGATTTTGTGGATTCTTGCAGCAATATCCACATTTGAAACCTCATCTATTATTGAGGCTACATCTTTGTGTTCCAAACAATATTAAGATGTTTTTCATCTGTCAAAATAACATTGACATTATTTTAGGGACACATGGTTTCTATTTATAGGACTTTTATACCCGCTTTTTGAAAATAACATTTTTAAAATGAACAATTTTTCTTGATTCAGTGTAATTTAGGTTTGATACAGCTGATTTACATAAATATGCAAATGAGATGTGTAAATAAAAAACCATCATTTCCTTAAATATCACATTGAGAATCTGTCCTGAAATAACTATATTTAATAAAACACCAAGAAAATCACATAATACTTAAAAAAAAAAAATGCATTTGATAGTTCTTGTTCAACTTATTTCTGATCCTCATTTACACCTTTATCACAAAAATGTTTTAAAGAAGCTGTTGGTATTTCATACTCTGCTCTAATGACACTAAAGCAGCCAGTCTCTTGACCACACTATATGATTGTAATCTTTTAACATTAAGTTAACTTGTAGATACTGAAATGATATTTGTTATGATATTCAAAAGCAGGCTTATCTGCTATTTTCACTACTCAAACTGGTCTAGTGCACACATGGAAAAGAATATAGCCAGAGGGTTTGAAGTGGCCTCTGGATCAACTCGGTCCAGTCCTCCTTAAATGAAAACACAACGACACAAGAATGACTTTAATTGCATTTTGCTAATGAATCTTAAGGCGAGTGGACAAAGTTGATAAGATCTTTTACTACAACAGCAGACTGTCTGCATTCAGCCTTGATTCAACTTCTCTGCCAGTCATGGCGTTTTAAGGAGGAATATTTTGACAAAGTATAGTCAAGCTTCCATGAATGAGTTAACTATATGCTGTCATACTGGCTTGGAGAACAGAACCAGCCTTGCTCTGAGTCGACATTGAAAAGACTTTAATGATGCAGTCGCCTGGTAAACTGTGCTCATGTTACAGTTGTCCAACTGGTGGCCTTTTTAACTATGTGGTGATGGTCCTACAGGAAAAGATGTTACCCATCTCGGCGTTAATGGTCTTGCTTTGGACGCCACAGCGAAGAACACTTGACTTTTTTAACCATCACTAATTCAAATGTTTTGCTCAACAGACAACAAGATCAAATATTATTTTCATGGAATACACTTGGCGAAGATCTATAAAATATCAATTTTTTATAACGGAGGTATTCTGTGGTTAATTTCTTTACTAAAACATGAGTATTGTATCAGATTGGTCTCTGCGCTCAGCTTATTGCGGTATTTACAAGTCACATTTTTAAATGCATCAGCAATGCCTAATAGGTCATTAGCTGAGTCCTGTGTGAACAGTGAAGGGAAGAATGAGGGCTGATGGCATTGTGGATTTATTACTACCTTATAGCACCTAATTAGTCAACGAGCATAAGTATATGTGCTGGCATATGAGTTAGAAAAAACTGTCTATTAGCCCGGTCCAGAATGTGTAACTGCAGTCTACACACACTCTTCCACACACACTCCTCCTACACTGTCACTAAACTAATCCAATTTTCACTCTCACACACTCACTCCTACACAGCGAGTCATACACACACACACACACACACACACACACACACACACACACACACACACACACACACACACACACACACACACACACACACACACACACTCTTGAGGCATTCCTACCAGCCCCACCTCCCAATCTCACATACACACACATTCCAACCTGTTGCCCAGTCACCATGGTGACAAGTCTCACATGGAGAAATGTCGGCATCAATACTGTGCATCCCGCTTTGTAATGTGGACAGTCTGAGACTGACAAACCGGCAGCACGGACACATCCCTGGCACAGTGTGGTATGTTGGCGTGCCAGTGGTGATGCACCTCCATCTTCTATTTCTGAAAATACCTGCCAGTTTTATGGATAGTTTATATGTTTATACGCAGGAAACGTTTACAGTGACTATAGTCTTCCATGGCATTGGTCTTTATGCTTTCACCCCAACATGAAATGTACTTTTATTTCCTGTACATACAAAATAAAACCAGGATTTAATTTTAAAAGAGGTACTTATGCACAGTCAATTATTTATGATTTGCAATCTTTAAAGGCTGGGACAATATGTAAAATGAAAACCAGCAATGACCCTTTCATTTATTTTGCTCTAGAAGTTTCTTATATATATATTTATTTAAAAAAAAATTTTTGTGCGTTAATGCTTTCATCACAGAATTGTAAATCAATTTTGCCAAGGAGGCTGAACCCCATACCATAATCCTTTTTCTCTGTTTTTCTTGCTCACCTCCTTCATTGTCTCCATCATCACCGCTCCACTCAACAATCCAGATGATGGGGAAGACGGATGATAACTACACGCTGGATGACATGTTTGTGTCGAGTGCAGCGCA
Source organism: Xenentodon cancila (assembly GCA_014839995.1). Lineage (NCBI taxonomy): Eukaryota > Metazoa > Chordata > Actinopteri > Beloniformes > Belonidae > Xenentodon > Xenentodon cancila. The sequence continues at coordinate 15,914,439 of CM026201.1, read as the reverse complement.
GCGGGAGGGCGAAGGGAGGGAAGAGGAGAGGATGAGAAACAGAGCCATCAAGGAGAGCAGGCAGCTGGCTGCCTCCATGGATAAATGCCACTACTGTTTCAGCAGCAAAGAGCTCCAGAAGCATCTCATAGTCGCCATTGGGAGCAAGGTGGGGGAGGCTTTATGTTGGCTGTTTGTAAACAGGACAAGGAGATCTGTGAGTCAGCAAGAAATCTATGTATAAAGCAAAGGTCCAAAGCATTCTTTGGTTTGTGCTTCTTAATCTTAAATAAGGGCTTTTCCGGGTTTCCCCCTTTTCGTAGATGTATATTTTCATTATCAATGTAATTATTGCTTTATTCAAAAGATTAACACTGTTGAGAGCAAGAACGCTCTTGATGTCTTTAAATGTAGGTTTTAGGAATCTTATTTTGCCAGACACAATCCAATAGTCGAGTACAAAGTTTTAGTTGGTAAGTTTGTCTTTACAACCACGTGTCCAGGTATATCTGAGCCTGCCTGCTGGAGTGTCCTTGACTGAGGGCCACTGTCTCATCTGCCCTTTTCACCATCACTCTTCTGCCACGGGACTGGATGAGGATATCTGGTCGGAAATGCAGGTTCGTCAAAAAATCCACTTTGTAAAGCAGTGACTCTCGTTTAGGGCGTCACTTGATGCCAGGCTTTAAAAGCTGATTAAATTCACTTCTTTTTGTCATTTTCAGGTGTTCAGACGTACTTTGGTGCGTATGTTTGAGTCCTTGGAGTTGGACTGTGTGTTTATGGAAACATACATGAACCCCCGCAGAAAGCATCACATGGTCCTGGAGTGTATCCCACTACCCCGGGAACTGGGTGATATGGCACCCATATACTTCAAGGTTTGTGCCTCGTTTCTCTTTTAGACATATAAATACTCACTTGGTGGGGTTTGAGTTTAAATGGTAAACTCACAACTAATAATAGACTTTTGGTGTGTGCTCTTAGAAAGCTTTGCTGGAGTGTGATGAAGAATGGGCCATGAACAAGAAGATCGTTGACCTCTCTTCCAAAGACGTCCGTCAAGCTGTATGTCTGTAACTGTGATCTCACGTCCATGACTGATGATCCCCGTCTGACCAGCCTACTTTCGTCTTTCATTTGTTTTGTTTTTGTTTCCATATCTAGATTTTGTTTTAATTTAATTTGTGGTTATGTTTATGCCCTTGTAGGTTCCTCGCGGGTTGCCGTACTTTGCTGTGGATTTTGGACTGCAGGGAGGGTTTGCTCACGTCATTGAAAATGAGCACAAGTTTCCCCATTACTTTGGCAAGGTCAGTGTTGTACTACGACTAATAAATGTTCTGCAGTTTCATGCTCTTCCCCTGTCATTTCGTTCCTTTAAATTATGGACACCTTATCTGCAAATATGTTTATCATCCTGTAACCTGATTAAGCCTGACTTTTACATGACTTTAAAACACCTATGCTTTTAGTTTCACTGCAGTGCAAACAAAAAAAACCCAAATGATGACAAACAGAAACCGAGTCATGTTCTTACATCATTAATATGTGGAAGAAACTAATGCAACAGGCTTTCTCAGCTTTGTGAAATAAAAAGTAACACATTGTCACACAGATAAATGCGCTGAATTGTTAAGTATTATTAAAATACACTGGCAAAAAAGTATGTGAACCTCATATTGCTCTGTATACGTCAGCTGAAGTGAATGTAACAGTCAAATGGGATCTGTCCCGTTATCCGATACCCAGTCCAGCTATTTGGATAATATCAGGCCTGAAACTCTGTTAATGTTGGTACTGAGGCATCCCTGCAGTTTGTTGGATAGGGTTAACTAAAAGAATTTAAGGTGTTCCTTATTTGAAAGTTTTCTTTCAGGTCATGTTAATTTTTACAGCGAACAGTGAAAATGATCAACTTGTATGTCCTTTACAGGAAGTAGTAGGAGGCATGATGGACGTGGAGCCCCGTCTTTGGAGAAAATCGATCAAAGAGAATTTTGATGATCAGAGGAAAAAAGTCCTGCAGTTTGCTCAGTGGTGGAAACCCTATGACTGCACCAAGACTGAGGCATAACCGCGCACACAGACGTGAGCGGTGCTCGGTTTTCCAGGCCAGGAATATGTTGTTGACACTGTTTAACTATGCATGAGGAATTTGATTCAAAATTCGTTGTCAAGTTTATAATGTGATAACATTTTTAATAAAATAAATTAAAAGGCATTGATGTTTTAGTTAGTGTTTTTGTTTTGTTTTTTTAAATAAATGTAATGTTGCATTTCTAACTAATACACTGTTGTTGAATGTATTCCAAAGTGCTGGTGTTCAGCAGACGTGGGATGGATGAACCTGCTCTCACATTTCAAGCCTCTTATGCCTGTTCTGCCCTTCCTTGCTCTCCAGCTCTGGGATTTACTTTTTGACACTGTGGCTTCCTGATCCTTTGCAGCTGTCGCTTAATTCTTGGAGGTTTTGGTAGCATCACAGACACGTGGGCAAGTGTGCATACACATGCACGAATATCACAGCTTAACAACCCTCACACTTGAGCAATCTGCAGCAGTGCCCTGACTCGTCACCCGATCTTTTTTTTTTTTTCCTTCTTTCTCAGGAAAGATATTGGCGCTTTGATTAGTTTACCACTTCAGAGACTTGTTTCACTTCAGGAAATGTTTAATGCATAGCTACAGTCTGTGTAACCTTTTTTTTTTTTTTTTTTTTTTTTGGTGCTGAATCTGTCCCAATAACAGAAGAGGAAATCTATGAAAGTTTTTTTTTTTTATTGCAGTATACCACTGTGAGTATGGGAAAACCTGCATCTGTAATTGTTAACATTAGCCTTTCAAATAAATAAAGACTGTTACATGTTCATATTTTCCAGCCCACGTGGATAAAATGAAAACCTTTTCCCTTTCAATCATATACTATCACGTGAAGGATGGAAAGCCTCTTGTTCATACCAAAACAAGTTCAAATAATCATCTGGTAATAGTCAGGTCTTACAATTTGGTACATACAACATTTGACCTTTTACATCTTATCATCCATTACAAGAAACAAAAAGACGTAATGCAGAAGCAGACTGTGAGAGCCAAGTACAGCCCATAATTCAGTAGTTCATTAAACTAACTGTAGCGGAAACACATTTGAGTAATTGTTTTCTGTATGATGTTATTGGCCTCTTACGGCACAGAGTGAGTTTTGGCCCTCTGTTTTATTTTTCACATTTGTTTTGTGCAACTCTAAGTCAGATAAATGGATCATCATCGGCTTGTCATCAAGGTCTGCGCAAGTCTGTTACTGACATTTATTAGAATCAGCTGTGCTGAAGCAGGGAGACATCTACAACATGCAGGACAGTGGCACACAAGGGCTGGATTTGGACGTGCCGGGGCTACAGTACTGCGAGTGGGTTCACGTCTGGACTTTGGTCCATTGCAGCCTTGTGATTCATTGTTTTTTTTCCTTTTTAAAATAGCCATTCTGTTATGGAGTTTCCCAGTTACAACCAAGCTTTAGCTTTTGGATAAATGTTCTTGCGTTCCAATCCCAGATCATCGTCCCTCAACCACTGTGTTTCACAGCTGGTATGAGGTGTTGCGTTTTCACCAACCAGTGCTGGACATCGAGGCCCGCTCATAACGTTTTAGCTGGAAACCCTTTTACAGTCATACATGTGCAGTCAAACCTTTAACGAGCTGACTGACGCCTGTCACATTAAGCTCTGTTAGGTCTGTGAGCATTAAATGATCTAATTAGGAGGTGAATTTCCTGGGATGACCAGTGCTGGGAGATTGGCATCTGTTTTGAATATTTTCAATGATGGACTTGTGTGATAATGAAAATGACCTGCAACCCTTCCCACTGCCAACTTCTTCGTTCCCTGGCAACGTGATAACGCATACCTGAAAGCTCCAGACCAGCAAACGGCCACAACCGCTGCATTTACAGGTGGTCACACCTCTAGTTGGTCATTTAATCGAGTTCCGGACTACTTTTTACGGAAGCAGTGCATTTAGAGCATTTTGCTTGCTGATTCTGCATGTTAACTTATACGATAATTAAGATCAGGAATGTGTTGTTTATCTCAGATTGTATTCAAATCTGCAAACCTAGAAAGATACAGGAGATTTTTTTTTATTTGTCCTCAAATGGAAAACAGAAATTTAAAGATGGTTTACTTTATTATTATTGTTATATTTTTTTTAAATGGTTAATTGCCACTCTTTTTAACTTGCATCTATTTTACGTTTGGTCCATAATAACCAAATAATCCTCCTCATTCAGTGTGTGCTTTTAAACGTTGAAGCATGTTGCCATTTGCAAGAAAAGCAGCTGAATAGTAATGCAGTGATTTGTTACTCTTGAACACTTTGCACTATGGAAAACAGTGTTTGGGATAGCCTGTGAAGTCATTTATGTTGCATAACTGACTGTTGGAGTCATGGTTGCCGTGGAGTGATGTATTGTTATGGTCAATTATATTGGCTGTGAGTGGATTTATGGCTGAGTCAGTCGTTTGTCTTCTTCTGTTGGCCTCATGCACACACATGTCCTTTTCCCATGTTACTTTGCAGACCCAGGCGTTAAACTGCGGCACCCACCATATCTTTGTTTCAGGCACTCTTGTGCTGTCTCTTGCTTTTATTCTGAAAACGGAAAGGCAGGAGAGTGTATCTGACAGAAAGATGAGACGAGAATAAAGTTTCCTCTGTGTTTCCGACATGAAAACAAACATTCCTGCCACAGACTCACTTGCAGCAGCTCTACAAGGCTCCTGGCTTCGGCTCAGAGGTGTGTGTCACAAGGATGAAGCTTTCTTATCGTTTCACATTCCAAAACGACACGTATTTCAACTTTTACTGGCTCAAATTCTCCCCACCACAAATGCACTTCTGGTCCTGTATGGGTTTGTCTATATTTAACTTAGTCGTTTTGTTTTGTTTTTTTTAATAGTATTTATCTGAACTACTCGCTGTTCCTCCGTGTGTGTTCTCCTGCAGGTTCCACAGCTGCTGAAGACGTGTAATGATGCAGTGTTGTACCTGAGGTGACCCTATATCTATCTGCAGAACATGCTATTCATTTCTCCCTCATGTAAACAGTCTCTCTGAGCCGTCCAACTGTATTACTGCAAGACATAATACCTAAGAAGTAAACGTTATGATTACAATCTGTATTAAAGTAAACTATTGTCACTATCAAATCATTGCTTTGTACCCTAATTGTGTTTGCTTCAGTGATTTGCTGTAGTCAGGTCAACACGCTTCTTTAAATCTAATAAAAAACATTGTGATTTTTAGTCTTTTAAAGTGACACATGGGGTCAGTCGGTTTTAACTCTTTGAGCACAAGTCAGTAAGGCTCCAGATTGAAATCCTTTGTTTTATATTTCCATGATGAAGTTTTTTTTAAATGTGAGGCAATCCATGACAGATGCAAGTATTGAAAGAGATTACTGGAATACAACAAGAGCTGCCCTTTCCATCTCGTGCCCTGTCTGCACTCAGCTATATATGGCCAGCGGCCAGCTCACTGCAGTCCCTCTGCTCATGGGCTTATCTTCTCTGGGGCTTTATTTATTCCATTGTAGTGTTGGCTTTATTAAAAGCCCATATTATTACCGAAGCAACCAGATAAGGAAAGAGAGGCAGAGTATGTGCAGGCCAAGTGTGCAAGAAAGAAATTGTGTGGGCGCTTGTTAGATAGACAGAAAGTCTGTGCAGTGGATTAGGGTCATGTTGCTCCAGAGAGCCAAATGAATTAGTGGGAAGTTTCAGGAAATTATACTGGGTTGTGTGTGCGTGCACATGCATGCACTTGTATGATGTGTTGTGTCTGTTCCAGCATCTCTCTGCTGGTCCCTTCGGGCCTCCTAATGAACAGACATGCTGAGCCAATTGGGGTCAAGGTCATGGCCGTTATTAGTGCCAGATGAGAACATGATTCTGTGCTGTGATGGGAGCCAACAAGCGCATACCATTACTGTAAGCCTCAGTAAAGGGCTGTTGAGCAATTTTTGTTCATGTATACTCATGGTGAACCCGTCTGGGACATGGATTATTCACCATAGCTGTTGTTTGATGACCATCATGTGCTGCTTATTTGATATTTCCAGTTAGTGAAGAGTGGTAGTCTCTTTGGTGCTTCATGTTTGTCGCCTTCATCATCAAAAGTCATTAAGAGGAACATTTACACCACCCCCTTCCTATATTTCTTTTTATTTATTTTTGAATTCCCACAGATTTGGTGAATTAATGTTTCTTTCCACCAGGGTTGGAATTTGTTTTTGCCCCATACTGATTCTCATCACCCTCACCGAAGAACTCACATCTCCTTGTTAACTTGCTTGATTTCTTTATTTTAATTGGTAAAACCAGCGCAAGACGCCTAAATGTGCTGGAGAGGTGTGTACTGGTTCTTCTTCTTTTTTTGTTGTTTGTCTTAAACTTACTTTGTTTCACATTTCCATGAAAGAGTGACTTTGGACAAATCAACTCTTCCAAAATGACAAAGTAGATGTCAATCGTTAGACCATTACTCCAGACAAAATATTATAATATATGTTTGCTGTTGATAGCTGCATCTCTACTTTGTAGGTGAACGAAGGAATGGGGAAGCTGAGGGGCCAGCTTTGACATCTTAGAGAAGAGGATGAGCGTACGTCGGTGTCTGCAGAGGAGTCGTCCACGTCATAAAAAGGTGCAGATGGACAGTGTCTGGCTGACTGTGTAGCTGCTTCCTTGACATAATCACTTTTAGCGTAGATTTGTCTTGGATATCTGCTGTTGAAGTCAGGTTCATAAACTGGTCAAAATCATCGTCCATACACTGCAGTCTGAACTCTCCTTCGACGTTTGAATCTCAAGTTCAAGACTGTCCACAGAGTCTGGTTTTCCAGAAGGAAAAGTAAGCTTCACGTAATTATCTTCTCCAAGGAAAATCTGAAGCTTTTCTGAAGTTGACATTGTGTCAAGTGGCACTTTCGATTCTCACTCTGAAAGGGGGAATATTAGTTTAAAACTGAGCACCACAGAGTACCACTACTAACATGTCTCTGGTAAAGATTACCAACTAAACCAAGTCGTGAAAAACGAACACACGTTACACTTCAAAAATGCTTCAAATGATATGGAAGTTCAGTAAAATACTTGACTGTATATTCATGAGAGTAATTTAAATGCAGACATGCACATGCACATTTTCTTTTTCACTTTGAGAGAAGTATGTTTTAAAGTTTTCCTTGATATTACCTGAGGAATATATGTGTCTTTTCAAAGTAACCATCCATAGAGTGCCAACAATCTTTCAATACTCTTTCAATCTTTCTGCGTTCTGATATTTTATTCTTCAAGTATGAAACTGACTCACTGGTATGTACAGGGCAAACAACCGGATCGACAATATCGTTCAAATCTAATATTATCTGCCAAGCTGGTTCATTCTCTGGAAGTAGTTTTCCAACAATCAGTGGGATTTGTGGTAATAAACACCAGTTCTCGTGTGAGTTGCCGCCAAGGTTTTTTTTTTTTCTTTACTTTGGAAAGCACGTGGTAATAAATGAGGACGATTTGTTTTATCTTCCCACTTGCATGGGAGAGACGGAATCAGTTCATTTAAACCATCAAATGTGACGTACTTCTTGGTTATCGGCAAACTAAAGCATTCAGCAAGCTCAATGGGTACTATCCCCTCAAAAAGGCCGTGAGCCAGATCTGGGGGGAAAACCCTGCTGTGACCTCAAAGAATGCTCAAACACATGCCGTTTGGACTCCACAACAGGTTTGTCCTACCTGTGCTGGATGTTGCTCCTCAGATCTGAGACTGAAGCCTCCCTCTTTTACACAATCTACAGAGAAACCCTCCACAAATCCAGGTAATCCATGAGCTCCAAGGTTATCAGCCACTACGCACTAGACAGTACCTCTGATGAATATTTCTAGATGATCTATAAAACACCCCTGTTGCTTTAATGTGGCAAGAACCACGCAGAAAAGGCTCAGATATCTTTTTATAGCCAAATATCTTCACATCTTCACTTTTACAAAGTAATGCGAGATAAATTGAGTTAAGTGACGAGTGACAAACTGTTTTCAAGTTCCCTAAAATCCAATATGCCCCACAAAGGTTATGCTTTTTGTGTGCGGTCCCTAAAGGATTACGAATTTCAAAGTCTTTAATATAAAGGCACAATAAGAGTCTTTATTCCTCACCTGAGAGAACCTCGTTATTTTTAAGCGACAACCATCCTGGGAACGCCTATACTCCACATTTACAGGATGCAGGTCTGCATGGCTATCAACGACTTTGCTGAGTGTATTTTTCTGTTTCAGTAACTGCTGTGAAGCTCTTAGGTTTTCAGACCTGGAACATACTGGAATGTCCGTTTTGTTCTTGACTCAAGTACGTACTCTACTGGATCAATGGCTTCAACATTTTCCTTGCAATACTCTTTTAGTTAGACAACTTCTCTCAGGTTTAAATCACTTTAATTGTAACACATACCTCGCCTTGGCATTTAGGCTCCAGTCAAGCATTGTTTATCAGGCTTTACACATAAATACAGGGGTGTAGGACTACTACTACCCCCCACCCACTCCCGAATTGGAGCCCACAGGTGAAAGCCGGGGTGGAGGTGGGATTGACAGCAAGCTTAGAAGGTGAAACATTCGAAGGCATCTAACACATACTTCTTGTTCCTTAAATAGGTCAAAGAACAAATGGAGTAATTGGAATGAACCATTCAGAGGGGTAAATAACCAGGCGCGTGCACTGCAGAGACTGCCTCCCTGACAGGGGTCGTATCATCTATGTGTATGAGCAGTAGCTATTGGGCCATCCTTTGTTTTTAACAACGGATTACATGAAGATAATGCAGCGGTGAGTTTTTTTAATCCCCACTTGGTCCACGCAAACATTGTGGATTCCTAAAGGTTTCTGGAATGACTTCATTTGATTTTTTTTTTTTCTTCCCTTTCTTGTCAGTGTGGACATCGTGCACACGCTGTATGTACGATACACACCGAAATTAGTCAGTTAATTTCACTAGTGAGCAGTGGGGCTGCTAGCAGGGCAGCGCCCCGGGGAGCAATTGGGAGTTAAGGGCCTTGCTCAGGGGCCCCCAGTGATTTACCATTGTGGGCAGCCCTGGGCTTGAACCTGGGTCCTCCACGCCCAAGCCCACCACTGTAACCACTAGGCCACCACTCCCATTTGATATGTGGACAGATACAGATCCTATCAAATAATGCAGTTCAGCAAGCAGTTAATTTATTGCTGTCCTCGGAACATGGAAATAGTTTTCAAGTTTTAGTATAAGAGATCCACATTTCAGTTCAGTGGTCTTTGATAAGTCCTGCTCTTTTGTTTCAGGTTCTATATTGTTATCACAATCAACACTATGATCCGAGTTTACGTTCCACCATCTTCTGACTCTTCTGTTTAACGTTTTAAAAATACCCACTTGAAAATCTTGAAGAGAACATGGCGTGTGTTTTCTATTTCTATGTGACTTGAAAGTAGCATAAACATTTGTCTGAAAGAACAACCCTGAAACATACAATGTATTGTTTCGTGGCTCTTAAGATGATAATGGATGTGACAAAAATACTCTCCTCCTTATGCTTTGTTAGTGCTTTTACACAACTGACAGTTAAATGTAGCTATAGTAAGGTTTTTTGTAACGCTTTGATTTGCATGTGACGTGCTTAAATGACGTAGAGCACTGCATGATTTGAAAACTTGGGGTAGGCTCGTGACCACGAGCTGACCTGTAGTGTTTTAAAAGATGGAATCTTGTTGATGCAGTTGTCCTACATTCTTTACAAGACCAAATTTATATCTGTTGTAAAAATAAAATATGGGATTAGTGTCAATACATTTAGGACTGAGCTATGCAGAGAAAACAATACCTCCCCTTCAACTGCCTTGCCAGGTTTCCCATAATTTTGCAACCCACTGCCCCTTCAGTAAAAACACAAGCTATTATTAATGTGTTGTTTATGACCATATACATCAGGTGCACATGGATATGGATACTGACACATTTTACTTATGCATTCTCATCAGAAAAAGGTCTTATCCATACTAAGGGTAGAGCGGTTCATAACATCGGTTCATGTCACATTTTTGCAGTCCCGGTATTCGGTATAGCCTTTTTTCTTTTTTTTTTTCTTTTTACATGCATTTGCAGAAATAATAAAAGCCTACATCAGCATTAAATGTATATCCACGTCAATCCCGAGTAACTCACTATTTACAGTTTTACTAAAATCAATGATGTCTTGTAGTCATATATATATTCAATTAATAAAACAGCTATATCACTGCTCCAGTGCTTTTGTAATAAACTGAAATTATAAGCATATCTGTGGCATATACATTATGTTTTATATCCAACGGTAGTGACATTTCCTTCTTTTGAGTGTATCTTGGGGGCGGAGGACTTGTGATTCTGCTAGTTGATCAAGAAGGACAGCTGATTTTATTTACTTTTTAAATGTTATTTCGCTATTTCAGCCTTTCTCCCTCGTTTCCAAACACGAACGGGTGGACTTCACCGCCGTGATAGCATGGGTTAAAAACATTAAAAGGTGTAATAATTTTCCAAGTAAATGAAAGACAATGCAGTGATAAAAGGATTACCAACACTTAAAAGAGAAATTTCCACGTAGCAGTAAAAATGTAGACAAACATAAATAGAAATAAAACGTACAAAATAACAGCAACGGCGTTCGCACAAACGCATTAAGGTAAGTAGTACACAGGAATATAAATTAAGTAAGCTCTATCAATGAATATATACTAAAATGTCTAGGTTATTTCAGCAAGACGCAAAACCGTTCTGCGCTACAGTCACCTTATGGCTCGGATATGCCCAGTCCAGATCTTTCTGACAACATTTGTGGCGGTATGAAATATAAAAACACAAATGCTGACCCAAGATGTTGCAGGCGTTGTTGTCCAGCAACAGCACGAACATAACAGCTTTTAATAGCTGTGGAAACGGCAGACTTTTACCCGCACGCCGCTTCTGTCTCGTCCAACTACACAACGAAACAGCGCCGGGTTTTTTGTAGTTGTTTTTTTTTTACGCGTGCCTCTGAGCGCGAGCTCGGCGGAACCTCTGCGCGGCGCATCAATACAGTCGCGCGAGCCCCCCCTCCAGTTACCGCGCCACTTCTGTCCTATCCTCAGAGTGAAGGATGGACGGACGACGGGAGGACAGCTCATTGTGAGACGGAGACGGGAGAAGGACGGAGGGGGAGAGCGGGGACGCAGCGCTCACATCTGCGGCGACTTTGATTCCAGTCGCGCTCGAGGTGCCTTTGAAGCCGGCTTTCATCGCGGGTGACAGTAACATCTAACGCACGTCTGGACTACCATGCTGGACCAGAAGAGTCTGCATTTTTGGCGAACATTGATGGGTAGTTTGGGCAGCTAAGGAAATATCTGCTTTAAAATAGTTGCGGTGCGAACCAGTGGTTTTTTGGGGTTATTTTAAAGAAAGAAGAAAATGTTGCCTGGGGGGTTATATTCTGTTTTCCTTGTCCGTTCATAATTGGGGGAGGGGGAGGTGTAGGGGGCATCTGCTGGAGATAGTTTTGCCACCCAGGGGATTCAAGGTGGATTCGCTTGAAGATAAAAGGACTGTTTTGAGGAGGACATACCCCCCGCCTCCTCATCAATCTCTTCCTCCCCCCCTTACATAAATGTTTGCGTGCCGTTAGTGCTCTCGTTCTCGGTCACCCCCCCAACCCCACCCCCCCATCTGAATAGGTTGCTGAGGCACACACGAGGCAGGCGCATCTCATATGCATGCAGAGATACGCGCGCGCACGCAATCACACCTTTCTTATGCATCCATAATCACGCAGACGGACTTTACCCCTCTCACCCAGCCAGCCCTCCTCCAACCCTCTCTCCTCCTCCACCCCACTGTCTGATGACTCCCCGGCGCGCAGGTGGACGTGGTACGGAGCCTACTGTAGCATTGCCATCCCCGTCCTCAACGCTGCCATCATCACCATCCTCATCCTCCGCCTCAGCACCACCATGTCCTCTTCGTCGCGCAAGATCTCCTCTGAGTCATTCAGCAGCTCGGTGGGTTCGGATTGCGGGCTCGAAAGCCCTGGGGGAGACGGAGGGGATGGCGGTTTGGATCCCGCGGACGAGAGCCGAGGTTGCCCGTTTTCCTCCTTCTCCTCCTCCCACAGAGCGGTTCTCTGGAACGGCCGCAACGCAGCCGAGAGGTCGGCGTGCCCGGAGGAAATGCAAGGACCCTGTGTACCCCACAAGAGGGTTACCAGGAGGAGACGGGTGAACCTCGATTCGCTGGGAGAGAGCTTGAAGCGACTGACCTCACCCACGGTAGGCTTCCAGGGCTCAATAAATGCCTCTGAATCATCTTATAGAAAGTTGCACCCTGTATCCTTCAAGCACATATGAACTTAACTGAGTCACCATGGGATGATGAAACAGTTTAATTTGAATACCACCGTGTTTACATTTGCTTGTCTGTCATGTTTTTGCATTCTTTTGACAGGACAGGTCATAATATTACAAAACATATTCACTCCTTTGCCTCCAAAGTTCAGAAAGGAAACAGCCTTTAAGACCAGAAAAAGACACCTTTTAGCCATTCTGCCTCAGCCTGATTCTCTAACATCCCAGACAGTTGCTTTCCAGACATCATGATAAAATGTGTTCTAGTCTATGAGAGAAAAAAATCTTCCTTTACATCTGCCTGCCTGAATCATCTGCCAGATTATATAATATGTTGTTGTGAGGGAGAGAAGGAGATGCCCATGGCATGTCTCTGTACATGTAACAACACCAGGAGTGTGATGGATGAGTCTTTTTCTGTGTCTATCCGTGTCTCAGTAGTATTACAGGCTGTAATGCAATAAAGCAGCTATTAAAACTGAGTGCCATTGTAATAGATGGTGTGTGATTAGGGAGTTTGCTGTTGCTGGTTCATTAGTCGGAGATTTGATTGCATCTTGTCCAAGGTTTGAACAGAACAGGAAGGCCATTTGGAAGAATACTTTAATTCTCACAAGAATATATTGTTCCACGATCCCAGAGGTGGATACATATCAAGTTAATACATTCATAGATAGACGGTCACAGTTGCATGCTGAAAGCTGTCTTTGACCTCTTGGACTTTTGAAAACAAGCTGAATTTGTTATGGTTGGACAGTTGCAACATGAGCATTACTGTGTAATCCTCTCTTTGGCCATTTGTGTGTACAATGATATACATTCCAGGCTCATTTTGATGAAACCTGGTAGAAATGGGAGTGTAGGAGGTGGAAAAAAAACCCACGGGATTTTACTGTGGATCCCAGCTGATTTACAACAGTATCCAGTTATTTATGGTAGGTTTGGTTGCAATACTGCTTACCTTTTAATAGTTTTACAGTTCGTCTGGGAGAAGTTATGTACTTTCTGACTGCACCTCTAGTTGCAGATGTTTTGCTACATATTTTGAGAGTATAATCTTTGGAAAAATAAAACGTTTATCAGATGGCTCCCTTCAACAGTCACCAGTCACTTTGCATTGCTGGATGTATAACATGTCACAGATAGACTGTAACCGCTTGGCTGTGGTTTAATATGAACTGACAAGGGTTAGTTTTGTCCCTCTGGATTTGAACAAGAGCCTAAGGTGTAGAATTAAAGTGTAGGTGTGTGTTCACTGCCGACATGAAATGTGTTGCCTTTAATCTGTCGATCATTTATTTTTCATTTGGTACCTACAAGAAATTAAAGAGAAGAGAAATTTGGGGAATTTACTTTATTTGTCTGGCACAGAATGGCAAGTGATGGTCTGTTTTTAATCTTTTATTGTGTTTATTGTGTTTCATTAAATATATATGCTTATTTATTGTTGATTTAGGGACTTTAATTTTTTTAGCCTATACAGCACTTTGGTCAACTGAGGTTGTTCTAAATAAATGTTACTTGACTAATTAAAGTACCGAATCAATATATGGCTGTATTTTAGTGGTATTGTTGAAAAAAAAAATCTATGTTGTATGTTGCCATCGATGGAGAATGGCTCGACGGATGGATGCAGTGCCAGTCGATTTATAGTTAAATTAACTATATTCCATCTTCCAATCCTTTTTTCCAGGGTGTTTTATTCTAAAATAACTTCCAGGTTGTTTTAGGCTGCTTCTCTACATGATAGCAGTAGTGCTCTATTTCCATCAGATTGAAGTAGGTCGCAGGAGTGTACCTTTATTTTTTACTTTTTTCCAAAATTATAAAATTTGCTCAGTCCCTGTGGTTCCATTCCCGGGAGGAATAAGTGTTGCAGAGGAAAAACATATTTGATGCTTAGGCTCTACTGTGCAAGATAATGAAATTCAGCAGCACAAGTATAAAACTGAGGTTGGCGTATACTGGAGAGGATCAGTGAGGGCCAACTTCAGCTCTCAGCTGCAGCTCTTGCTGGCCCTCTGACTTGTTCTGTTTTTCATATATTTATGAAAAATGAAAATAGTGAAAAGGAAACACTTAAAGAGGGAACTGTGTAGTCCTCAATAATGATCTATCATTTACATGTGGGCGACAATGACGATCTGTATTTTTGTGTGTGAGTCAGTGTGCATGCGTGTACGTGATCATTTGTCTACAAATACAATTAGATGTAGATGTTTGGCATGAGTGGAGCTTTGCTTTTAAGCTGTAAGGGGTTTTCATGGTATGTTGTTTGGTGAAAGAAAAAGGGAAAAGAACTGCTCTGTGAAGTGTGGTGGATTTTGGTGTGACGTGGCAGCTTAACCCTTGCAAGGCACTAAGGCTCGGATCAAAATGATCAAAGCCAGAGCGAAGGCCCTCAGTTCCTCCGAGGGCTTGCCTATCCCTGAGTGCCTTGCAAGGGTTAAACAATTTTTCATACAGTGGATTTCTGCAAAAATCTCTGCTAAAGAATGTTTTATGTGTGTTACATTAAGTGGTGAGTAATTAAAATGTCACTGTTGTAACTAGGATTACACAGACGCCAATTGGCTTATAGTTTGCAAAAATATAGTCATGCTCTTATCAAATAACGCCCTGTTTGTCTTGTCTTGAGCTCTCTCACATGCGTGCAGACATCACTCGTGCACACAGTGGGTGCATGCAGAGGCGATGCTGACTGCAATGGACCATGACTGACAAAACTGAGCATGCTCTCGGTGGTCGTCTTCACCCTGGCCACACTGACCCAGAAGGAACAAAATGCACAGCCATACGACCACGCACACATGTACATGCACATTTAAATATGTTAAAACATTACCTTTCTCTCATTTTGTGTCTTGTTTATGTGTTGGAAGACAGTGTATTTCCAGGTTGCTGATCAAACGACGTTTCTGTCAACAGATATGAAACGTGCGAGTCAAGTGTTTGTTTTTGATGCTGCTACATCTCCTCTGCCAGGAAAAAAGTTTTATTACAGAGTAGAAATATGTTTTAGTGACATATCGCTAGAGGAAATTGCTCCACTCTGTTTTGTCTGACTTCACAAAAAATATGTACTACATGATAAAATTTGAGTTAGCAGTGTAATTTAAGGGTTAATCCTGAGCTTTCTAGGTTATGGTGAGGGTGGATTTCATATTGGCCTTAAATGTCATGATAATTTATTGTACAATCATTGCACACAAAACCATCGGTTCCCAGCATTCATAGCAGGTGCCTTGTTGCTTGGATGTTGAAGGTAGCTAAGAGTAAAAAGACCGTAAACCCACTGGCTCCCTGTGTTACACTGCAACCACGACATTTTTCTCGACACTGTCTGGACAGGCGTTACATGAAATTTTTTGAACATCTGAATCCACTGCACTGGACTATTTCCAGCAGTCTCTGCAGTATTCCAGAAAATCGTGCGAATACAGCCGGTAATCCTTCAGAGAATTAATGGAGAGCAGGTGTGCGTGCTGATAATGGTTGCCGCTTCATTCTTGTTCTTGCCACTATGAGGCTTTCCACCTGTTCATCGATATTGCAGATAAAAATACCTGAATTATATGTACAAACAGAAGAACAGTTACCATTACCAGCAAGACTGATCTGCCAACATCAGTGTGCTGTAAACCAGACTCGGTTTCTTGCACTCTACTTATCAATGCCACACTGCTATTTTCAGTTGTAAGGATCCATTTGATTTTGGTTAACCAGCAACAGCAGACAAGGTCCACATTTAGTCTCTGAACTTTTCCAGGTGTTTAAATGTGAAAGCTACTCATGGTGTGTATTCATAAAGCTGAACGGAGAAAACAGTTTAGCTAAAAGGACGCAAAGTAAAGCGCACATTTCTTCTACTTGTAAACTTTCTAAGGTAGTTACCTGTTTGAATTATGTTTCTGTGTTTTCTTTTATTTTCTTCAAAGGTTATTTGACACAGCTTGGTTGCAGCTAAATGAGTTGTGCTAAAAATGTTTTATAGGTCACAGGAACACCTGAGAGTACCTAATTTTATGAAATATATATAAATGTAATTATAGTCATGTCCGCTGATGGACTGATGATGGGACAATGACACTCTAAGCCTATTAACTTGTATGTTCAGAGAAATTACAGTTTTATTTTTTTACTTTAAACTCTCCTACCTGCATTCGGAAACAGTAACTGAGCTTCATTTTTAAATCCGTCCATCCGTCCGTCCATCCGTCCGTCCATCCGTCCGTCCATCCGTCCGTCCATCTATCCATCCATTCATCCATCCATTCATCCATCCATTCATCCATCCATCCACACTGTCATCCGACCTCCTTCTATAAGAAAGTTAGTTCTCAAACTCAAATAATTATGCTGTGTGGGTGGGGGCTGTTACAAATGTGATTTTCCATGCACACACAAACATTCACAAAAGACACTTAGAAGACACAAAACTACCAAGACTGAGTCATTAACTCTGTCTTTGTTTATTTAAGCTTTGGGTAAAGATTTATTTGAAAAAGTTCAAACTCTTATACTGTTCTGATTGGTGAAAAATGGAGAAGAGCAAGATAAATGTTTTTGATATTTGGGGTATCCCGAATTATCTACTTGGCAGCTGTAAGGATAACTCCTTAAACAATGATGCCGATAATAGAGAGAGATGGTTATGGAATTTATTTATTTATTTTTTTTAAATTTTTTATTGATTCATTCCAGCCATGTCAAAACCATTGTGTAAAGCATAACAATGTTAACACTAGTATGAATCTATAAATAAATACATATACATATATACACATGCATACACACACATTTGAACATATATAACCCCTTGAAAATAAAAGTATAAATAAATGGATCTTTTATAAATGTATGTACACAAAATAAACATCTATAAAATAAATCTATACCCAATATGCACACACCTATCTATATATACATACCTATATACATGCATGCACACACAGCAATACACATAACACATATATCCTGTTTAACATGTCTGAAAAGGGGTAAGAAGGAATAAAACTTATTTAATCCAAGCCCTTCTCCAATATTTCATAATTACACTTTACATTCATCCGGTATGACTCAACACTTGTCCTGAGGCTGGTTTGTCCTGAAACAAATATGAAAAATGAAGAAGAAAACTTGCATTCATATCCAAAAATGCAATTTCAAAGGATAATTTAACTTTTATAGTGATAAGCAGCACACTGAAATGTTTTTTGTGATTAAATTACATGTACGTGGTGGCGCTGATCGGCTTTAGAGTCCCATTAGTAGCTGGATGATGCATAAAAGCAACGAAAAAAAGCTGTTGTAAATGCACATTTTAAATGCTTTGTTGCTTGGGACACCTTTTTTTTAATCAAGCTTGTACGGTCTCATCTGGTGGAGGAGTTTCTTTTTTTTTTTTAAGCAGTTCTGCCAGATTGAAAGTTAGTTGAAGCAGCAGCACCCACTGCTGACTATTGACTCACACCATTTCATCCTAATGGGTATTTTGAGAAGGAAGAGTTAAATTAAACAAAGAAGATGGTAAAAGGGTCCTCTGGTCTGTATATTTAAATGTTTAGGTTAACAGGAAAATCCAACACATATTCATCTATTATCTAAATCCACTTATTCCTTTTTAGGGTCATGAAAGGCAGGGGTGCAGACTGGACAGGGTTCATTGCAGGGCCACATATGGACACACACTCTCCTACCTGGAGAATCATGAATTAACCTGACATAGATGCTTTTGGACTGTGGGAGGAAGCCGGAGTACCCATAGAAGACCCACACGAACAAAGTCCACACAGAAAGACTCCTGCTGGCAGGAAAACCAGGAACCTTCTTGCCCATGAGAGCAAGCCACTGTGTTGCCCATCAAACACTCAAAAAAAAAAAAGTCAGATTGTCATACTTTAGAGAAGAGCATGATGAAATCTCTCACAGGGAAAGAAAGCATTACATAGCAACAGAGCAGTTGGGGAGATTCTGTTTTTCCTCCTTAGGTATTAAAAGTAAACAACAGAGATAGAGAGATTTCAACGAGGGAGATCAGAGCCAGGGAACCAAAGGGTGGAAAAACAATTAAAAGAGAGTTTATAGCACAGTTTTTCCTGAACATTCTTTGTTATCATGAAAGAGAATCCACCACATTTCACCCGTCTCCATTTGTCATTGCTTTACTTGTATAAGGCTCAATAAAATCCTTATATCCTAACTGAAGAAGTTACGTTATCACCATGATGGTGTTGCTTTGTTGGGTTTTTAACTAATACCTTGATCTTGTATGTGCGATCGGTGCCAGACGTGACAATGAAGACTAATGATGTTCAATGTGTACAGTATGTTGGCGCGTGTGTGCACGTAGCTGATAGCAGTTGGTGCATTTCGGCTGTCTTGGGGAGTCTTGCATGCACATGTTACATGCTCAGTGATAAATGAACAGCGGCATCAACGACACGCAATTCTGCACACACATACAAATACTGTATACTGTGGATATGTTTGCAAGTGGGGAATAGTGAGTTACTCTTTAAGACTGGGGTCATCGAGACTACACGGTTGCTTGTGTAAAGCATCCACTTTGCTCTTGTTGTTGCTAAATATACCTGTGGCTGGTTGTTCCTAAAAGTGATAATGTTTATTAACAAATGTTAAGCATAAAGAATAAGCATAAGAAACAAGTCAGGAAGACTTGTTTCTTATCAGAAGAGAAGTTCAAGAGCAGAGAAGTTTAAAACACTTCTTCTTAGTTGAGTTAGGAAACTGCAATATGATGCACAGCCCTTGTTTAGGAAGATTATAAAATAACTTTATTCACCTTTCAGATTATCTGCTGAAACACGTACTCACACGCTTTCTGCCTGCACACACTCAGAGTCTCATCTCCTCTTAGTGTGGCATGTTGGTGTCCAACCACCCCACTATTCACAGGTCCCTATCGTTGTCATTTCCTCTGTTACACTCACCCACACAAATGCGCACACACAAACCCTCTGCTGTATCTGTCCAGTGTGGATGGAGGCCACAGAATGACCTCTCCAGCTGGCACGCTGTGTTCCAGTATTCACAGTTCCAGTCACAACAGCCGTGCGTTTTAGCCCTATCACAGATAATCACATTGGACCCGCCCTCTCAAGCTTAGGCTGTCAGTACCGCAACGCATGCCAGCTGCACACACTGACAATCAAGCTGCGCGCATATTACAGTCATCTGGAAATTAGGTTTTAGCCCTTTTTTTCTGAAGACAGAGGGAAGTATTACATTCAAATGTGATCTCTCTTTATTGCGCTATGATACATTTTTGCTCAAGACTTGATCATTTAAAGTGTAAAAGGAAATTAGAGACAGAATCATCAGTTCTCTGAGGTCTTTTAGCCAAAAATAATTAAATGATTTAAAAAGGATTTTACAGAGAAGCGTATTTTTTAAATCAACAGTTTTGACAGTCAAAAAGTGAAGCTCCTGCCACATGAACAGGATCTTAGAATAGAATGATTATTATTAATTTTCTTCACACTTGTGGTTCACTGTGACTTGCCAAAAAGTCCTCTGAGGAACAGGCCTGTTAAAATGGATCTGGTAGGTGATACTTTGACACTTACGTTGTCTGTTTAGAGGGTATCATGTTCTGCAAGGACGGGGTGGTGTGGGGTGTGCTGAGAACAGCCCTGCCCTAATTAATTTCAATCATTACCATTCATTTAATAGCAGTGAAATAAAGTAGGCCAAATGATATCAGGGAAATTTTTATTTTTTAAAGATAATATTGATGCTTAAATATGTGGTGCCAAACTTGACCTCTGCACCATCTTTATAACACAGGGCCAACTGATGTGCAGATGCAGATATAAACATATAGTAATTGCAAGATTTGTGAATTGATTACTTGTGTTTGCATATTTAGGGAACAATTTGGTATATCACAGTTTTGATTTTTGGCCATCACTTTTCACTTTTAACGTAATGTGGCGCCATTAGTAACAGCAGTTCTGAAGGTGAAGTGAAATAAAAAACAAAACGTGTTTAAAAAAAATTAACAGTATTATTAAGACCTTTTGCTTTGAAGACCTAAACTCTGATCTGGTGCTGCCAATTACCTTCCAAAGTCACGTTAGTTAAGATTAGTCCACTTCTGTGTAATCCATAAAACCTTTCAAAAGTGTCAAATTAACACCTCCTTTGAAACTTCTCACAGTCTACAACACCACAAATCCTTCGCTGACACAAATGTCCTGGAACCTTCCTCAGTGTCTTTGTATATCCACTACCAATGGAGTGATGCCAAGCCCTGATAAACTAAATTGGTGGTGTTGTGCATCCCGGTGGCAGCATAACTTCCATCGAAAGTTAAAGAATTTTCAACTTTTCCCATTTTGACGTCAGCTGCACCCTCATTAAATTGTGGCTTAACAGTTACTACCAGCCAATTAAAATATGGATGTTTCAAAGCATGCAGATTTTGCGTAGGAATAAGGAAAAAATTTAATTGATAGCTCATGGTACGACAATGGCTCGTCGGGTGCACCCACTGACGAGTGCTGACAAATAGATAGAAAGCGCAGGTTTTTTATACAAACATGACAACAAAAGCCTCTTAAAGAGCACCATTAACACTGATATCAGTAAAGGGAAATAAAATGGCACCGCAACAAATCTGCCAAGAAAAGGACAGAATGGGCATTTATTATGGAGATAACAAATATCAGCTGCAAAGCTATCTCTAAAACCTTTTAATCGAAAATGCCATAAACATGGACTTTGTGAGAAAGAGGCCACTATCCCAAGAATATCATTCCCACTATAAAGCACGGTGGTGGCAGCATCATATTCCAAGGCCTGGAAAATGGTCAGAGTTGAAGAAGGGATGGTTGGTGCCGAGTGACAGCAAATTCATATTCAATTCAGATTAAAACCTCTTTTAATCTTCTAGAAAATTGAGAGCAGGGCAGAAGTTTAGCATTCAGCATGACATTGACCCTAAGCCTACAGCTAAACTGGTCTTCATATAGTTTATAATGAACCAATAAAACGGTTGGAAATGGTCTAGAATCTGTGGCATGACGTATGTATTGCTGTACACAAGCAGAACTCGTCTATCTTGTGACAGATGGCCAAAAGTTCCAGGGGCTAGATGTTTCTACAAACTCTAAGAGACCTGCAGTCGTAGTTGCAGAAGGAAACTCTACACAGTGCTGACTTTGGGGGTGAAGACTTAATCATGCTCAAGTTTCCGTTTGACTTGTTTACATTTATATAAATTTTGTCCTCTTTAAATGGGAGCATGTTCAGTTGATCAACTCAGTTTTACCCAAAAGTTCAATGCATGCCAAGGTGGCTTATGTTCAAAATATGAAAAATGCCAAAAGGGGTGTATAGTTTTTTGTTTTTTTTTCAAGCTACAACTGCATAGGCTTGCTGAATTGTTGGGTTTGTTGTTTATAGTCCTGCAACTTTCATGGGCAATAAATCGATCCCTCTTGCAGACTTGTCCTAATATTTTCACTCCTTCTTGCAGACACAGACTGTTCAGGAAGCTCTGCAGCGAACTCTACAATTCTACAGACAACAAGAAATAAGGTACGGCCGTCTTGTTGTCGGTCTCTCCTGCTGGTTGTTTTTCCAACTCCTGTTTATTCACTCTCCTTATCTCTCCTTGCAGTTGTCACTCTGTCGCATTTGAACACTTGTTCAGTCTTTGTGAGCCCCTTTCTGCCTCACGTTTTCTCTGTCCCCCCTCATCTTCTCCCTACTTGATTGTATCACACTGTCACAGAGAAACAGACAGATTTACAAACAGACATACTCCTTCAAAACTTGTCTGGGTCTTGTCAAAGTAGTAAGTATACGGCAGATAGCCAGGTACACTTAAAGCCCGCGTTCTGATACAAAAATGTTGGAGCAGAACTACATCTTTGGATTGAGGTATTGTGACGTAAATGATAAGTTTTCTTGGATTTTTCAGAACAGACCTTTCATACTGGAATTAATGTGTGTTTAGGAACATGTTAGATGTTATCTCAATAATTTAGAAACTGTGTCTGTAACATGTTGCTGTTTTTACTGATCCTACAGTTGCTCATGGATTTGTGGTTTTGGTTTGTGATTTTTACAGGTGTCATGGAGTTGGAAGTGATGAAAGACGAAGAGAGAAAACAGAGGAGAAGTGCCCATTTCTAGAAAATTCTGGTTCAGAAGAAGACGTCCTACAAATCCTTCAGTATATGGCCACAATACTCGGTAAACATATGAAGTGAAGTAAGAAATATGTGTTGTACATTGTGTTTGCCATTTAGAAAGCAGGAGCAGTGAGGTTTATATTCAACATTTTGAGGTTTTATCTAAATAGGACTTACCTCGCAACCTTTCCTTGGAAGTTGATGCAGTTTTCACATATTTTAATAAAAAGCCTGAATTGCTTTGGCCAAAGTAATTAATAAATAAACAATTCCTTAATTAGGTAATTTATTTAATTTCCCTTCATCGATTAATAAACTATTTTTGAATTGAATTGAAAACAGCTCTGGGTTCCAGTACCGCTGCACTTCACCCTCCTCTTCTGTGAGGTTTGCCTTATGTAGAGCCAGTTTCTATCTCTCTTTTATTTTTTTACTTGCAAATGTAAATGTTAATGTAAACTGTTCTTAATTACCCCTCAGGTCTGTTATTGGTGTACAAGAGCATACATTACTTAGCTGAAGAGCTCACTGCCATTCAACAAGCTGATAAGTTGACTGGCAATTCTATTCCTAATTTCTGAAATTATCCTGTTGGCACGCTCATTATAGTTGGGACTCATTCCTTCAATAATAATGATAATAATAATGATGATGATGATGATGACCTCATCTGTGCTTTATTAGGTTGCCGGCATGATATGACAGGACCTGGACCTCCTTGTTGGTCCTTCTGTTTTTTTCTTGTAATCTCCATCTTCACCAAATATTCTCGGAGCAGAATGTTTCTGGTCCAGATGGTTCAAATTAGTTGTGTTCATGTGATTAATGTTTATGTGAGAGGGCTGAATGTTATTTAGAAACCCCAATCAGCAGAGCCCCCTTGCCAGGTAGTTCCTCTAGGCCAATCTGAGTACCTCTCATCCCACAGGAACATTTTCCATCCTGCAAAGGTTCCTAAAGGCCTTTTTTGCAGGGCCATTCCTTATAATGGAGACATGCATCAACGACTTAGCCCCTGAAAAAAAACTACCTGGAAAAAATACACACACATTGTCCAGATGAGTCATTCAGTACTGCTTCGTCCACCTTCTGTTACATCTAAAATTTTCTGCTGCCTCTGTCTCTTACCTGTTTTTAGTTGTTTTTCTTTGTTCTGATGATCTGTAGAGCAGACTTACTGCCACTGTGTCACAACATGAAGCTTACTCAGATAGTTAAAGAATATTCTCTTCTGTTCTCCAAAAACGAATATTTACATTTAATATTTATGTTTTTGCCTCATTTCAGCCTCCACTATGCGTACCAAATATTTATTTTAGTATATGAAGCTTCTTACTGAATATTTCACACTTTATGTGCAAAAGCTGCATTAATTGTCTTTGGGCTTCTTCTAATCCGACCAAAAGTCTTCAAAGGCTTAAATGTCAAGAGACTGAAATGACTGCTTCAAAACATTTTAGGAGCATTTTCTAAGTCTAGCATTGTCTGACGTGGTTGCATTTTTGGGATCACTGTTCTGCAGTAATTTCCGTTGAGGACTTCTGGTTCTTCTTCATAATGCTAGAAACCCCATTATATCAGTGACAAGTTGAGAAGCAAACTCTTCCTGCAGCAAAATGCACTTATTCATAATTTTTGCCCTTACAACTGCCAATGTGCTATTAATCGATGGCTTCACACTGTTCCATGAAAGAGACTCACTGAACTCTTAAGGGCTATCAATTCTTACTTTCATATTCAAGTCATCTTTAATTTTTGTTTAGTCAGGAATGTAATGCCCAGAGGTCCGTAACCATGTTCACACTTTTTCTCATGGTCTTTTCTTCTTCTTCGCATGGTCCTTCTTTTGGTGAGAGGGTGAAGTACAGGGTTTTTGCGCATTTTATTCATGCTGAAAATATTCTGTTGTTCAAACCCCAAAATTAAAAGCATCTTTACTGGTAATGAATGTCCTCTAACACTAAATGTTTAAAGTCCTATTTTTGATATATTTGAGGATAATATGATGCCATCATTCTGAAAATAAAATTTATATAGATTTTTTTTTCATTTATATCAAATGTAAACTGACATTTTTTCTTTAATCCATTATTTGATCCTGTCGAAAGTAATTATTTGCAATTTGATTGCCCTGAAAGCTGATATTCAGTAGTTTGTTTGCTCTAAAAAAGAAAATCATGTTGCAGTTGTCCGGTGATGTGAATATTTAGTGAACCAAAATGCAGCCCTGCAGAATCCATGAACACATATTGTGTCTTATAAATTACATTATTAATACACTTTCATTTTTTCCTCTTTTGTTTTGGATGTGGCATTTCATTTTGCAAATGTGGGCAGTTAAAGTGTGTATTCACGCATCCATGTCAATAATGTGTGTGCATGCATTTTGTGTGTAGCGTGCAGAGTTCAGTGTTGCGTACCGCTTTGCTGATGGTGGTGTTTTGTTTCCCCTCACAGGCGTACCCTTCTGTGAGCTGCGAGAACATTTTGGAGAGGAGTTCTTTGGCCTGTGTTTTGAAGAAAACGAGCGAGTACTTAGAGCTGTAGGCGGCAACCTTCAGGATTTCTTCAATGGTTTTGATGCCATATTAGAACATATTCGCACCTCCACAGGGCGCCGTGCCTCATCTGAGAGCCCCTCCTTCCAGTGCAAGGATCCCCGGGAGGAGGAGAAAGGCAGAAGAAAATTGGACAAATTTGGAGATCAACGAGAAAGAGATCGACGAGGGAAGGTGCTAGTTCTTCACTGTTTCAACCCTGCACCTGTTGTCGGATTGGTTATGCCAGGTTTGATCAGAGCTGTTGCCAGGCGGATTTTTCATTCAGAGGTAGAGGTGGAAGAGGTCCCACCTCTTACTCCGCTGTTGCCTAATGAAGATACACAACATACAGACTTTGATTCTACCACCCCCACTCCCACGGCATCCCCCACTGCATCCCCTTCTTCATCCCCATCCCCTCCATCTCCTTTTCCAACTACTGTTCCCACAGTTTGCCTTTCCTTCCAAATCCAAGAGACATGTCTGCCCCCTCTCTCTTTCCTCCCAAATTCAGCTTCAGTAAGCACGAAGCACCCTCCACTCTCACTGTCAACTAACCCAAGTGATCTCCGCATTGGGCTGGCCACATTTTGCCGTGCCTTTCCATTTCATCTTGTTCTGGGCCCACACATGGAGCTCCTGCAGCTTGGAGAAGGACTGAGGAAACAGACTCGCATAGAGCCTCACAGGAACCTCTCATTTCGGGACTGCTTTGAGATTGTCTCACCCAAGATGGAGCCGTCATTCCGGGGCATCCTGCTGAGGCTTGCATCCCCCTTTACCATCCGCACCAGGCCTGACACCTCACAGGCTGGCACGAAGGAGAAGGTAAAGCTGTCACTAATAACAGTCTTGCACAAAAATGTATGCACACAGTCTAAGGTTTGGAACAGCAGCAAAATATTATTTAAAAATGAGCCTGTCAAATGCTGTTTATCAGATATTGTAAATCTGCAACAAGTATGTCAAAAAACTAAAAACTTTTGATTAACAGCGCAGTCATCTAACAGATGTGACTAGGGTGCTAACAAAGCAGACAGTGGATTTTATCTTACAAATCATGGCTAATTGCCTTCCTTGATTCATCTCCAAATTATGAACTGAATAGTTACATGGTTGTCACCAATGCTCAAAAGCTGCCAAAATAATGTTTATGACTGCATTAGAGCACTTTTTTAAAGTGCACTGTTTTAAAATCTAAATAATAAGACTGTTGGCATAATTATTTAAACAAAGAATTCCAAGGTTTTGGAATAGGCAGTCTTTAAAAAGGCAATGGAATTCCTCACACAAAATAACCCTTTTGAGATAAATCAGTCTAGTTTTAAAAAGGGCCATTCCCCTAAAACTGCTCTGCTGTCTGTGACAGAAACTCTGAGAACAGCGAGAGCAGTGAGTCAATCCTTTGTATTTATCTGTCTTGACCTTTCTGCTGCCTTTGATACAGTTAACCACAACATACTGCTATGTGTACTCTTGAACTTGGGCATCTCAGGATCAGTGGATTCTTGGTTCTGTTCCTACCTTACCGGGCATTCTTTTAAAGTGTTATGGCAGGGGAAACCATCTTCATTACATCACCTTTCCGCAGGGGTGCCCCAAAGCTCAATAACTGGACCCCTTCTCTTTGCCATATACACTAGCTCTCTGGGACAGATTATTCGTTCACACAGCTTCTCATATCACTGCTATGCAGATGATGCACAACTCTGCTTGACATTCCCATCAGCCAGCCCCACAATCACTGCATGAACCTTAGCTTGCCTCTCTGACCTGTATTCATGCATAAAGGCTCACCACCTTCAACTTAACCTGTCTAAGACCGAAGTCCTGGTTATCCCTGCCCATCATACAATATTGACAGAAATATTGTCTCTACTACTGTCGCTTCCACAAAGGTTACAAAGAACCTGGGTGTCACGTCTGATGACCAGTTATCTTTCTCTGACCACGTTGCCTCGGTATCCTGGTTGTGCCACTTTGCTCTCTACGTTAAAAGACATTAAGACGCAACCGACTCAATATGCAGCTCAACTCCTTCTACAGGCCATGGTTATATCCCGCCTCAATTACTACAATGCTCTCCTAGACGGATTCCCAGCTTGTATGATCAAACCTCTACACAAGGTCCAGAATGTGCCAGCGTGTCTGGTCTTTAGTCAACCCAGACGGGCACACAGACAGCACTTCTGTTCACTGAGCTTCACTGGGCTGTGGTTGCTTGAATAAAACACAAGTCTCTGTCACTTGCCTAGAAGGTGGTCTCGGGGTCCACACTTGCATATATGAACTCGATTGTAAAGGCTTACACCCCTTCACAAGCACTGCGCTCTTCACAAGATCACAGACTGGCCTTGTCCTCTCTTCACACAAAGTGATGCAGTTGAGACTCTCACATTGTTCCTCAATAGTGGAACAAGTTACCAGTGGCCACAAGAACAGAGTCAACCCTCTCTACGTTCAAGAAGTTGTTGAAAACTGTCCTCTTCCAAGAACACCTTCTGTCATGATCTGCGCTCCCCCTTTAATTTCCCGAGCTGCACTTGAATGTCGTCTTACTGGCACTTAGCTGCATTTATTTAAATACTCTTATCTGCCTCTTCTTTGTGGTCTGCGTTACTCTGGCTCGGTTGTATTTATCTGATGTAAGTCGCTTTGGATAAAAGCATCTGCTAAATGTAATGTGAAATAAAAAAAAACCTTTAAACTCTAAAACTAGACACTAAAACTGAAGAAATACTAAAGTTTAAAATTCAGTAATGAATTCATACTAGCAACAAGTATTATCATTGTTGGCAAACCTTAAATCTTCACATGATAATGTTATCTTAACATGATTATGTTAGGGCATCCTAAAGTCTTTTCCTTACCATTTTTCATCACTCAAACATAAAACCCTGCTGGGTATCGTCATAGTCAAGCTTAAGACTTTCTGTACTGTGAAAAAAAGAGTAAAATTGTAATTTCTGGTGTGTTGTTATCACATTAGAGTTTCATTTGAACTAAATGATGTGCAAAAACGCCACAGTTTGAATCTGGAGTGGGTTACACCATTTGTTACAAACGTGTCCTTTGGATACACTGCGTCTCCTTGTCAAGGCAGAGTTCAATCTGAGTTTAATATAGCTAGATATATGAATTATTTGATGGATTTTTTAACTTTGAAGGGAGGATAGTAGTGTTGTTGTGAACTATTAATGTTTGGGTGTACCTCTTTCTAATAAATAGTTAAATAAAATGCCCCCAAAAAAACATCAGTCTGTTGGTGATACAGCATGTGTTGCACCTGTAAGCCTTTTTCCATCATTGATTATGTGAGGTATTATTTAACTCCAATTTCCCAGGACAAAAATAAATTGGAGCTGAGCTGTGTGTTACATCCTGCTGCATATTAATTGGAAGTTGGCTACAACATTTCGGTGACAGTAATAAACATCTTGATGCTACATATAGTTGACACAGGGCAGATGGATCGATTCAACCGTGGTTCTGTGCATCTGTTGGGCTTGTGTCTTGAGCTTAGGTTTGATGCTAAATGCAATTTTATGATGTTTTAAAACTAAATGAAGCAGCAAACATTTAGTATGTTAAGATGTGGCATAGTATTAAAGGACTCAGCAGAGCAATGTCTTTACATGTTAGATTTAAAAGTTTAAACTTGTCCTCCACTTGTCCTCTATGGTTAAAAATGCTCCAGCATAGAGATTCGCTCTAGTTGTAGTAGTAGTAATTTAGCCTAAGGGTCAAGTTAAGACAACACACAGATGAAGGTAAATGGATAGCGAGTAAGAAAAAGGCTTTTGTCTGGCGTTACAGAAACATTTTTTAAGTCCAAGCAATGCTATTGGTGGTCAGGAAGCTGTTGAGGGATAATGTTCTTGTCATTAGCATCTTCCACACACACTTCCTTGGTCAAGAATGTATGTAGGGATGACAACAGGTGGCTAAAGATTTAACAGGTTTTCCTACTAGTTTAATATAAGTGAATTTGTGATTTCGAATGGTGCAAATATGTATCTGCAAATGACAAAGTTCCATCCATCCATCCATTATCTATACCCGCTTAATCCGTCTCCGGGTCACGGGGGTCTGTCGGAGCCTATCCCGACGCATGGTAGGCGAAAGGCAGGGGTACACCCTGGACAGGTCGCCAGTCCGCCGCAGGGCCACATAGAAAGACAGACATGCACACGCACATTCACACCTACGGGCAATTTAGTATGATCAATTAACCTAGTATGCATGTTTTTGGACTGTGGGAGGAAGCCGGAGTACCCGGAGCGAACCCACGCAAGCACAGGGAGAAAATGCTAACTCCACACAGAAAGACCCACCGGGCCGGGAATCGAACCAGGAACCTTCTTGAGGCAACAGTGCTAACCACTAAGCCACCGTGCCGCCTGACAAAGTTCCATTACACATAATTCCTTGTAGCTGCAGTGTATGGTTTTCTGATGCGCTTGGAGTTTTCTGATGAATTTTCTATCTTTTCTCTTTTCTGCTGTGTCTCATAGTAGAATCTGATGCAGCAGATGACTTCTTCTATGAGTGATACGATTATATAAGACAAAAATTAGATATTTTTATTTTATTAAGAAAAATGGTTGATAAATGGCACTAAAATCTGCCAGTGGTGTAGAACTCACAGTCAGCTTACATATTCTCACAGCATTCCCACTCAAGTTTGCTCTTGTAGTCTTTTAATTCGCAAGCTTCTATTCATCTAATACAATTCCAGATTTAAATTGAATTTCTCAACATATAATACTCTCACCTAGAATAAGTGGTACAAGCAGGTATGTTTTTGGATGCAGATGTGAAAGTGATGTCATGTTCCTTCTCCCGCACAAATGTATCCTGACAGGAAGGCTAGATCCTTTAGTTTGAGGTAACTGTGTCCTGAAAGGCTGGGGTTCGTGCAACGTTTTTTAAACACGATATTAACAGGAATAAAAACATGAAATAGAGAAGAAGAAAAAAACAAAACAACTAAGTTGATCAAAACTACAAACTGTCACCATCCACCATAGTTCAGAGGCCTGAATGACACCCGCTCTCTTCTGTGATGTGATTGTAAAAAAAAAAAAAAAAAGAATTACGTTTTTCCTCGTAGAGTTTTTACGAGATGCTATTTTTATTTATTTTTTGAGGAAATTATGTGCAGAGTTTTATAAGACCATGTTACTACTAGATACCCCTAAAAGATCATTGTTTACTAGCAGGTAAAACGTAGTCGATTATTAATCAATCACATATACTATTTCTACATCTTTTGTAGTTTCCCACCTCTTTTGACCAGTCTGTTTTCAAACTGACCTTTCCACAGAATAAAATTCATATACTTGGTGAATAGCTTAAAATCTGAGAGGTGTATTATGATTCATCAAGAGCACATTACTTTGAATTGAGAGCAGGATATCTTGCTTCCTGCTTTGATATTACCCTGCTCTCCCTGCTCTCTCTCAAGACTCTCTTCACCCTTACAAAGATCCTGCTTGTGTGTAAATATGGTCCACTTTACATCAATGCTGTGTTTCTGCACTCAGATTCATTGTTATTTGTGCGCATTTTTATCCTGGTTGCCAGCTCATCTTGTAAAACCTTTGTTCTAGGATTTTTTTGTTTCCTTACACTTTTCGTTGCACTCTTGTTTGAGTACGAAAACGGAGTTTTAAGGAAGGGCAGTAAAGCAAGAAAGCCTCCTCCTCTCGCCGTCTCTCTTTATATATATATATATATATATATATATATATATATATATATATATATATATATACACACATATATATATATATATATATATATATATATATATATATATATATATATATATATATATATCTTAGATTACCAAATCATTATCTATTTATTTACATTTTGCATGCTGCGGCTGGCCTTCTGTAAATGAGGCTGTATTGTGTTTTTTTCCATGCTTCACTCCCTCCTCACTCAAAAACTCCATGTGCTGGACTCTTAAAAGTATGTGTTTGTGGAGCAAGAGGGCAAGCATAGCCTTTCTTATTCCTTTCACGATGAATCTTGTGTCACCTGGGAAGAGAAGCAGAAAAAAGAGAGAGCTAGGAAAGGATGGGCTGACATTTTCACCAGAAAGGGCAGAGAGAGATGGCCACAAGCCAAGGTAAAGAGGCGCACTCCCCTGTGCTGCACTTTGTGTGTGTGCATTTGTGGGGCCTGCAGTGGATTTTCAGTTTGACTTCTTTCCTCTTCACCTAGGGATATTTGCTGTGGAGGAGATATTCAAAGGCATACTGAAAAGGGCAAATTGCATCTCTCTGCTTAGTGTGAACACAGTGGTCACCACACAGGGGAGTATAAAGAGGTTGTACTGTCAAAAGCTCTCCTCTACACCTGGCATCATATCATTTATCATGTTTTCCTCAAACTGCAGTTTTCTGGGTTGTCAGACGTAACTCACAAGGTAACATCCTCACTTTGTAAACATGTATCTTAGTTTATCTCTCTGCCTAAAATATACAATATATTAGTTCTCTTATAAAAACCAGTTGACTAAGACATGAATCATAACGCCTGCCTCAACTGGTGATGTTTTTTGCTGCAAATACTCAAAAATTCCCAGACTCGTTGGGTGAAAGAGTCAAAATTCTGCTTGAGATGAGTCAGTGCAACTGTAAGTGAACGGTGTTTGTGAAGTGTCTGATGTGCACTTGTGCCGAGACCAGTTGTGTGCATGTCATTTCACATTTAGCAGTCATTCACAGCAAAATATAAATCTTTTACATGTGATACATGACACAAAACAGGTTCGTTAATAGAGGTGGTTGTGGAGATGGAAGGCTCGTGAAGACCAGCGAGGGCGTTTGAATCTGCACTGTTACAAAACAAACGCTACCGTACTGGATTTCTAGAGGACTTTGAATGCGTTTTGTTTGCGTGTGCATCATGTGTGCACCTGCATGTCTGCGTACAAAGAAAATCTTGACATTAGCACCACCTTTGATCAGATGTAGATAAATCACTGCTGTGACGGTTTGTTTGTTCAGCAGAAGGTGCTTTGAAAATCACTGTCCTCTCTGTTGCTGTTTACTATTTATACCTTTACAAAGCAAGGTGAGTGAACATACAAGAGAGGGAGAAAAAAGGCAGGCGGACCAAGAGTAGCATAACAAGTAATGGACATGGGTATAATATTCTAATTTTGCGACTGTTGCGAGCACGATAAATAAAAGAGAAATGTGACTGCTGGCTTGGTAAGGTATACTTCACGATTATATGATGAGGTGACTTAATTTTACCAGGATTAAGTGGGGTTTTATTGATCAGTTTAAAGGAAACAGTTGATATGTTTTTATACCAGTGCAACTTATAATTAGACATATTATTAGCCATATTACTTGCTTTTACGCATGCTTTAAAGTGATAGTAATGGGAATTTCCGCACTTGAGATTACAGTCTATTTCTTATGCAGCTGGAGCTTGTATAAAGTTTAATCTGATGCAAGCTGGATAAACAATTTTACAGCTTAATCGTAAACTTTTATGGGCAGTATTTCAAGGCACAGCTAAGGGCCAATCCTGTTTTCTCGGTATGATGCCGTGATGTTCAGCTTGCACTGTACCAGTTTGCAGCCATCTCCAGGTTGAGTGGGAGGTCCTGGTTCTAGTGGAGGAGGTAGAGTATCTTCAGGTCTTGTTCAGGAGTGAGGGAAGAATGGAGTGGAAAAATGACAGGTGGGTTGGTGTGTCATCTGTAGTAATGCAGAATCTTTTCTGGTCTGTTGTCGTGAAGACAGAGTTGAACCTGCAGGCAGGGACTCTCAGACAGGACTCTCGTAGTAGAGTTGCTGCTTCTCTTCAGTGATAGGAGCCAGTTGTGGTGGTTTCGGGCATGTAGTCAGGATTCTTCCTGGACTTCCTGGGGAGTTGTTTTTGACATGTCCAAATGGGAGACGGCCCGAAGGCAGAGGCAGGACACCTCCCGCTGTCTGGAGAACCCCTTTTTATCACTCCGGGAAAAGTGGAGGAGGTGGCTGGGGAGAGGGAGGCCTCTCTGCTGAACCTCCTATCCAAACAGGGATATGCAATAGTTAATGGATATATGGATTAATGGCAACATAATGATATAAATACTCTCTACATAAAAGGGTTTGAAAGGACTCATGAAACTGGAATTTTCTCATTTCTACCTTATACTACCCGATGCACAACTTTCAAGAAAGTCTGTTTTTACATTTAGTTCAGGCAGTTTTATTTGGCACTTTTATTGTTTGTTCAACTTAAACTCTTCTATCTTTTCCCTATGCCTCTTCCTCTTTTGACCCTACTTTACAATTTTTCAAGCGCAGTGTGTCTCCTCCCCATACCTCTCTGTTCTCTTACGTCCTTACTCTTCATTTGGTGTGGGCATTTCAGCTCCTTTTCCCTCCCTCCTCTCCTTTTCAGCTCCCTAGAGCTCCTGTTGCCTATGGCAATAGCACCAGGAATCTTTACATTTCAGTCTTCTTCATGTGTAAAATGTGAACATCACAATGTACTGAGAGCCTGCCTATTATAAGAAGAAATTATTTAAAATAAAAAGGCATCTTTCAGTGAAATGTGACAAATCTATAATTAATACATACATTTGAACAGCTGCAAATTTGATCTGATGGAAAATCTTTTCATTTAAAGATTTTTTGATTCCTTATAAGTCTAATTGTCAATTTCCTTGTGATCTGCCAAGATTTAGGGAGTGTTGAATTAGATGGCTTCTAATTGTTAAGTGACTACACATGTTGTATAGACATTTAAACTAATATAATGTTGATCCTAAATGTGCTTTATGTATGAACCTTTTATTAAGTGATATCAAATAGGAGAATAAAAATCTAATTTATTTTTAATAAAACCAATACTGTATGTTGTTGACATGGCTGCAAGACATGTAACCAGGCTGCTTTAATTACCCAAGTACTTGATAAGAGCTGTTTTTGTATCCTGTTTGTAGATTTGTATGAGCAGTAAAGTGCTGATCATCTGTGATGCATTTGCAGAATTAAAGGTGCAGAACCTCGTTAATTCAATCTGATAATATTCCTGGGACTTGGAACGAGGGTGCATGATTAATGTGTAAGCACAGACCACTAAAAGAAGAGCCGTTATAACAGACTGAACTTGGACACAACTTACGACCTCTACCCCACCTAATGTTTTCTGTAGTTTTTCTGCACTAAAAGTTTGATAACACTTTAATTATGCCTTTTTTGTTTTTCTTCCTCTTTGTTCATCCATCTCTTCTATAGTGCTTTTTTTGTCCTCACAATTTTTGCCAATTATCTTTTTCTTCACTTATCGTCCAAATCTCCTTTCCTACCTCTATTTGTGTTGTTTTCTTTTTTCTTACTGGTATGTTCCTTTTACCTTCAGTCCTCGCAGTTCACTTAAGTCTTCTTTCACTGTGCTGTGAGAACAGAGAAGCAGGCAGAAGTAGAATAGAGTACTGAGTTAAACAGAGACACGCAACTAGGCCAACACAAGTGCCTCCAGGGCAGGGGTTTGTGTGTGCGTGCGTGCGTGCGTGCGTGCGTGCGTGCGTGCGTGCGTGCGTGCGTGCGTGCGTGCGTGCGTGCGTGCGTGCGTGCGAGAGAGAGAGAGAGAGAGAGAGAGAGAGCATGCAAGTTTGTTACAC
This sequence comes from Xenentodon cancila, assembly GCA_014839995.1. NCBI lineage: Eukaryota > Metazoa > Chordata > Actinopteri > Beloniformes > Belonidae > Xenentodon > Xenentodon cancila. The sequence continues at coordinate 15,879,667 of CM026201.1, read as the reverse complement.
AGTAATCTAGAAAATGGGAGACTGGGACTCAGATTGAGGTGGGGAGACTCTCGCATGAATATAGGTAGTGTACATGAATAAAACACAAGTAAAAAAAGTTGTTAGATGGAAAGTTAAACCCATATTGTATAAGAATAACAGTAAAACAGAACATCAGTAAAGGGAAAACTTAAGTAATGAAACAGTAGAAACTGTTTCATTACTTAAGAAAGGGTGAGCTTGTACAGGATGCGTCATGAAGTTGGTGATGTCTGTTAAGGTCTGTGTCCTAATGCTGCGATTTTACTATGTGAAGCAAACTGACTATTTCTTAACTGTAGCCTTGATTTATTTGGTTATCAATTTCATTTTCATTTGATTCAATATTTTCTTACTTTTAGAAAACATTGTCTAGGTCTTGAGGCATCCCATCTTTTCTATCAGCAAAAAACTACCCAAAATAAATGTTGGACTTCTGTCCTGATAGTGTGTATTCTTTTGTATTCATGCACAGTATTATGTCACTGTAGCTAAAGTGGACATTGCAGCGGAGGTGTCTAAGAGACTCAGGAAAGTAATGATGGAGAAGAAAACCAAGGTATGAATTAACAAGAGACTAAACAAGAGTTAATATTGGATAGTGTCATAAAAGTGACTTAACCTTCATGCCTAAAGGGGGACCCACTGAGCTAAAAAATTCAGACTTTCTTTGTGCTGCTTTAAAGAGTTATCATCAACCCTATAATATAAATAGTCACTACCTTTATTGATGACCATGTAATAACTTCACATACTGCACTGGGTAGTTGACATTTTGCTTCTTTAAGTTGCTGAGCTCAGTCATGTTCTCGTGCACAGAAAGAAGAGGAAAGACAGCAATCACAGTGTGGTTTTAAATGGTTGTTGATTGTCTACCACTATGGTCCACATTATCGGCTTAAGTTTAATTATCAGAACAATCATTTAATTTTCCTTGTTCATCAGCCTACAATATTTTAACCCCTGATATGCATAATTCATCCTGATTAAATGCCAATATCCTATAAATGATTGTTAAAGATATCCACTTATTCTTTAGATTAGATTAAATCTTAACTATGAAAATATTAAAGATGAATTTGTATCTGTATTTGAATTGTATTCTGTTATAATAATCTAATATATTATTACACTATAATGTGACTTTCACTTGTAATAACACTGTACCCTCAAAGTGAATTTCCTATCAAGTATTTACACTGAAACAATTTTAAGGACTTTGTAAAATATTTCTTTAATTTGGCCTCTGCAATTTATAATATGACCATCTTCTCTAAATTAGTCTATTTAGTGCATGCACATGGGTGGAAGACTGACACATGAAAGCATTTGAAGACTGAGGAAGATAATATAATTGTGCAAGCTGCATTAGAGCATGTTTTTCATTTTGTATTTGGCCCTCCTGGTTTCACAGTCTCCATGGAAATGGCTGTTAGTATGTCAGGCATGTTGTGCTAAATAGACAAAACCGCGTGAAACAGGAGCTCACGTTATCATTTTTTCTCACTGGTTTACTCTTTTTTATTTTATTTAAATTTTGCATGAACGGTGAATGCTTTTGCATTAACATAGATATGTGTTCACATAGCTGTTTATTAATCTCCAGCATGACAGTGACTTTACTTTGTGCATTAAAGCAGGAGCCTGTGCACATGTTAGTGCATATGCAGTAATCTAAGATTACTGAAGTCAAATGAAATATTAAACAAAGTCTGCCGAGCAGCAATTCTTGTTAAGCAACTCTCAATAAGTTGAGTTTCTGCAGATGGCTGTTTTGAACTCAGACCCTGTGGGTTGTTGGCTGCATATGTGAATATATGTTGCCTGAGTGTTGTTTCTGAAAAACAGACAGTTAGAGGCACTGAATGTGTGTGGGGAAATACTGCATGCACGTAAATGTAGAGTGTATGTATTATGCAGACATAGGAGAGAATGTGCTATAAATAAAACAGGGCTGCAATGTGCTCACTGGCGGAATAATCTATCTGACACTATGGAAAAAGGCAGGGAAAGAGAGGATGGGGAAGATGGGGTGAGAGAGGGGGGGGTCGGGGTTAAAAACAGGTGATGTTGGAGAAAGAATGAAAAAGAGAAACTAAATAAAAGGGAAGGTCTAAACTAAGACTGAGCAGGAGTAAGAGAAATCAAGACAAATGACTTTTCCACAGGTCGTCTAGCTGTGGTAGTTAGGTGATGTTCCAAGAGGAGTGATGTTTTTCGTCAACATCGCCTTGAATAAACATAAATGTTTCTCTCAGTCTTTCTCTTCTATGTCTGCCAGGACTAAGAGGATGTTTATTTTGTTTGTCCTTACGTCTGTATTATGGACATTTAGCAGGTTCTGTGGAGCTTTTTTTCTAAATTGTGAAAAAAAAATGTCAAGGAGGGTAAACTAAGTCTCACTGATGTTTTCCAGATACTTTTGTCAATAATGCTGCACTGGTTTGTTGGTCTTTTTGCCTTTTTACCTTGTCTTTATACCTGCATTTACCTGACAAGTTCAATACTGATACGTCTAACAGTTAAATCCAACAATTACCTTTCTATATACACAAACAAATCCAGAACTGTTTCTCCTCCAATTTCTTGGTTACCATGGTGATGAGTTCTGCTGCTCCTATTGGTTGCCTGAAAACAGGCTTCAGTGACAACACCATTGCCTACTGTAGACATTTTTAAAGCAATCACAGCACTGGAAACAAAGATGCAGAGGTTGTTTTTTTGTTTTTCTGTGTGTGTGTGTGTGTGTGTGTGTGTGTGTGTGTGTGTGTGTGTGTGTGTGTGTGTGTGTGTGTGTGTGTGTATGCTGATTTTTAAAAAACACATTTGCGTGTAAATTTGTGCTCACATGTGCTGTGAGCACAAATTGGCATATATTTATTCAATTCAATTCAAGTTGATTTATATAGCGTCTATTACAACACAAGTTGTTTCTAGGCTCCTTCAAGAGACCCAGAACATGACACCCTGAACAATTATTACATAAACAACGGCAGGTAAAAACTCCCCTAGTGGGAGAAAAACCTTAAGCCTTAAGTGGCAAGAAAAAACTCCCCTTTAAGAGGAAAGAAACCTTGATCAGGACCAGGATCATAAGGGGGGACCCTCCTGGGCCAGCTGGGTCTAACAGGAAGTACAGAGAGAGGAGAGAAATAGACACACCGTCAAAGGTACAAAAGACAAGATACATTAGTAAGACTATCTGTCAGCAGCAGAACTAAGACTTCCATGTATATATGACTGATACATGGCTAGTTGGTGATTCACAGAGATGAGATGAGGACTGAAGGTCAGGATGTCAGCAGGTATCCAACAGAGACATCTACACAGACAGGTGGAGGTAAACACTGGGTTGGTCAGAGGGTGGGACTGCAGGTCAGCATGCAGCTCCTGAGGATCTGCCCTGCAAATATGTACAGAAGATAAAAAGAGGGTACAGACCAGCACAACAAACTACAAAAACAAAGGACCACAATTATACTTATGAGATACTTCTTATTTTTTATTTTTCCCCCTTTGTTTGCACATATATTAATGGTTAATACCAAGTTTGGTAAAACCTAAGAGCTATATATATGCATTTTATTCTTGCAACAGAGGATTTTTTTTATGTGTGCATAGGTGTGTGTGAGTGTATTCCCTTCACCAGCCCTCATGACAGTCTAACCATATTTTATTGATCCCTGGTGAAAGAAAGAAAGAAAGAAAGAAAGAAAGAAAGAAAGAAAGAAAGAAAGAAAGAAAGAAAGAAAGAAAGAAAGAAAGAAAGAAAGAAAGAAAGGAGGAGGGAATAAATATTCTGCCAAAGAGGGCTAAGATCACTGGGTGTGGAGCGTGAAAGACTAGAAAAAGGTAGGACACAATAGAGCAAGAAAGAAAGACAAGACAGTGATGGGTGCAGTTTGGTGTCTGTGTGATGTGTTGCAATGTGTGTTTAAATGATACATACATACATACATACATACATACATACATACATACATACATACATACATACATACATACATACATACATACATACATACATACATACATACATACATACATACATACATACATACATACATACATACATACACACACATACATACATATACATACACATACATACACACACACACACACACACATAATACACACACACACATACATACACACGCACACATACATACATATACATACACATACACACACACACACACACATACATACACACACACACACACACACACACACACCTGTACACACACTTATTTACAAACATAAATACATACATATACACAAATAAAATAATAATAATAATAATAACATTAATAAAAAATCATGTGAATAATTCCTTCCTTTAAAGTTATTCTTACAGTTCCATTGTTGGTTCTTATCGTCATTGATCACTGCAACTAACATCCTCGTTGCACCAGGCTAACCCAAGCTCTCCCGAGCAGCGGCCGTGACCGATCCCACTGAGAGAGGGAGCGGGAGGAACCCGCGGCTGCCGGGCCCTAAACCCCCTTCCAGCACAAACCATTACCAGCTAGAGATTCAGCAGGCCCGACGAGACAAAGGTCGCAACATGCCCCCAACATATCGTGCCCCTATTCAAGGAACTTGCCACAGATAGTCCGCCAACCCATCAGCGCCCCGCCACACGCGTCCCGGCTGCTGCAGTAGCGACACCGAACTCCCTTCGCCGATCCGCTGCTGGACAGGCACGAGGGGTTCAGGCGGTGAAGCGGGAGAGAAGGAACGAGAAACAGAGAAAATCGTGACAACGCAACCAGCCCCAGGGAGACCAGGACTGCCACCCACACATAGCCGACACCCGGAGGCGGCACAGGGCCAGGCAAACAGAACCCGCCGACGCATCACAAGCACACCCATATACCAAGAAGGCCTCCCCGGAGGCCGGCTCACGCCCCAGTCCCACCAGCCGAGACGCCCCCTGACCTCCCTGCTTTCTCTGTTTTTGTTTTTATGTCCCCCTATGTTATTTCAAATAAAAATGTATGTGTGTCTTGGGTGCATTAAAAACAGGAGGTGGGACACGCAGGGTGGGCGCTCCCCACATGTCCCACTCCTCTTCATCTTTATCTGATATATGTTTTTTTTTCATATTTGTACTTTTAATGTAAAATTTTATGTATATATATGTCTTCAGTGCATTAAAAAGAAGGTGGGATGTGGAGGGTGGAGATACTTAATTAATAACATAATAAATTAACTTAATAAGTATTGAAGTGATGAAGGAAAAAGACACAGAGGAGGTGAGGGGCACCAGTCACTGGATCCTGTTGGTGTCCCCCTCTAACGTAGGTCTACAGCAGCAGATCTAGGATGAAGCTGTGTTGAAGACCAGCTGCTCTGGTCTGGTCCTGCAGCTGCAGCTGTGACTACTGGCCAACAACAACGACAGTTCTTTCTATATTGCTGTAAATGAAGCTGGGTTGTTGTAAATAATTAGAGATTTAAAATGGTGTTTCAAAGGGTCTATGTCTTAGTTTGTTCATCATAATCATAAAGCTTTGTTTTTGATCTGGAACATGCAGTACATAAATTGGTTGTTTATGTAATCTAAGTATCTCTAATCACAAATTGAGCAATTTCCCCTGTTTGCTTATCCCCCCTGTCAGGTGATGGAGCTGAAGGGTCAGATGATCCATGTGCCCGAGTCCTGCTCACTGATGTTTCTGGGCTCTCCACGTGTTGATAAGTTGGAGGAGCTTATGGGCAGGGGTCTCCATCTTTCAGATATCCCCATCCATGATGCCACCCGGGATGTTATCCTGGTGGGGGAGCAGGCCAAGGCCCAGGATGGTTTGAAGAAAAGAATGGACAAGCTAAAGGTAAAAGGACTACTATTTTACACCCAGAGTTGTTCTGTATGTTATTGTGGAAAAGGAATCCAACAAGACTGTTTCCACTGTCGTAGGGCAAAAATCAAAATCATTGAGACATTTAGTCCAAGCTCTTCCCAAGTCCCTATATATTCCTGTCCCTATGCAGTTCCTTATTATATGTGTCCATACAATAGCTTGGTCATTTGTGGAGCCTGCCCACTTTGTAAGTGACTCAAAGTGACAAAATCAAGACGATAAATGGCAACCTGTGACCATGAACATAATTCAGGGGATTTCAAAGGTCTTCACTTTCTTTTTCCATAATGTACAAGACATGTTATTGAAGCAAACAATAAATCCTGTGCGTCAGCTGCATTAATTTTAAATGCTCATGTCAACTATGTAAATACATCCTGGCTGGAAGGGTGTAACTCCTGGGACTTGCTCTTGTAATTTGCTTTCAAAGTGCCCCTTAGCAAGTCATTAGGTTTTCGACCCAATCCTGTGCATCTGTTCATTACATCAGTATTTCTCTGCAACTACTCCTCCAGGCCACTGTTATAAATAGCTGCATCTTAGTCAGCTTGCTTCAGTGTATATAGCACTGCATCATGCAGACTAGAGATTAAGATATTAATCCACAGACAAAAAATAAAAAAAACAAAAACATATACATACACACATATTATTAAAAACAACAACAAAAAGTCCCTGGGAAAGAAATTTGCACACAGCAGCAGTTTTAAAGTGGTGCAGTCCTTCCACCTTTTAGCATTGCAGTCATTATTGCCTTTATCATCACAAAGCACACAGAATAACAAGCCTCTTAATCTCCCTCTCTATTCTCTCAGGCCACATTAGAGCGGACTCATCAGGCGCTGGAGGAGGAAAAAAGGAGAACAGTGGATCTCCTGTACTCCATATTTCCAGGTGATGTGGCACAGAAACTGTGGCAAGGCCAGCCTGTGCCCGCTCGCAAATTTGATGATGTCACCATGCTGTTCTCGGACATCGTTGGGTTTACTGCTGTGTGTGCTCAGTGCACACCCATGCAGGTCATCTCAATGCTGAACGAACTCTACACACGGTTCGACTACCAGTGCGGCATTTTGGATGTTTATAAGGTCAGTAAGAGACAGATGTGCACCCTCTTTATGTTGAGATGTCATGTAGAGAGAGAGAGAGAGAGAGAGAGAGAGAGAGAGAGAGAGAGAGAGAGAGAGAGGGGAAGTTAATAGGTGGGACAGGGAGTCTGGGTCACAATATTTGTTTCTAATCAACAGTTATTTCTCACACATTTTAATAATGTTGTTACTTTTTTTTCCCCTCGGTGTCTTGAAAATATTAACAGTTGAACCTTTCCTGGGTCATTTTGTATACAGGATCTATGTGTGTGTGTGTGTGTGTGTGTGTGTGTGTGTGTGTGTGTGTGTGTGTGTGTGTGTGTGTGTGTGTGTGCGTGCTGTCGTGTGGGTGTACTTTTGTTGTGGAAAAAGTAACTGATTAATAGCCGGTCTGAGAGCTTAACAAAGATGTGTCAATATTGTCCATCTGACAGCAGGGCTTTGAGCCTAGTTACAGTCTCTGTGGTTTGTTGTCCTTCCCCTTTTTCATCCCAAATCTCTGTTACCAGATCACTTGTTTCTGTACTTCTTCCTCTTTCTTGCCTCTTTCCCATCTTTCTCATTACCCCACAACATATGAACCCCACATTCCCATATGAATGTGTTTTAACTTTATTAAACACAATTGTCGAACGCCCGATATCAGAGATGGAAGAGAAGACAGACAAAGAAAGGGGGAGAGCAAGAATGTGTAAGAGAGTCTATACGTGTAGAAATGGAGGAATTCAGTTGTGTGTCAGACAGAAAGCAGGAACAGGAAGGCTTGAAGAGACGACTGAATCACCCATATGTTGCCATTGTCATGGTTACTGATGAAATGACTTAGCCGGTGGGGAGCCCTAACGGGAGCAGTTTGTCTTACAAGTCTTTCTTTTTTCTTTTTCTTCTGTTGAGCTCATGCTCTTATTGTTTGCTTTATTTACATTTGCTCATTTCTAATGGTTTAATTATTAAATATTACTATGGCTGCAAACTCTAGCTCAGTAAAGTCTTTGACTTAAGTGTAATTAATTCTCTCTGTAGCTTTATATCAGATATTGTGTTGAACTGTTCACTGCTCTTGTTTCATAATGTAATGTAGTGTGATGGCAGAGTAAGTACTGAAATGCCTTTTGATTTAAATGACCACAGTGGAGCTGTGTAAAATGAAATTGCACATCAATGTACTGTTCACATTAAATTTCCAATGTTTACTCTAAATACAGAAACTAGCACAGATATTTTGGGACAGTTGATCTGGTCATCTATATTTCACCATTAACCTTTTGCACGTTTGAAGCAGACCTTTTTTCTGGCGGTATTTGGGAAGAGTTTTGTTGGAAATTAGTATTTTTGGCTCTCCATCCATCTATCTATCCATCCATCCATCCATCCATCCATCCATCCATCCATCCATCCATCCATCCATCCATCCATCCATCCATCCATCTTCTGCCACTTATCTGGGGTCGGGTTGTGGGGTCAATAGCTTAAGCAAGGAAGCCCAGACTTCCCTCTTCTCAGCAACTTTGTCCAGCTCATCTGGGGGATCCCAAGGTGTTGCCATGCCAACTAAGAGACATAGCCAATCCAGGGTGTCCCGGGTTTTTCCTGGGGTCTTCTTCCAGTGTTACGTGCCCAGAAAACCTCACCACGAAGGTGTTCCTCTGATCCTCACCAGATTTACAGGCCACTTCATCTGGATCTTCTCCATGCGAAGGAGCAGCTGCTCTACTCTGAGCCCCTCATGATGACTTGTGATGAGCTTCTTACCTTATCTCTAAGGGAGAGCCTGGACACCCAGCGGCGAAAACTCACATTGGCAGCTTTTTTACAGTCAACACCCACAGCTCATGACCATAGGTGAGAGTAGGAACGTAGATCAGCTGGTAAATTGAGAGCTTTGCCTTTTGGCTCAGCTCCTTCTTTACCACGACAGACCAGTGCCACATCACTGCAGACACTGCACCGATCCACCTGTCAATTTCCCACTTAATTCGTCCCTCCTTCGTGAACAAGACCCAGAGGTAATTGAAGTATATCTGATCCCAGACTCAGAGAGGGCATATTCTTGGTATTTAAATGGGATAAACGTGCTTTAAACCTATGTATCAAAATTTCTACATGATAATACTGAAGAATCCTTACGACCATCTAAAGTACAATAAATGTACTTGTTATACTTTTTATGAAGTATTTCGGAAATTATTTGACCATAAAACATGTTATTGGACTTTTAGAATGGGCTTTGGATGATTACTTTGCAGCTCAGTGAGCTTCAGTGTGTTTGCCACTGAATTGGTGTCAAGAGTTAGTGAAAATTGTACTGTTCATGCATGGCACCTTGAAATGGGTCAGAAAGAGTCCAAGTTGCTGTGAGCGTCATTAGAGAGTGTCTCAAACACTCAAGAACTCATATTGTGAATTATGTAGGCCAAGAAAGGGAAACAGAAAGAGACTGTAGCTCATATATGGACTGAGAAGTCAAACATTCCTTTTAATTTTCTACCACTCAGAACCTACTTAGGTTCACTCATCTGCATAGACCCAAAGCTTACACTTGTTGCAATTTTCAAAATGATTCATTCACTTCACCTCCTGTTGTCCTACATTCATTTTCTCATGCAGATTGAGACGATAGGTGATGCCTACTGTGTAGCCGGAGGACTTCATAAAAAAGTCGACAGCCACGCAAAACCAATTGCACACATGGCCCTGAAGATGATGGAACTTTCAGAGGAAGTGTTGACACCTGATGGCAAACCTATCAAGGTGAGTTTTCATTCTTCCATCATTGTGCAGGCGCTTAAGGCAGTGGTCTTCAACCAATGCGTACGTGCACTTTTTTTGTCTGCATGGGTACATTCATGCTTATCGTATTGAATAATTTTCAGGTGAATATGTACTCATTTAATGAAGATGTGTTGAAGAATAGATGCTAAAGTGTGGATACATTTTAGGCAGCTCTGTTGCACAGTTAAAATGAGTCAGAGATAAAGAGTGAAAATATGAGTTGGATAATGAGGTGGAACTACTAGACAATAGAAGAGACTCACAGAAATCATAAGAAGATCAATACATTGGAAGACTCAATCAATGAAGGCTTAAAACAGTAAGAACATTTGCTTAATTTTAGCTTCTTTTTTTTTTCATTGTTCCCTCAAATATTAGAATTAACCAAATTGAGTTAATAATGAGCCTGTTTGTTTCTCCATTACCAACTTGGAGAACATTGAAGGTTTCCCCCCTCTTGTCATTGTGGTGCACCAAATGAATTGGATATGCAGTGTGATGAGTGACTCATCTTCTCATCTGCTGAAATCAAGCACACATACTCTCACACATTTTGTTTTGTCATCAGTAGTTACTACATGACAGTTTAAACAGCTGTGTGATCTACTCTAGTGTCACTGCTCATTTTCCCAGATGCTTTGCAGCTTCAAAAGTCTGCTCAAAAAAAAAAGAAAGAAAAGAAACATGTTTTATTTTTTGGTTTCCACGCAACAAACTGTAAGGGGGTTTGTATTTTATTTGCACTTTAGCTGCTGCGACACTGTTCCAATGCATTCACATGACGTTTACTCCATCTTTTTAAGGTTTCTAAAAGTAGTCTTATTTTTAGCCTTCATGACTCAAATGCATGATTCTTAGCTGCCTCGGTGGCTCAGTATCAAAACCAAAAAGACTTTAGTAAGATTACTATTCATAATTAAAAGACACGTTATTATTTAACTCACAGATGTGATTATCAAGAGTTGATTATATAATAATAAAATATAGCAAGTTAATTTTTATGAAGTTCGTTTTATTGTTAAACAAATTTTGAGAAAAGAAACGCATTCATCCCATTTGTCAGCTGCAGTAAATCATGCTGTGAAATGAAAGTAAATGATAGAACTGCGAGCTTTTCATCCTTCAGCTACAGCTGGTGTTGTAAGTGCTGCACTTTCAAAGCTGCCTTTAACACTAATATGCTCCCATGTGACAAAAAGAACACCCTCTTTCAATTCTGCAGTTGTTTGGATCAGGAGATACTTTAAATAAAAAAAAAAAAAAAAAACAGGTCTCAAAATTAGGCAACTAAGACCTCTGATAAACAATAAATGGCCTACTGCACTGTGTTCATGTTAATTTTACAATAAATAAGAGAAAATGCAGAAGCAGGGTGTGAAAGCTAAGTACACTCCATGATTAAGTAACTTGTGCACTCGATTTAGCAGCATTAACCTGAAGTAATTATTTGATTTACAATGTTATTAATCAATCAAATCATTATGGAGGAATTTTACAATTCATTGAGATACAAAGGGATTTGTTTCTGCTTAGCTCTCGTTAGATTGAAGCCTGGACTTTTACTGTTTTACTGCAACAACTAAATTCTCTGAAAGTAGTATTCAGGTTTTTGTGCTGATATGCTGTTTTTAATTTTCACCGAACATGGTGCATTATAGTCAAACAAATATAATATCACGAATGTAAACATTTGAAACTGTAACTGAGGCCTGTAGGGTCAGAGATGTAGCTCTGTTTTAAATTTCTCTGCGCATGTGGGGTAAACTAGCAAATACTTGTATGATTGGCAACTTTCTTGCATGTTTTCCAGTTGACTTGAAAATCTCCTTCCTTACTGTAGAGTCATGGACTTCAAATTAGATGGAAATGGCCCTATTACGCATACCAGATTGGTGTTCAGTAATAGTTGCTTCTCTAAGATTTTTACTGATGTCTTTCCCTCATGGTATTGGGTTAACATTCACTGGAATGATCCAGCTTAGCAAACCGCCAGTGTAAGTAGGCCAGATCAAGCGTGATATGATCATATCGTTATTTTTCCCTGTCAGCAGGCGAGCTGATGCATTTTGTACAGTATGGGCATATTGATCTCTTCAGGTGGGGACTCAGGAAATCTAAAGTCTCTTGGACGATGCAAAAAAAATTAAACAAAAAATGTTAGGCTACATTTTTCCTGAATATTACACATTCAATATGTACAGTTGTACACATCAGCTATGGACCAGATTAAACAATGTATGGCTGAGTTACAGCCAATTTGTGTTTCATGGCGAGTCTTCACCGTGTCACTACGGTCACGCCCTCTGGAAAAAAGTCAAAAGCTTGATGAGTTTTCGAGAATATTAAGACCCCCACAAAGGATATTCATTTAGGACAACAACAACAACAACAACAACAACAAACATTAAAGATACAATAGGGTCTTCGCACCCTCTGTGCTCGGGCTCTAACTTTTTTTGTGCATTTTGATTTTGACTGGTTTGAAACGCCACATGATGCAGTTTGGGACAAAACATGAGAAAGAGAGGCAAGGACAGAAGCTGCGGAACAACTGACAGGCTACTTATCTGCACTGCTGTGCTCCTAACATTGTCCATTTGTCTCAAAATAGAAAAGCCTTGCCAAGCATTTTTGGCCTGCTGTCTCGCTCTTCCATTTTCTGTCCTTGTTTTTGCTCTTCCTCTCTTTATTTTTGTCTTCCCCTTGCTGTCTGCTACTTTCTACTCCAGTCTCCTTTTAACTCGTTCTTTTAAATTTTCCTCTGAAGTTTCTTGTCTGTTTTTTCCTCCTACTTTTTATTCTTGTACTATTCTATATATTGCACTATTTGTTGCACTCGTCTCCTTCTAATCTCTCATCACTTCATGCTGGTATACATGAGAGTTTAAGAGATACTCAACACTTCAGCTTGATAAATGCTATTCATTGAGTGCACTCCGTTCCAGCCAATGTTACATTGTTATGCAAACTGGTATAAAAGCAGTGAGTGAGGACTGATAAAAATGTTTTTTTTTTTTAAATCTTTTTTGTTTGGAGACACAAATGGATGGAAAGATTTAAAGACACACACGCATACACACACGTAAATAAGTAATGGGTATGTCCGAAACACATTTAGTAATTAAATATTTTATGTTTTTTTTTTTGTTGTATCTGCACTGCTGCTTTAACTTTTAGCGTAATCTTTTCGCATGAGCTTATGTAAACATCAGTGTTTTTTCACACCACTGCATGAATTTGAATGTCCACAAAACATGCTCTGTTCACAAGTGAAATGTTGATTTCAAGGTATCAGGGAAATTACTCCATGGTCAACTAATTTACATGTATTAAGTGTATAAATACAGAAAAGGAGAAAAAATAATTCAAAATGAGATTATTTGACATAATCAAAGTTTGTGATCCAGAGCAGAGCAGGTAAGGACTACTCTGTTTTTTTTGTTGTTTTTTTTTTGTTTTTTTTTTAAACACACTGTCTAATACAGCACATGTAGCAGAGATCACATGTGATCTCTGCTACATGTGTGAGTATCATAACTGAGTTAGGGATGTGTCAAGGAGCATCTCCATGTTACATAGCTACATATTGTAGTTTGTCCAGTACATTTTTGAAACGCTTTGGGCCCAGGGTTTTACCTTTTTAGGACGACTACAGTGTTATGTGTCTGTCCTTTACAATAAGGACCACGTGGTCACAATTGATGATTGTTTTCAAAATGAGATTTTTTGTTAACTTGTTTTTTCCCGTAAATAGTCTGTGCAACTGAATCTGTGCCTTTCACCAAGTCAGCTTAATAGAAAAAAAGGTAAATGAGTAATAAGCTGTATGATTATATGAAATTGTGTAAAGTGTATGATTGAAGGATACAATTTATTTTATAAAATCATACAGTTTGATTTTAAACTAAGCAAAACTGGGTAGTTTTCGGGCCTATTAGTCTATCGGTATGTTTTTATGATCCAAAAGGGTCATAAAATACAATGCCATAATCAGTAATACCCAAACAATGCATTAACTTTACACCTTTAAAGACCAAGGTCCAAGTCTGACATAAAGTGTGTAAAAGTGGGGTAAAATTTCTTGCAACTTCACTATTTGAAAATCCGTTTTTCTAAATAAGTGATTTAATAGATCATCAGATTGCTTATGTTATCGGACCAATACCAAAACCCAAAGATATAATTTATTTATTCAGTGAATACTGCAAAACACACTTTATGATATTCATGTGGTTAAAATCAGTATAGCAGTTTGAAGAATCAGTTTCTCTTAAAACTGGTTTATAGATGTCTTAACCTAACAATAGTTAGGTTAGAGGCTAAATATTTTGGCACCATTGATCGATACTATGTTTATGTTTTGTCTTATTTTTCCTTTGATTAGTTAAGATATCATAACCTCATCCACTGAAATGGCCACATTTATTTTTAATCATATTTAATCAAATATGAAACATTATTATATCAATTTATTGCAGGAACTTTGCATCCACCATATTAGTTTTAAGTATAACTTCTAAACTGATGAATGTCAGTAAGAGAAATAGCATTTTCTCTTTAACAACTCCCTTCTCTCTCTATCTAAGTTTACCAACATCTCTTTTTGTCAACATGGCCTAGAGCCAGATGATGATTAGTTGTCTGTGCTGCTGCGCCATTTGCACTTTAGCTCAATAAAGGCCATGTACTTCGAATGCTGACTCATAGCAAAACAGAGGGGAAGCATGTATGACTATTACTGTGTCTGTACTTTAAAACTCGCAGATAAAGAGGAGTGTAAACAACAGATGCAGATTTGTTTGTGTCTGTCAGTGGTTGTCTGTTCCAGAGACGGGCTAGTATATGAACATCCGTAAGCAGTTTAGCTACAGAAATAGGTCACACTGGTGCACCTGGCAGCTCTTCTTCCTCGCTGTCTTTTTCATTTTCTTTATCACCCCCCCTCCCTTTTTTCTGCTGTCAATGTCCTACCATCTAATTATAGACTTGGTCTGACCCCCCCCCCCCCCCCCCCCCCCCCCCCCCCCCATTGTCTTTTTGCCTGTCTGTGCTCCTTCTATCTCACTACAACCTTCAGCTGTTGCCATGACTACCTTGCAGTGTGCTGGAATGCACAGTGGATTGAAAGTAATGAGATGTTCAAAGATTATGAAAAATCTGCTGGCTTCTGCTGAATTACCTCAGTAGATTTCATATGTATGTATACATACATACAAGGATTTTATATGAATATTTATATATCATACAGCGCAATGAGTCCGAAATACATACCACCCTTGAAGTATAATCATTAACCAGCACTCACTGATTTCACTATAACCTTTAAAAAATGTTGATATAAACATTTACAATAAGAATGTTAGTTCACTTGCACAGCCCACAGCCAGGCTGCAACTCTGCTGGTTAGCCATGTGTAAAGTTCGAACAAGTTGTTCTTTTGCTCCTTCAACAGAATCTAGCCAGTGTTCGTCCAACATGTCACCACCTTTCCTTGTTGCTCCTTTGAAACATTGCTTGGACCAACTATGAAGAGAATTTTAGGTTCAAGGAAGCAGTTGGGGCTGTTCTATTGATGCTGTGTGCTGGTACCAGGATGTAACAGTATCAATAAAGTGTCTTGAACCTGTGAGTTGTAGTTTGGGGACTTTGACGACTGGGTTTTCTTCCCATAGATAATTGTCATCAGTTAAGTTTGGATGCTAGGTGAGCATCACTCAATCAGTATTTCTGAATGGTCAACTACTATACTCCTGGAAGAGGATGTCGGAGGCTGTGAGGTAGTGTGAGGTAGTCATTTGGAGGAATGATGGTCGAAGAAATGTTCATGCATGCAGCAAGAGTTTAAGCAAATCATCCATGTGAATGCAGTGGTGAAGGTTTTCCCTGCAAAAAATCTGTCATTATATATATATATATATATATATATGTTCCCAAGTGTTGTAACTCAGCAGCGTTCATGAACTGGAATGATGTTTATGTGGCTCTCATTCTTCCTGTGATTTACAGATTCCTGCTGTTACCACAATTGTAATATAAACACCACATTACTGCCATATAGCTGCTACCAAGAGGAGAGGGAATCAATCATTTATCAGATTAATTTCCATCTCACACTCATGCTATTTTAAATCTGCTCCCACACAATATCAGATTAGATCATAACATCCACGGGTAATGTGGAAGTAGGAAGGCTACACTACAATTTCCATTAATCACATCAATGCACACACACAACATTTTGGCTGAAAAACAAGAAAGCTTTTGTACTGCAGGATGGGTAGGGGAGAAATGAATTACATCAGTTGAGTTGAGCAGGAAGATCTAATTTATGAATGTCCACTGCAGTGCCTGGTTTATTTGCCGTGTCATTTGAGGACATGCTGGCTTACATTCAGACTGAATTCATGATTTTTGTCCCCACTATTTTTCATGTCATAAATGTAGACATGTCAAATTGTCAGTGTTAACTGATATTGTCTTAATGGTTTTATCAGTTAAATCGCAGAAAATAGCAAAAACTACAAATGCTGTTTAGTTTGGGTACAATCACAAATTTATTATCTTGTTAAACAATAAAAAGCATAAGATTCTTATATTTCTGAAGTCAAAATCTTTGATTCCCCACCACCACTACCATTTAGTAAATTATGTAATTTAAACGATTAACTAATCTAACAATAATTAGATTTTAATGCTGTCTACATAGCATACTTTACACATACACTATGGAAAGAAGTTTATATGTAGAATGAATTAAAAAGAATGCCAAGAAAAAGGTTTTCTTAAGTTTTCTGGTGCTCTAATGCAGCGCCAATTCATCCAGTTAAGCAGACGAAACAGTCCTTAAAAAAAACAAAAAAACTGACAGTAATTTCTACAACAGACCAAAAGTAAACTTATTTTAAGCTTAATTCTTTGCTTAACCAATTCAGGTAAATTCTTTACCTAAATTGATTTTAAGCAAAGAATTTGTTCTGCTTCACAAGTTCAGTATATTTCTATTATAGTGATCAGTCAGCTGACTTTTTGTCCCAGATTTCGCAGCACTTCTTTCCTGGTAAGGATCAGTTGAGCTCATCCTTGAATGTTTACGTAACATTGGCTAACAGGGTTTTGTTTTGTTTTCTTCTTTACAGTTACACTGCTCAAACTTTTATCTGCTCTTCTTTGCTTCAGCAGCAGTCTTAATTTTCTTAAGCACTCAAAGAGAAACTTAGTTTTTACTGATGCAGAAGTTGTATGTAAATCCTTCACAAGCTATAGACCGGAATAAATTCCAAATTAAGTGAAATAAAACTAGGCATACAACTGGACTTATATGTAATATTTGTTTTTAAAAACATTGTAGAGTATTCAATGAGCTTTGTTCACTTTGCATGTCAAATATATAGTAAATAAGCCTCATTTTGTTTATTAACTGAATATAATCTACATAAAACAAATAAAAGGGCTAATTAAAAAAAAAAAGAAATAAAAAAAGTCTTCATGGTATTATGGCCACGGGCCACCTCCACAAAGCTTAATCAAGTTCACCATTTTATGCTTCACACCATAAGCTGCCACTAATGTCTCTTCCTTTCACCTTCTTCTCTTCTTTCTCCCTGCGATGTCCCTCTTCAACCACTTCCTTCTCCTCCACCAGTTAAGGATAGGTATCCATACAGGCTCAGTGCTGGCAGGCGTCGTTGGGGTTAAAATGCCACGTTATTGCCTCTTTGGGAACAACGTGACTCTAGCCAGCAAGTTTGAATCTGGGAGCCATCCGAGATGTATCAATGTTAGTCCAACCACCTATCAGTAAGTATCTCCACCATATTTTACACACAAATGTGCAAATGTAATAACTGTCCATGATTTTTTCCTACTTTATACGTAGCACTTATGTGTAAAGCTTCTTCGTGTGTGATGTTTCTGTTTCTGTTACTTTATGTTCTTTGTTGATTTGTACTTGTAAGTAAAAGTTCCTCCTTTCCCATCAACAGATTATTGAAAGATGACCGCTCTTTTTCATTTGTCCCTCGTTCGCGGCTTGAGCTCCCTGAGAATTTTCCCAAAGAGATCCCAGGGACATGTTACTTCCTGGAGGCTGGGACCTCCCACAGCCATGCCTCTCTCACCAGCTCTCGCTCGGCTCCTCCGACCTCTATGAGGAAAGTCTCCTACAGCATCGGGACCATGTTTCTAAGAGAAACAAGTTTGTAGATCCATACACAGACTAGATTTGACAGATATTTGTAACACGAGTGACTGGATTTGAATCCTGGGAACATGCAGGAAATCGATTACTTAGATCTTTGGATATGCAAATGCATTCTGTTAAAAACATGTAGGATGAAAAATACTTTCATCATGTGTGAAAAATGACAACCCGCCCTTATCTACACTGAGCAATGGAGATACGCTTCAAAAGACTTGACGGACAGCAACTGCACTAGTCTCTCATCGTTCCCCGAGGAGGCGGACTGATTGAATCAATTTGCGGAGAAACCTAAATGTAAAACTTAACGATTTAGCTGGATGTTTCAGCTCCAGATCTGGTCTCTAGCTCTCTCCAGTGGTCTTTACTCCCATGTGATGCCCATCTTTGGGTCCAAACAAAACAATATTGGGAGAACATCTGGATAGAGCCCCACACTCAAGACCGGGGATCCACTCATCAGCCATGGAGTTGTGCAAACTGAACAATTCATTAACGAAGAAGGAAGAAGGCCACGTTGCTTTAAGCGTTTGCTCTGGATCATGCCCTCTTGTACAAGAAAGACCACTGATGAAGAACAATACAGCACCCCACCCTCACCTAGTAACCTTTAATTGAATTTCTTTCTTTTTTTTTAATTTTTTTATTTTCAACCACAGATGTAAAAGTGCTCGTGCAAATTTAACCAACACAAAGTCTACTTGTTTGCTGGCAGACTGAGTATGACTTGCTCAGTAAAAATCTCAATCTCAACCACACTGACGAGGATAAGAAGTGATTTTGTCTTTGAAAATTTCCACAAACTGTCACCATAAAGTGGGCAATGAATTGGAATCCAACATGGATTGTTGGAGTTTTACAGAGAACGTAATCTAACTTTTACTTACATTGCTGCCATTGTTCTTCATCAGTGAAATACAAATCAGTATTCACTTTCATATCAGACTTTGAGAAAATTTCTTTGGAAAAAAAAAGTATTTTAGAGGGTGAGTTTCCATTAAATATTAAAATTTGCGTTAATAGAAATGTTTTTTATTACATAAAGAAGTACACAGCAGTTTCTCACTGTCAAAACCTTATTTTAACCCATTACTGATGCAAAATCATTTCAGAAATTATCTTGGTTGTTAAATTTAGATGATATCAGCTATGTGTGCTTACATCCTTTTCTTGTATAAGAAACATGTCTTTTTTTTCTTTTTTTCTTTCAGGGTTAAAACTGACAAAAAAGCAAAAAAACAACAAAAAAACAAAACAAAAAAAAATAATAAAAAAACAGCCAAATGTATGGTTATTTAACATAGTCCACTTTGGACCCTGAGTAAAAGGTTGCAGTTTCACATCTTGCCAAATGATAATCTTGTAGCAGAGCCTAAAAATGAAATAAAATGTGCCAATGCCATCCAGAGCACC
Source organism: Xenentodon cancila (assembly GCA_014839995.1). Classification (NCBI taxonomy): domain Eukaryota; kingdom Metazoa; phylum Chordata; class Actinopteri; order Beloniformes; family Belonidae; genus Xenentodon; species Xenentodon cancila. The sequence goes on along the minus strand of CM026201.1, from coordinate 15,860,309 downwards.
ACCAGCACAGGCTAACGCCATATTCTATGAGTGAACGTTTGGTTTCAGCACGTTGCTCTGAGAGTCCTCAGGAGCATTGGGTCTGTTATCTCAAACACAGACAGGATAGAGGGACCAGAAAAAAAGCTAATTTCCCCAGATGTTTGCCAAAACTTTGATTCGCCACTTGGTGTTGGACTGCCGCCAGAATAGCATGTAATATTTGATTTTTGTTGTAAAAAAAGGACGGACGACAGGATTAAAAACAATGAGTTTTAAAGTGGCAGGGTGAGAAAGAAAAGGTGTTCCCTGATAATAAAATAGTGAAAGGACGAGGAAATAATCCGAAAAACATCAGATTTTGTGTCAGAGCTTCACATTTGGCAAATTAGGATCAGTTTTTGAATCATCCCTGGAGCAGCTGACTTTATCAACTCACACTCAAACAGATTTGGCATGAAGTCCTGATGTTTTCCAAACGTTACTGTATTATCATAAAGTCATTTGTTTTTCAAGGATCTTGACTGTGAAGAGACATTTGTGTCTCATGGATGAAGTTGTTTATGAGCCATGATTTATTTTTCTTTAAATATTTTTAATACATTGTTATGCAAAAATTGGTTGCCAAGAAGTAAAAAACAAAACAAAAAAAAAAACTTTGATAATTCATTATTGCCATAGAAGAGTCTGCCAGTAGGCAGTAGCATTAGAAAACCTGAAAAGCATGCACATCTTTAAAGATATAACATCTTTTGTAAAGGCTCTGGTCAATTTTGGTAATGAAATTAGACAATTTTGCTAACAAGGAAAACTTTAGTATACTTTTAAGAATATTTTCCCTAAACCTCATAGTGTTATCCCAAATTTAATATACGGAATTTCCAGCTGTTAGAACTTTTCAAAATAGTTTTTTTTTTTTTTTTTTTTTGTGTGTCACAATTATGCTGAAGGATAGTAATGAGTTCTGCATACAATTCAATTCAATTCAATTTTATTTATATATTGTCTATTACAACACAAGTTGTCTCTAGGCGCTTTCCAGAGACCCGGAACATGACCCCCGAGCAATTATTACATAAACAGCGGCAGGTAAAAACTTCCCTAGTGGAAGAAAAACCTTAAGCCAAACAGTGGCTGGAAAAACTCCCCTTTAAGAGGGAAGAAACCCTGAACAGGACCAGCTAACAAGGTCTCCATAGAAATTAGATAAAGAAAACCCAACCAATCATCACATGGTAACAGTTTTTTCCAACACTTGTTAGCAACAGGACAATATAACAACAGGAAAATATTGGTATTAACCCAAATGCCATTGTTTGATGGGGCAGCCCTCTAGTCTTAAGCATAGAGATTTTATCTTTAGTATGAATTTATTAAAATACACATTTTTCCAAAATGCTCAAAATGTACGTCACTAGATTGTTTTGCTTGGAGGTGGTTACAAATATTAGAAGACAGCTTAACATTACCAGGTAATTGTCTTGTAGTAGAAAAGGAAGTTTTTGATCCATAAAAGGTAAAGAATGTGAAGAAAGGTGTAATATAACAGAGGACCAGAACCTGCAGCTCTCATCCGGAGCAACACCATAAACCATGGTTCGCTGTCATCATAAGTATTTATTGCTTTCATTTTTTTTTTTGTTTTGAAAGAGTTTACAGGTAAATTCCAGTGTGCAGTCTTATTATTAGAAGCAAAAGCATAACAAAAAGAAAAATAAAAGGGGAAAAATTAACTGTGTGTTCACTGATGTTAAAGTCTTTCCACCCGTCCTTAGAGACCCCACAAAGTGCAGCACTTGTGAGGTCCCTAATAACTGTGTTAATAGTGCACGTGGTGAGTTTTTTCCATGGCAGCTCACGCAAAAGGGCCGTCATTCTGGCTGACATGCACAAATCCATCTATGTCTACTTGGTAAAGCTACTGTAGCCTAACTGGAGTGCAGGTGTCATTTATGCTCATCTTTGGTAGTGCCTGAATCTTGCTTGTAGGCTAAATTGAGGATTAAGGATCTTTGCATGATGTTCGCTGTTGAGCCCGATCTTACCAGTCTTGCTGTTGTTGATGCAAGGCTGTTGCAGGTACTGGTTCTCTGCAGAGTCGTAGAGCATTACACTGTACCGCACAGTGTAGGAGATTTACTCATACACAGGCAAACGTCACAGTTATACCACAGTGGAAATGCAGCTGAGCAAATAATAGCCATGAATAGATGTAGTCCCGATCGTGGGGTGAGGGTGGGAGGGTTCAGTGTCCACTGGGGCAGACACATGCATCACTACTATCTGAAAGCATAGAGTCTGCTTTTATTGAAGTACCCTCGCGAGGTTTCCCCTCGTTGGGTTATTTATAGTGGCCAAGCTTTATTTTTCTAATAGATTTGTATATTGTGAAACAGATGTGTGTGCTTTTTGTGCACCTCTTACCGCAAAGCCAAATACATCATAAGTCCTGGGACTGTTCCCTGTTTGCCTGTCCGTGTGAGTTTGTCAGTGTGAGTCAAAGATTATGCGATTTAACTGACTTTGGCAGTGTACAAACACAGTTTTTCCAATAATTACCAGTTCTATTCAATATACTCCAAAACAGGAATTGTAAAGAAAATATACAGCAGGTGTTTCATTATAGTTCTCCAAAGGATTGGACTTTTCTATGTTTTTTTCTTTCGTAGCTGGATCCTTTATGCCAATGTGAATGTCATCTACAGGCTTTGGAGGATGAAATCAACAACAGATACAGACATATAGATACATTAATGGATCAATAGATGAATTAATATGCCACTAGATTCTAAAGAAATAGCATAAAAATAATAAGTATTTCATTATTATTATTTTTACAATCTTTTTGTTGTTTTTTTTTCAACCTGGATGTTGTTATAAACTTGTTGCCAAAATCCACTTCTTCCTCTGTGACTTGCATTGGATTTGAGCTGACGGGAAACCGGTCTCTGTTTTATAAAGGTCTGGTTCTAACAGCTGAAACAAACATGAATTAAGCTTTTGATGCATTTTCAGCTTTAAAAACAAGAAATAAAATCCACCCCTGCTAAAAGATGCACATTATTCCACTGATCTCCTTCCTGTTAAAGGTATCCATCCTAAAAATAGTAGTTTTCTTTGTATGTATTCACCGATTTCAGTTTTTTCTTATGTGAAAAATCTGCTCAGTTTTTGCAGGATGTAGTCGGTCCTGGACATGAGCCCTGTTTGATGCTGTGTTTGGGATCTGGTGTGACTTGGATATTGAAGGGGACTTGGTGGCAGCTGCTGGATTCTGACTGATGTTAAGGGCACATCTTCTGTCTTATACTATGTAAATAAAAAAACCACCGAGTACCTTTAATAAGGAAGAAAGCCTGTGCCTCTTACTGTAAATGCATGCATTAGCACATTTTTCACTGCGAGTCTGTGCGGGGAGTTAATTGATTCTGTTACAATGAAATCAACATATCTAATGGACATGGACTTAACACATTTGTAGAAGGTGTGATTCTTCATGGAATAGTTCCCAATGCCTTCAAAAGACCTATCCTGGGTGGTTTCTGGTCACTTGGCAGGATCAAAATGTGTTGAACCACTCAACGATCGTGTCAGCTCGTTACCACTGACCTCACTTGTTACATTAACTCTCCAATTCACACTAGTACACTATAAACGTAAATTAAAAATGTCAAGGTGTCAAAAAAAGAAGTACAATTTTGGCAAAAGTTCTAACCTATACAGTTTTATTTCATCATAAACACTATAAACCTAATACAGTTTAATGTTTTGTCTCATTACCGTCATTTCATTCTGAGGATATCAGGCTATGAAGAGTTCCAGTCTTTATTTTGTCCCCTTGTTACTGTAAACATGTCTTTGTTGTACTTTTCAAAATTCCCCACACCTTCTCTAGTGACGACAGGTCAGGATTACAGGCAGATCCGTCCGGGACCGGAACCCTCGTCCGCCTCAGCGATGCCTTTAGGATGTGTGGAGATTGTGGTTTTTGCATTGTCTTGTTTAAAAACAGCCGACGTCCCTGGAGGAGATGCAGTCATGAAGGCATTTTAACTTAACCTGGAGCGGCAGTGCTATTTTCTACATTAATCCTGTCATTACAGAAATGTAACTACCTACACGGCTGCAACCCCATACCATCATACACTCGCTTTTGGACTTTTGGTTACTGATAACTGTCAGGATGGTCCTTTTAGTCTGTAGCTGAGAGTTCACATCAGCCACTTTGTAGAAACAAAGAACAAAAAAACGTGTTTCTATTTGCTTGCTACAGTGAATCCAAAGATATGCACTGTAGACTCAGATAATACTTAAAGGCATCCTACATGTGATAGAGTAGAGATCAGATGTAGAGATCATTGTTTTTAGCTTTTCAATAATTTTATAATGGTTTATTGATAAAATGGGAACCTGCTGCCCATCTCTGTACCTCAAAGTCATCCTTACAATTGCCTCATTGTCATAACACCAACCCTGCCTACTAGTTATTTATTTATTTGTCAGGAACTCAGAAGTGGATATCTTTTAACCAATAAAATGAAGTTGCATTTCATTAGCTAAATCACTCCATCCCTTCATTTCCTCTTCTTCCTCTCATGTCTTATCCCTCCTCACCTCTATTCATGCAAATATGCCCATATGACAATATTTGGCAGTGAAAGCTTTGAAAATAACGCGCTGAACATCTTTACTGCCCAAGCAGGGGAATATGGGCTTTGAAATAACACCACACAGGTAAATGTTTGAATAGAAATCACCAACAAATAGAAGGCAGGCGTCAAAGAGTGAACAAAGGTCATGTTATTTACACACGGCGCCCATCACATTAGCCAAATGAAGTAGCACTGATTTATGAGGTCGCTGCCAGTATTAGCAGTTCAGCGGGGAGTTGGGAGGGGTTTGTGTGTGGGAAGGGTGTGTACCCTGCATCTTTATGATTCACGTGTTCATTATTCATCAGGGCATCAGCACAGGAGATGCCCTGTGGTGTCTGTGTGCAAGCTTTCTTTAAGCGTCTTCTCTCTGAAAGATGCCAGGGATAAATTGGAGCAACGTCCTCTTTTAAATGTTTTAACTTTCTGATGTATATCTGATGTCTAATTAAGGCTTTAACATTAGTATTGTTAGTTTAAACTCTAACCCTGGTTTTAAAATGTCTGTTAAAAAATGAAGGAGCTGATTAAAAAGTTAAATGTATCAAAGCAATAACAATGTCTATTTGAATAGATTTGGTATCAAAATAAAGGTAACGTGTAATATCAAAGCAGAAGTCTATAATTAGGTATATATATATTAGTAAGTTAAGTAATGAAAATGGAGCACAGCAAAAGTAAATTAGCTAAAAATCATCTCTGGCAAAATATTCCACCTTTAGAGTGTATATGTCTTTGGGTTCATGGAGTGATATCATACAATTTGTTACACCAGGATTATTTTTTATTTTTTCATATTGTGTAACAGATAATTTTAGTAAGAATGCTTAGACTGGCTTTTCAAATTGGACATGTAGGCATACCAGTTCAATTCAGGTTTTTCAGGGACCAAACTATAAAACTTATTTTATTTTATTATATTCCACTAAATGCACTGCTATTTATTTATTTTAGCCCAAAAATTACGTAACTAGGTTTAGTGGTTAGCACTGTTGCCTCACAGCAAGAAGGTTCCTGGTTCGATTCCCGGCCCGGTGGGTCTTTCTGTGTGGAGTTTGCATGTTCTACCCGTGCTTGCGTGGGTTCTCTCCAGGTACTCCGGCTTCCTCCCACAGTCCAAAAACGTGCAGGGTAGGTTAATTGATCTTTCTAAATTCTCCCTAGGTGTGAATGTGAGTGAGATTGGTTGTTTGTCTTGTCTGTGGCCCTGTGATGGACTGGCGACCTGTCCAGGGTGTACCCCTGCCTTTCGCCTACTATGTGTCGGGATAGGCTCCGACAGACCCGGAGATGGATTAAGCGGGTATAGATAATGGATGGATGATGTACCTAATTGCAAATTAGCATATCTGAAAAGAAGTGAAAAGACTTGTGACCTCCCTCAGCTTAATGATTATCTTTCCTTTGTAAACCCAGGCATGAGGATGTATGAAGATTGTCTTTATCTTCCTTACGACTGTTATTAGTCAGAGATCAGTGGTTTGGGGGCGTGTCTGACGATAAACTGTATATTCAGGGGTTCAGTAGCTTAAAGAAAAGTTTACAGCGAGCCCAAAACCAGTCGCTGAATATGCATAGCTCACTCAGACCCAAATGAGAGAAAAACAACAAAATAAAATAAAAACTAAAAGTGGACGAAACCTCTGATTTCCTGCATTGCTCTCATGTTTCCCACCAGGGTCGCTGAAGTGGAAACCGCATGAGCAGGATTGGGGATTAGAGTTGATCCATGCAAATTAAAAGATCATAGAGGCAACCTCACAAGGCCGTGTGAATACGATGCCCTTTGCGTGAGTCTGAATGGTTTTATGTGTGCGTCTATTTACATCTGTCTGTGAGTGCTCGTAACCACCCCCCGACACATCCACCCCCCACGATTGTATCTTCTTACTCTGCTGCATGCATTTGTGCACATTCTCAGAGAGAGATTTCACTTACATTAATCCTCATGAGCAAAAGTGATGCAGCTGACTGAAACATAAATGTCTATATTTTATTAGTCTTGGCTGTTGCCATGCAAAATTACCTCAGGGATCAGTGCATAATACCGTTCCGTTAAGCAGGATTAGCAGTTAACAAACTACGAGATTGCTGCAAAAATGACATTCACTGACCTGATTAGAAAGCCATGATTTTCTCGTGTAATCTGATCAAAGCGAAAAATGGTGGTAATAGAAAACAAGCGTATTCTCTTAGTGGGATTCGTGACCTACTTCAGCTGGCTGTGATTCACTTTGATGGTTATGAAATTACAACAAACAGTTGCCAGGTGGAGATGTCTTCATTAGGCCCTATTGATAACTTTCTGACTCATTAATACAGTGCTTCTTCTTCCTGCTGACAGTGGATTGTGAAGTAGAGGAAAGTTATATATTTAGATTGCGTAAAGCTGTAATGCTTTTGAAAAGCACAAACTGTGGAGGGAATATTGGGCCTTCTTATTTACTGTGAATGCACAACTGGGGAGTGGAGGCGGAATGAAGAGAAGATCACCAGTACATCATTATAGGACAATTCCTGTGTAAAAGTGGTTACACATAACTGCAGAAACACTTCTTTATCCCCTTTTAACCTGCTTGCACTCTCCTTCGACTCCTTTCCTGCCCAAGCATTTAAACTTCTGTGCTTTCTTTAACCTCTACTCCTCACATCCTCATCCCTCTGCTTGCTTTCCTTTTATTTACACACACATGTACTCTGTCTGCTGCGACTGACGTTCGTTCCTCCACCACATATCTCCACCTCTCTGGGGTATTTTTCCACCCTAATCACTGCAGAACACACTGTTACGCTGTTATCTGCAAACATCATAGTCCATGGAAACTCCTCTCTGACCTCATCTGTCAACCTGTCCATCACCATGGCAAACACAGAAGGGCTCAGGACCAATTCATGGTTCAGTCCCTCTTTCTCTTATACTCCAACTGGGCACTTCACCTCCGTCATACCTCCATCACATGTCTTGTACCACTCTAATATACTTTTATACACTTCAGGCTTCCTCATACAATACGACAACTCTCCCCTCATCATCCTGTCATACACTTTTTTTCTAAATCTGTGAAGACACATCACATTATGACCATCCCTTCCTGTGTGTGTTTTGTTTGTGAAGGTTTGAAATCAGTCCAGGGCTGTTCAGAGAAATTATCTGGACAAACACAGACAGCTGATGAAACAAACTGTACAGAACGGGCTCTGTGTGTGTGAGTGTGTGTGTGTGAGTGTGTAATCTAAGGAAACGTTCTCAGTACTACTTCCTGGAACATCCTCTAACCTCATTACCATCCTCTCATTAGATCCTCATTTAGACCACTCAGATTTATCTAATCTAATCATTACACATAAATTAAAAAAAAAAGAAATAGATTATTGTTGCAAACATCTAGTTAAGCCGGGATGCACTACTTGTTGTTGTTTGTTTGTGTTGCTGCATATTGTAAGGGATTCACGTTTACATTTGTACACAGTTCAAGTGAAGATTGTTTAAAACAGTGACTCCACGTTGCTTAGGAAGAGGTAAGTGAGATTTTCTCAACAGACAGGTTGTTCAAATTGGATTTGTCCATGTACAAAATTTTTAAGCACTGGCAGGACGATCTGCAAATGCTCTCTACCTTTAAGATTAAGCTTAAAAACTGCCTTTAGTGATAAAGATTATACTTAGTGATGGCTCAGGTGTCCTGAAACAGCCCTTAGTTTTGCTGCTGTAGGCCCAGACTGCTGGGGACCTCCCATTATGCACCTCTCCGTACTCTGTTCTCTTTTACTCCAACTCTATTAATGACACTATTGTTGTTATTAACCTGTGTTCTTTCTTCCCCGCAGGTGTTCCTGATCTGTTGTTGTTGCTGTTTTCTCATCTTTCTTTCCTATCAACCCCCAACCGGTCGAGAAGGATGAACGTCATTCCGGAGTCTTGTTCTGCCAGAGGTTTCTCCTAGTTAAGGGAGCGTTTTTCTATCCCACAGTCGCCTGGTGCTTCCTCGGGATGGGGGATTGTTACTTTTTCCAGTCAGAATAGCATACTGGTCAGTGTCAGCCTCTGCAACTTTGTAACAACAAAAAATGGCTCACATCACACCAAGCTTAAAAGCTTAAAGTCCTTTTATTTATGTATTTATCTTTTGGGTGTAAGGAGAAACGAGATATTTTTCAGGAACGGGCAGCAAATACGTTTGTGGGTTTTAGAGATAGCTTCGTGGCTGTGCTCATGCATGTGCTTGCGTGGGCCCAGTGGGGGGAGGGGGATCCCACTTCACTCAAGGCTTACTGTGTTATAGTGCAATTAACCATTCTGCTGCATACAGTATGTGTGCGTGAGCGTCTTTGTAGGAGAGCTTGTGCTCAGTGATTTATCCACCTCCCGGTAAATGAGTAGCTTGTGTGGTTTCATTTCTGTACAGCATGATTGTGTGGGAGGCGTTACACTTTTTTTTTTTTAAGTCTAAGGCAGACGTAATTTCACAGAGTGTACAATCTGATAATACCTATATATCATGTGAAAGTGTGAAAGCCACGTTGCCACAACAGAAGCCACGGGAATTATCACGTGCATCTGCAGCATCCCTCAACTTTACAGAGCTTTCATAGTGAATTGGAAGTAATTCCCAGAACCAGTTCATTTTTGCCCTTCCTACCAAAAAATAGGGCATTTAAATAGTTGGTTTAAGGAACCCTCTTCCATTTGGGGTCTAGTGAGCCAAACAGTGTTTTCTTCATCACATCACATTAAGAAACATTATTAGAACAACTAATATAAAATATACTCTAAGGTAAAGTCATGCAAACAGAGGATTTCAGGTCTATCATTGCGGTTTTAGTGTTTAATCCAGGTGAACATCCAGGTATTCGTATTGCATCATTACTACCATAGCACGACGTCTTCATGTAGAATGGAAATCCAAATTGCAAACTGGTCCTCCTAAAATCTCCAATCATCTTCTTTGATTTATTCACATTTAACAATTAGATCATTATTCCCACACCATGCCACTAAGCGGTTCCCCTATTTTCTTTAACTCGTTCTGCTGTCCACTATGGACCCAGCCCATAATATTAGTCATCTGAGTATTTGTGAAGATGACAGTACTTGTTGAATTGATAAACAAAGTGACAGCACAATCCCCTCCCCCCACTCAGACGCACAACCCTCCAGAACCCTCCCGACTCAGAAAGTGTGGCCTGTTTGTCATGAAATCAATTTTCCATGTGATTGTGGTGGCACCCATCTGTGTTTTATGGAGTTCCTCAGAGAGCAGTGCAGGCTGAATCATGTTGAATGAACTGCAGAAATCAAGGAATGTGATTTTCCCTTCTGATTTGTCCAGATGATGGCAGTTGGGTGATGGCATCTTCAGCTCCAAACCCATGATGATAAGAAAAATGGTGTGGGTCCTGAAGGTTGCTTGTTTACTTATTTAGGAGGACCAGGAACAGTCTCTCCAGGATTTTCCAAATGTGGGATGTTAGGGCAACTAGTCCAGAGTTGTTTGCAGTATCTGTTTCAGAGAAGATGCACCACACTGCCTAATACTATCAGACAGTGGCAGAATAGTTTTGCCTCTGTGTGACTTTGGAATATAAAAAGATAAATAATCCACCTTCGTGTTACATAAGATAGAAATAGCACAAGGTTTTCAGCTTTTTATTGTCATTCTTTTTTTCAGGTCATCTATGACCTGTGTCCTCTATGGCCCTTGTTCTGAGCAGCTTTTAGCCAAGCGCCCCATCTGAACCTCCAGTTAAAGAAGTTAAAGAAAAGCGAAAGTCATGCGCCAGTAAAACACAAAAGTATCTGACATTTACTTAATTAACCATCGGAACAATCAGCAAATTATCATTTGCAGCTTATCCAGCAAAACGTCTTTGTTTTCATAAAATGTTTACAAATCAGGTGTGAGGATCAGTTGTTTTCATGCACCACACATGCACCATCTAAAGTGTAAAAAAAAAACCCATAAAAAACTGACCTATTGCACCAAAATGACTTATGTCTGGAATTCAAACTTTCATCAAACAAGCCTGATATATGTGTGTGTTATTTTTAAAACACATCAGTGCAGCATGATAGCCCAGGACATTTATTTCTCTTTCATTGACAGTTTGATTGAAACATAACTTTACTGAACAAGAAAAAGCAGCCCGTGATTAATAAATCCTGAGATGAATAAAGTGGAAGGAGTGGATTGGAATGTCTCTCCTTTTTAACGTCTTCATCCTGCATTCACTTTTACTCCTTTTTTAAATTCAAGCGTCAGACTTATACACTCGGTGGCTCATGCACGTGCAGATGCACCGCTTCTAGACGTTCATGTCTGAACGTTCACTGAACTTATATGCGCTTCACCGGGAAACATATCCCATGCCTGCTCAACATCTGACATTTGCAAACATGTTTGGTTCATCTTCCTGACCTCAGCTGAAACAACAACCCTTGAAGTGTGTGTGTGTGTGTGTGTGTGTGTGTGTGTGTGTGTGTGTGTGTGTGTGTGTGTTTTTTGTGTCTACGTGCATTTCCCCCAACTGAAAAAGGAACGGATGGGAATCAGATAATGTTTTGATGATTTCTCAACCTTTGGTAGTCAGAATGAGGAAGTGAAAGATAAGTTTTTTGAGAACTGGCTGGCTTTAAGCAACAGCTAAGTAATGTTACTCACGCTGTTCATGTTTTCAAGGCCATCAACCTCCCCAACTTAAAAACAAGAAGAAAAAAAAAAAGCAGCAGCAGCAGCCAGCCTGCAAGAATGAGCTGCCTTCATCATTACTGATAATAATGACAGCACTTTTAAGTAGAATGACTTGAAAAGGACACGTCTAGCTTTATTTCTATGGTAATGGACCATAGACCTGTGTTTGTGCTGTCTAATGGACAGCATTATATAGTCTTTTGTAAGATATTATGAATGCAGGTCCAATGTTTTTTTTTAATTTTGTGAGAAATTATATAGTTTTCTCCGTTAAAGATAAATATTAGGACATGAATGTAGTGTTTTGTCAGCTGTGATATACTTTTTATAACATCATGTTTTCATATCTTTACTAATACAGCCGCAAATCAGCTGCAACAATGTGGAAAAACAGAAAAAAAGGACAAAGCAAAACAAAAGAACAAAAAAGACAAAACATTTATTTTTTCTTCTTTTTTTACATGTTTTATGTTAATCCATTTTATTTCTTTTAATGCAAATTCATGTTTGACTTTCAGTCCTTTAACACTTTTAATTGATGATTAAGTACAAAATCTGTGTCCTTAAGGCTGAGTCTTCGAGGAGACAAGATGAGCAGGTATTTGGGTCTCTTTGTCAGCAAATCAGTGTCACTGAAATGTTCCTCAGAAAGAGATGGGAAGGGATTTGTATAATTTTCCCTCGGCAGTACATGTTGTCAACAAAAAACATTAAAAATAAAATGTAATTTCAGAGCATGAATTGCAAGGACGCAAGCTTAAGGGAGTACATCAAGTAATTTATCAAATGGGCAAGAAAACATTTGTCGAGCACAACAACCGTAGCCACTTTCACAAACTCCGCTTCAAAATGTAAAGTGCAAAAAAGAAGCCCTATGTGAACCTTTTCCAGAGGTAGCACGATGTCTCTGGGTTCTGTGGTATCTGGACTATCACACCTGTGTGATCCAGACCAAAGTCAATCCAGACCAAAGGTGAAAATGACCAACCAGACTGTTCCTAGCAGGTCCAAACGTCTGTTTCTGATGACATGAGGCAAACCAACAAACACAAAAACCTACACTTCTGTGATGGCAACATATACAGCATTCAACACAACCCTTTTCACTGTGGCAATGCAAAAAAACGGCATCATTTTAAAAAGGAAGAATGTGAACACAATGACCCCGTGCAGGTTGCTGTGTTTACATGACACTGACCGGTACAGCTTGTACGAAGAAAAGCAGATTGTGGAAACCTTTATGGAACATGCCGAACTTAGTTTAAGATTAGTGGACAAAAAAACCTCACACATCATTCTTCAGTCACTCAAACACAGCATATTAACTCATGCAAAGATATTGCTCCATGAAACAACATTTTAATACTTTAGTTGGCATTAATCGCACCCAGCTTACTGGAAAATGCTCCCCCCCAAAAAACAAAAACAGTAATCACCTATGATGTGCATAGCCATGATGGCCCTGCACATACGGACCTTGAATCAGTTCGAGGATCAAATGCGCCGTTCCGTCCCCTCAAACACTACCCTTCTTCTCCATCCTGCTCAGTCTCAGTAAAAGTTACTATAAAAGCAACATCTTTTTGCTTCAACATGCGTGTGTCCAGGAACAGCGCTGCCTGAGACAAACACAGAAACTCGGCAACAGAGACAACAGACACAGATGCGCAAGCATAAACGTTTACAGTGGTGTGGGTCTATCAGCGTTGGTGCTGCAGGAGCATAAATGAAGCTGTGTTTTCTGATCTCTTGACTTGCGTTTCCCACAATCAGCATCAGGATGAACAGTTCACCAAATAAAGCTGGGAATTTGCTAAAGCTGTGCATCTGTGCACAATAAGTTTTGAATTATAAACCAATCTTCTATAAAAAAACATTAAAAAAAATAAAATCTTACAGTTATGGTTATGTCATGCAGGTACATGTTTTATATTCTCTGGCCTTTTGAAAGTGTTGGTGTGTGTGTGTGCATCAGTCTGAGCTGGTGTGATGTGCATACCCTTTGTCTCCTACCCTGGAGTGAGGTTTATTTTTGGGGTGAGGCGTGACGCTTTGCTCTCACAGGACATTCACACTGTCAAAACAAATCACCGCGCGTCTCTGTCTGTATGCAGAAATGTGCGCGGCCGCCCTCTTTGTATTTTTACTATGCGCATTGAAACCTACAGCACGCGCATCTTGCAAACGGATTGCTTTATTTGTGTGTGCAAACTTTAAAGTGCACGGCGAAACCGGCTTGTTCCTTTTGAAGGCCCGTTAATTTATGAGCTTGTAAGCTGCGTAATATTCCTGAAGGATTTATATCTCCAGCTGGAGTAGTGTAGATTTAACAGCACAAACACAACAGCTACAGTAAATCTGAATCATGTAGCCATAAATTGTTCACTTGGACTACAAATGCAACAAAGGTATAAAACAAGATCATCAGATTTTCACCAGATTCATCACCTTTCATGGAAGTACAAAGGGATATCAGTGAATACATACGAGCGTGACCAATCAGAGAACAGCGGTCATAGCCAGTTCCAGACCAGTGGTGATGAATAGGTTGTCTCCATATATGCAGTATTTCTGCCAATAAAGCTGAATGAAATCAAACTCCCCAACGTGCTGAGCTCTTAGAAAAATACCACCTTACTCTGCGCTTCCATGGCAGCTTCCAGCTGCTCTCAGCTTGTTGTTTAAGCATGCTGGCCCATATGGACATCATCCCAACAGCTCTCAACAACCCCTATATTATAAAATGGAAATACGATAGTGTACAAAGTAGTGTACTACAAAGGCCGTGAAAATTAGAGTAAACAAGTTATTCTATGTATATGAGGGCAGAAAATGGAAAACAGAAGCAAAAGAAAACACTGGCCTTCAGTCTAATCCAGTTCAGTTCACTTTTTTTGTACAGTGACGATTGACAAAAAAAAGGGGTCCAACGACTCCAACCAGCCCAAAACACCTCCCTATAGGGAGGCGTCTAAGAGGGAGACTCGCAACGTGCACAAACGCCTCAGCTGGCTACTCTTGATGTGAAGGAGGTGAGAGGTTCAGTCGTTCGGGAGGGACTCGAAGTAGAGTCAGAATGACTGAACTTCTCACCCTATCATCTACCCGACGGAGGAAGCTCACTACACACAATTAATGACAGTAGGGGAGACTGGGAATGTAGATGGACCAGTGAGCAGAGTCTTGCCTTCTGGCTCAACTCTCTCTTCGCCACAAACAGACTGGTGTGGCGTTCGCATCACCGCAAATGCAGCAACGATCCGCCTGTCGATCTCCCTTCTCCCCTCACTTTTGATAAAGACTCTTACATACTTAAACTACCTGAGGCAGCACTTCATCCTAAACCTGGAGAGAACATTCCACCCTTTTCTGACTGAGAACCATGGTCTTTTGTTGGATTTGTAGGTGCTGATTTTCATCCCTGCTGCTTCACACTCTTCTGCGAACCACTCCAGCGAGAGCTCAAGATTACGACCTGATGGTGCCAACAGGACCACATCGGACCTCCTCCGCTCCTTGGCTGTGCCAGTTCTGTCCATAAAAGTCATGAACATAATCGGTGACAAAGGACGGCCCCGGCGGAGTCCAATTTTCATTAGAAATGAATCCGACTTATGACCAGCAATGCAAACGAGGCTCTCACTCCGTTTGTACAGGGACTGAATAGCCTGCAACAAGGGGACCCAGTACCCCATACGTCCTGAGCACCCACCCAAAGGATGCCCTGAAGAGCACAGTCAAATACCTTCTACATCTCCACAAAACAGGTGTAGACCGGTTGGGCGAAATCCCATGCCCCCTCCAGGACTCCAGCCAGAATGTGGAGGTGATCCAATTAATTAAAACCTGCCTTGATACGATTGCATCGTGTCTTCACATCAGTCTAATCCTCCATCAGCAAGCACAAGATGACAGTAGATAAGAAAAAAAGATGAGGACAGAAAGAGAGGCCGACAAACAGAGAACAATGTTAAACTGCGATAATACCATATAAGTATAAAAAAACACCTAAGAGGACCGAGTTAGAAGGGAGCCCAGTGCATCAGCTGTTCTACGCCTACAGCAGCAAAACTGAACAGATAGTTCATGGCACTGGAGCCAGCCCTAACTTGAGTTTTATCAAAAAGGACAACTCTAAGCCTATTCTTAAATGTAGAGCTGGTGTCTGCATCCCAAATACGAGCTCTGAGCTGGGTCTACATGGGAGGAGCTCTAAGGACCACAAGTACACCTGCAGTCGGAGAATGAAGTGCTCTGTTGGGATAACAAGGAACTACATGTAAGGGAAGAATTTTATACTCTATCCTGGATTGAATAGGAAGCAAAGGAAAGGAAGCCAAAATGACAGAGATGTGACCTCTCCTGCTGATCCTCATCAGAACTCTCTCTGCAGCTTTTTGGATCAGCTGGAGGCTGCTCAGAGTAATTTTAGGACAGCCTATTAACAAGGAAATAGTCCAGCCTTGAAATAACAAATGCATGGACTAGTAGAGGAAGAGGTAGGAGCCCCCTGATGTCAAAAAGGCTTTAGCAGAATGTGTAAAAAGCTCAGTGAAGGTTCATTTATTGTAAGGCTGTGTTGCTGAGTCGCTGTCTCAGCCCCAGTAGCGTCTGATCACCTTCGTTAAGCTGGTGCTGTACAATGAAGTGGACTGAACCGATTCCAGCTAAATCCATGTCAGCTCTGACGTTGCTCTGACGCGAATGCTGCGCGTGTATGAGTGTCACTGCCTAAAGCTGAATTGATTTTGTGCACTCACGGACCACTCTCTGAGCACAATCACCGATTTGTTTCTTGAGTCTACACGTCTGAACTTGTGTGTTAATGAGTCACTCCAAAGCCCAGCTATCAATCAATTAATGACGATCACCATTATTGGAGCAGCTGAAGGGAGAAAGTGCACTTATTTCTTTCCGGTACAGTTTCATGTCACTTGGCTTTTTCTATTCAGTCCTTTCCAACTTCACTTCAATTTGTTTCATCACTTTCATTTTCTTTTCCCACACATCTCCCCTGCCCACTCTCGTGTGCCCCTCTCTTCCCACACAGAGCTTCGCATTACCATTTTGAGGGGTTTGATGAAATGACAGGACTTCAGAAGTCACCTTCAAGTCACTTTACTTACCAGAGTGAGTTTGTAGGCAGAAAGTCAGGTTACTCTGCAGCAAAGACAGTTTTGTTTCAGAAAATCCCCTAAAATATTGGGAAAAGGGCAATTTCATGCACTTTTAAACCAGTTTCTTATTCATTTAATTTCAACCACTGATGCATTCAATTATGTGACTTTAACCCTGCAGAGGAACGTTTTTTTTCTTTTTTTTTTTATATCACGAGAGTCTGATCTCTGTGGGGTAGCAATTTTTCCTTCATAGCCTTCTTTTCCTTTTCATCCCCATCTTTCTCCAAGGAATCTGGGGTAACTTTCCTGTTGCGCTCTCCCATCCGTTCTTCACCATCCTGCCCTACTGAGTGAAACAAGAATTCTGCCTGCAGCACTAGATCGCATTTGTGCGGATGGCTGGGAACACACAAACACACACACACACACACACACACACACACACACACACACACACACACACACACACACACACACACACAGTCCTGTGTCTGCTTTAGAGCTGTACGGATGTGTGAATATGTGCATAATTAGCAGACGGGTGAGTAAATATCATATCCCCGAAAGCTGACATTAGTGTTTGTGTGTGTGTTCGGAAATCCAAAGATACAGTCTGCCTAATCCCTGCTGTTGACTGATTAGTTAGTACTCACTGTTTGAAGGATTTGATTTCTTATGAAAGTAAAATAAGGATTATTGTTTAAGTGTTCACCAGATTGGCTGAGGAAGTCTGCTTTACAGGGTGAAAAGGAAGAAACTTTGCTTCCAGCAGAAATCAGGAATCTTAAAAAAAAAACCTGCCTTTAATCTAACCGCTTCTAATCAATAATTCATTAGGAATGTGAATGTACATGAATTTTCTTACTGAAGTGCAGAAGAAAGACCTCGCTTGTTTTGTGGCTGCTAGAGCAACATACAGCAGTGTAACCAGGTTTCCCACTTCAACTTACGCAGTGTTTGAGTCTCTGAGTACACTCTTCTGTTGACTGTTTACATGGAAACAAGCTGCAGGAAAAAGACAAAAAAAAAAGATTGTTGCTTTGTGGCAAAGCTGCATAAAAATCACAAGTACAAGAAAACAGGCCTGCTTGAAAACCCTGATTAAAAAAACGTACCTTTATTATCCAGACATCCTGTGTTTGATCTGGTAATTGTGATTACTGATTTACATTGAAACCAGATTTGAGGTCACCAAGGTCAGGACCTCACTAAATATTATGAACTAATGGTTAAATTCAAAACTAAATATCACAGGAGAAAAAAAAAAACTAAGTGTGAGCATGTATGGTTGCCTGTCTCTGTGGTCCTGCTTTAATGGTGACTGTGGAAACCATGTAGACTCAGTTACTTCATACTAAAAAATATTAAAATATATAGTTTCCTGCTCATTAAACGTTTGACAAAAGCATTAAAATGAAGCTGGTGTGTAGACAATATCAGCAGATAATGTTTGCTGTCTAGAAAAAATAGGCAACGTAAAATATTTCTAAATGTGATGCGGCAGCAAAAAGGCTCGAGCTGTGCCTCTGACTGCCTCATCCCATGCAGCTGTGCGACTGTTACAAACCGTTTACATGGGGCGGGAAGACGAAAAGCAACGGGTTCAATGGTCATAATGCATGGGCGAGGTAACAGTGGGCCTCAGGCTTCTACTCTACAGATAGAATGGTAACAACACTGTATCAGGCGGATTTAATGTGCGAGTTCTTGGCAGCAGAGGGAAAAAAAATGGAATAATGTGTATAAACATTTAGACCATCAACGAGCACAAAATCTGGAGTAAGGACAAATGAATGTCCACACGATATCCTTTCATCCACCGTCTTTATGCACGTCGACTTCAGTCAGGGTCCCAGGGGTCTGCTGGAGCCTCGCTCAGCTCCACCAGGTGAAGGGCAGGTGTCTCCGGGACAGGTCCAGAGAATTCACACAACAGTCTGTAACACTTTATTTATTTCCTGATTCAGATGTATCATAAATAATAAATCTTTGCATTATTTAACTATTTATTATTTTGCATTTGCCATTTGTTTTTAAAATCGTTTTTTCTTTTGCTTTTATGCTGCTTTGTCTTTTCTCATTTATGCATCTTGTTGCTTCAATAAGAATGCAAATAAACATGCTAATAGATTCTCCTAGTCTAAGCCATGATATAAAACCTCAGAAGACCTGAGTTTGTGACCACTGATGCATACACATCTTGTGTTTTGCTGTAACACGTGCAAGTGCTATTTCAAACAGTCTCCTCCTGGCTAGTGGACCTTCTCCACTCCGCGTGTAAACTGCTTTGTGTCAAGTTATGCTGTCTGCTTGCATACAACCGCATCTAAAATTTCTAAATAACATTTAGTTTTACCACGATATATTGTCTCAGTCGGTCCTTGAAAAAGTTAACTGTGTGGCAATACCACTTCCGACCACATGGAGACAGCATATCACAAGAAGGATAATGTGTAAGACACGTTAAAGTGCACCTCTAGTGGGAAAAAGAGGTACTACAAGACGAGTCGGACAATCCCCACTCATCAGTACCATCAGTGACTCTTTGGATCTAAATGCCCTCATGTGATCAGAAGCGGTGTTGCGGCTCTAACTCCTCACAAATACAATTTCTAAATGATAACCCGGGGAAACAACTCTCTCTATCCTGTAATGTGTGCATTGTAGACAGAAAAACATGAAGTGTTTCTCTGCAAACAGCACAGTGTACCAGCACAGCAGCAGATGCAAACCCAATTAGTTAGGCACGCAGCAGACATCCACATCGGATAACTCTGTAATCAGAACAAACTAACAAGTGTAAACATGTCCTACCGTCTCTGATTGGATTGTGTTGGTATTGCACTGTGTGTGTGTGTGTGCGTGCTGATGTGGTGCACGGTGCGTATGCATAATTGTGTGTTTTGATTGTGTCAAATGTTGCATGACTTTCTAATCACACGTTGGGCTGCACAAAGCATGTTACAGAGTACGGAAACACACACGCACACAAAAATACTGTCACACACAACAATTAAAAACATTTCCACCGATTTTATGCAAATTTATTCAGATCAAAAATAAATAAATAGATAAAATGACTTTGCATTAGTTAAATGAGCTGGTGGTTTCATCAAAGTTACATCCCACTTGCTTTTGGATAACATAAACAATTTGATATCCATAATAAATACAAAAAAATAAATAAATACATTAATAAATGTATTGCTTGATCAAAAAAAAAAAGACAAGGGAAAAAATTATGTAAATTGTCCTCCAGCCACCCAGATAGACATAATATAAAATGAGTTCAGGTTTCATCTTAAGAAAAGTATACATTTCTTGGAAGATTAAAATCCAAAGAGACTTTTTAGTGACCTCACGCCCCTAAATGGTCATGATGTCTGAAAACTTCTCACACATATTAGTGCAGGAAATCAAAAGCAACAAATCAATAATTTATTACTCATAATTCTCAAAGCAGTTTCAACTTAAACTGAGCGTCAACAGGCTTCCGACCCGGTGAATCTGAAACTGTGATACAGAAATAAGCACTAAAGACTAAAAACAAATTACAAATGTGTTCAGTTACTCTGCAGTAAAGACTTGCACATATCACATGTCACATTCAGTGACAATAATGTAATCTGTGATGCAAATACTCATTTGGCTGGAAAATAATATAAACACACTACTTTTTAAAATCTAGGGTTATCCCTGTCCTCCTTAAAAAAAAACAACCCTAATATATAATAATATATCTTAAGTGGAAAGGGACAAGTTTTTTGAAATATACCAAGACTTTGAATTTTACACACAGCTCAAAAGTACAAATACTGTTACATAAAACTGTTGGTTCCTGTTACGGATCAGACTTTTAAAAGTACGGTTATATATATTTTAATACTGGGCTGAAGTTATAACACGATTTCTTCAGATTCACGTTATCCTCGTAATGCTTATTCATTCCACTGATGTGAGTTTGGGATCGGGATCAGGATCCTGTTGAAACATTCAACCTGCTCTCCTCCTCCTCCTCTGCTTCCACCAAGCAGAGCAGTTTGGTACATTTTAGTATGAAAATATTAACGGCTCCCTTCTGTTTTGGTACTAAAAACCAGTGCTGTGCCACAGTTAGGTGGAACTAGAAACAAAGCACCCAGTCCCACCACTTCCAAGTCTTTTCTCAAACAAAGGACAGCCTCTTCAATAGAAAAATCAAGGAATATGCTGGACGTCCTGCACTGTCCTCCCCTCTCACTTGAACTGTGTTCATCTTCCTTTTACATTTGGCTGAGCAGAGCTTAAAAACAACAATGCAGCTCTGAAACTGTTTCACACTTGAAAAATGTGCCAGCAAGAGTCCGAACGTGGCACAAAGTGTTTAATTCTGTAAAAGAAATTTAAAAACAAATCATTGCTCATGCTCAGCAGCAGGCCGAGTCTGGTCTCATCTCTCACCTCAGGATACACTCCAAGTCTGATGCTCAAAGCAGCACAGCCTACATACAGAAGAGACGGACAGAGAGGGAGAGAAAAGTATTTTCCAGTGGTCTTATCTTTGGCATGACAGTAAACCTGAAGCAACTAAAAATGGCTTGTCTTTGAGGAAAGCCTGCATGACTCCAGTCTGACCCTGCTGCCTCCTCTCTCCTCCTCCACTGCTGCAAAGAGAGCAAGATTTAAGACAGTGAGACGGCAAACTAATTCACATCAGCTGCAGGCAAAAAAAAAAAAAAAAAAAAAATGCATGTTTATGTTTTTTTTTTTTTCTAATCTCTGTATCCTTTAAAATATGATTATGATCCACACATCTACATTCAAATCAGCCACCCTTTTTTCTCTGACACGCTGCATCTATGATGCCATCAGGACAACGTTTGTAGGAGGAAAAGGCTGCTGTTGGATTTAAATTCATAATCCCTCTTTATTCCCCTAGAAGGCTGAGTTTACACCAGTACGTGAGGAGAAGACGATTTGCAGAAAAAGGAGTGAGAACTAGGAGTAACACACTAACTGATAAGGCATGAAACAAGGCCAGCAGGTGTACAGGCTGTGGTGACAAAGGACAGGATGTTCCTAAGTTTCTTTGAGTCTCCGTGAGTCACATTATGCAGAGGAATCCAAGAAACAAGTTCACGTGGAAGGAAAGCTATTGAGACATTTATTTACACCAATTTGTCTGTTCAAAACACAACGATCAAAAACTTTCCAACGGTCAGAATAAGACCAACTTGACTTTTTACACTACAAACTGATGCACTGGAATCAAGCCGCTTTCGTGAGTGTGAGTAAAAGTGAGTCCTCTGAGACTTCCCCGCCGCATACTCACTACAGAAAGAGGAAAAGAGGTAAAGAAGAGCAAACATAAACTGAAATGTGTTTACCAATCCAAGGATAAAGCCGATGCTTGACTTCTATTATTACAGGACTGTATACACACTGTACAGGGTCAAAGCTCTTTCTTACACATATTATGTGACTCCCTAATGACAGCAAGTCATTTTTTGTGGGTGTGTTGAGAAGAAGCCTTTTAATTATTGTGATTTAAGTAATGATACTAAAAAAATTGTAGAGACTGACAAAGGCCATCAAAGAGCTAAGATGGGGTAAAGCGAGCTGCCACCTAAATGTCGTAGACTAAATTACTAAAATAGATGCGTTACTGGACAGAGATGAGAAGAGAGAGAGAAGGAGAAGAAGTGACAGATGTGAAGACAGGACATGGAGGATTAAATGAAGGGAAAACTTTTAGCCATTTATATATATATCATAAAAACAAACAGAAGCGAGGATAAAAGATGCATAACAGTACAGAGAAGGGAGACAAAATGAGGACAGAGACGAAACTCAGAGGGAAGACAAACAAACACTTGTCCACAACAGAGCTGTTGGTAACATGATCATAACCTGGTGAGTCACGTGTTTGTCAAAGTGATCCCTGAACTGTTTAGACACGGACTTTGCATAAATAATTGGCGCCTGATTTAGTGACTGGATCACATATCACAGCCAGTTAGTGTTCACCTCAAGAGACAAGAGACCATTAGCAAAATCTAACTGCTGCACGACTCAAGTTTAAAAAAAAAAGAGCAAAAAGATGTTTTCTGCAGGAAAAATAACCTCACTTTTGAAACTTCATATTAGAAAATAATGATGCTTCAGGAGCAGCTAAGCTTGACTTTATTGGATGCTCATCGGTCCAAAACCACTCACTTTGGACCTAAACACACATCTTGTAGCCTTAAAAGTGCTTGTAATCTTGTGAGAATTAAGCTACTTCATAAAAAAACAAACAAAAAAAAAAACAGATCAATGATGCTGAGAAGAACCTTGGATATGTTTAATCAGTAAAACACAATGTTATCACTTTTAAAAACTAAAATCTACATACACAATGCATTTGCAAGAAAAACACTAGATTAAAGACATTTTGTGGTGAGAAGCTCGACACTGAAGGAACAGATTCCTTCAAGTCAAATAAATGTTCTTCGTGTAAAGAAACTTGACGGCACTTGAAGAAAACTGCTTCAAAGTCAGTTAACTTGTTTGTTTTTCACAACCGTTTCTCTCAGAAATGCAAATAAAGCACATCTCAGTTCAAGGAGGTTGTCAGGAGAACCTCTAGTCTCTGCCCCCAAAATAAGCGAAAATGTATAAGATTTATGCTTAATTTTGTTAAGGAAGATGACAATAAATATGAAACAATTATCTAGTTTTGTTTTTTTAAAAACACAATCCAAGGACAATTCCACCCACCTCAACCTATGTCCAACTACATTCAACCTGAGAGCTGAAAGAGGGTGTGTGTGTGTGTGTGTGTGAGATATATATATATATATATATATATATATATATATATATATATATATATATATATCTCAAGTGTCAGTGTGAGACAGTCCGTTATGCAGATGTGCTTGTATCCCTCTGTCTCTGCGGGGCTTCGGCCTTCATTTTGAAGCTCTCCCAGTAGGCAGGATCTTCTTCTGTCAGCGGCGAGGCCGAGGAGATGAGCTCACTGAACGACAGCAGCGAAAACGTGGTGGGAGAAGGAAGAGATGAAGGAAGCGCCTGAGAGGAAGAGGAGTAACATGTCATGGATCTCAGGTGTAGCCCTGAAGTGGTGAAATAGTGTAAAACGATTAAATATGGTGATAGAATATGGAATGGTTCTCCGGATTAGAGCTCCCTTCCTTGCATGAGTATAAGGTTTTATGAAATACTAAGATCCATCTGATGACTGGTGTTGGACTTTTAAGATCTTTAAACCTAGAAATCTCTTTTTTGCAAAACTCAGATTTGCTTATTTTAACATTCTGTAGTGATCAAGTGTGAAAGAAGTGCTGTATCTTACCTTGAACTCAGTTTGAGTGTTCAAGTTTTCAAACACGTCTATATAAAAGACAACAATAATAGGCGTCCTTACTGCAGAGCCTGGTGTGTCCAGTAGTCCGAGCGCTACGGCAACATGATGGTTGGCATCCAGCAGGCTCTCCTGTGTAATTAAGCACACATGTGAAGGCTGATTTGAAACTGCTGGTAAGTTTGAATGAGGGCGGCAGTCTGGCTGTCTGCGTGAGCTCTGTGATTGACTGCACGGGCCGTTCTCGGCCCCTCTTCCCTGACCGTCCAGAGGAAAATGCAGGAATAGCCAAGAGACGGATGGACGCGCCTGTCTGTAACGTGTCAGAAAAAATACCCGTCACAGTCTCGCAGCGCCTGAAGTGACATCCCCAAATGTCAGTCAAAAACCAGAAGACATCCCATTTACAGCGGAGGCTTAAACACCTGAAAATACTTAAATGTGGGCAGTTAGTAGCAGCAAGTGTCAGCTGCTGTGTTGTCAAGTTCATTCAGCTCAACTGCAGCCTAATAACACTCCAACTACTGACTCGTTTCAGCCTTTTCTAAATGTAAATAAACCAAACAGACAACGTAAATGAATGGCTGGGCTGAGTGGAGCAGATTGTTCCTTAGTTGGACCCAGTGGTGCCCGAGTGATGATCTGTGTGCAGCTCGACAACTAGTTTGTAAACCACAAGGCACAACACTGGGAAAGTGAGGCATCATCTGCATTTAAAAAAAGAAAAAGAAAAAAGGTATTGCATGTTATAAATTCACATATATTTCCAAGGGAATAATACATTTAACTTTAAATTTGAGAGGTTCGAGGTTAGACTTGACGTGAGGCTTGGGAGCTGGAGGAATGATTGTGCTGCATCTTGGAATTCGGGGGGAGAAATGACACATTCTTGAATTAAAGTCCGTGTTAGTCCTGTTTTACTTTCCGTTTCCTGTCTTGCTTTAATATTTGTAGTTACAGAACCAGCTTGTCAGTATTGTTTGGAGTCATCAGCGCTCACCTCAAATATCCAGTTCTCTTCTCGCTCCTCGTCCAGATACATCCTGGTCTGCCGCAGCACCTGGTCCTTGGCGAGTGGTTCCGACGGCAGGTGAAACTCTGCCCTCTGCAGGTTGAAGCCTAGGCCGGTGCCGATGGCTTTGATGAAGCTCTCCTTCAGGGTCTGGGTGCACATGAGACAAAGGAAAAAGGAAGGATTTGTGTTGTGTGTCTGCGTCATGTAGCGCAGATTTACGGAGACATGTTATGGCTTTGTTTTTTTTTCCCTTCCCAAAGGTTGAAACAATTTCCTGAAGTACATACATAGTGTATCTCAGAGGTTCTGCAAATGTATTCATCGAACCAGTTTTAGGGATCGTCCTCTCTTCTTTAATAAAAATCACTGTTACAGCTTTGTGCTGTCCATTTCCAAGATAGAGCAAACACAGCAAGAAGCACAGGTGGGTGAAGACATAGGAGGCGGCTGGATCATTAATGATGTGGATCTGTGATGTCACAATACCCAGTGACATTGAGCGGCTCATAGACTTCCATGTTTGCAGACTTACGTGACCCCAAGAAACGCGACGGGGTTGTGTTAAGATTCTGTGTGAGATTTTGACTTGGTAATCACTTCAGACACCCAAACAAAACAGAACAACGGATTCTATCCCCCAATACGTCTCCCTGAAACCACAACAAGAAAACAATGTGCACATGTTAAACAGTGTCTATGCACAAAAGAGCGACTTTGTGTTTGCATGTGTCCTTAGCCAAATCCAGCCCTGCTTGACAGCCAATAAGCCACAATAACACCATTACAGGGCTAATCGCTATGGCAACCGTTGAGCTCTGCCATTAGTCAACAGCGTGGTGGTGATATCAGAGCTTGACGTCCCTGTGCCACCCTCTCAATCTCACATCTTTACTTAGCTCCACAGTTCTTTTTGCTCGACCATCTGTGTGTGTGTGTGTGTGTGTGTGCCTGCATGTGTGTATGTGTGCCTGCATGTGTGTGTGTCTGCATGTGTGTGTGTGTGTGTGTGTGCCTGCATGTGTGTGTGTGCCTGCATGTGTGTGTGTGCCTGCATCTGTGTGTGTGTGCCTGCATCTGTGTGTGTGTGCCTGCATCTGTGTGTGTGTGCCTGCATATGTGTGTGTGTGTGTGTGTGGCTGCATGTGTGTGTGTGCCTGCATGTGTGTGTGTGTGTGTGTGTGTGTGTGTGTGGCTGCATGTGTGTGTGTGTGTGTGGCTGCATGTGTGTGTGTGTGTGGCTGCATGTGTGTGTGTGTGTGTGGCTGCATGTGTGTGTGTGTGTGTGTGTGCCTGCATGTGTGTTTTTAAAAAATTAAACGGAGGATATACGGTTGTTGTTTGTCTATTACAAAGACATACTGAGATTGAGGGGTGTGAGGCAGGAAAAAAGGAAACTTGATTATAAAGACCTGAGGAAAGTTCTCACACACACACACACACACACACACACACACACACACACACACACACACACACACACACACACACACACACACCACATCACATCACCACCTGTGAGGCCCAGCAGCAGTGCAATTTGATGACAGAGTAGTATGGATGCCATGGTTACCCAGTGGCGGTAGAAAGCGGCGAGCTGCTCTTGCTCCGAGCCAGCTGATTGGATGATGCGCCACTCGTAAGCTGTAAACTGACGAGTCATGATGCGGAAAAACTCCGGCACAGAGCTGCTACCTGGAGGGAAGAAGAGACGGTGATGTGCGAGGACAGAAGGTGGGTTGGGATGACGAAAGAAGGGAAGGAAATGAGGATAAAATAATTTGATGGTAAAGACGGCACATAATCATCGTGTATCACTAATGAACTGAATATGGTGGTGAGACACAAACAGACCAAATCTACACATGCAAGCAGATCTGGTCAAGACGTCAATACAAGTTTGAGGCAACAGTGACCCCTCGTGGCTGAGGTGCGGGACTACGTGGCATAGAAAAAAAAAAAAGATTCAAATAAATATACTATTGGCTGGATTCATTTTCACTTTAATGTTGAAACAGGCATGAACACAACACAAACACAGAAAAACTTGACAGTAAGAAGAAAGTTGGGAAAAAAAAACAAACAAACATAAAAAACTGTTTTCTTCTGCCTTGAACTATGAGGCAGCACTTACCTGGCATGGTGGTCTTCATCACATCCACTCCAACTTCCACACCCTGCTCTGCAGCAAGCACAGTGTAGTCCCCTTGGTGAGAGAGATTGAAACCCCAGGACTGATCGGAATCTGAACTGACCTGTGTGGTATTAATTATACATATAAATATATATCAAAAAGTGTTTACGGAAGTTGGTTTGGTGTCTCCACATAGCTTCAGTTCAGAGTTTCAGGTTTAGACTGAGATGTGACTCTGTAAGTTGAATTGTGGATTTTAAAGCATGTTCAAGTTGCATACCAATAAAACTCCATTATATATATATATATATATATATATGTGTGTGTGTGTGTGTGTTATGAGCCATTTAATGGATTAACTTCAACTAAAGAAAAACGACAACCTCTGAAGAGTACAGCAGGACCATCGTGTGGAACTGGGAGGACCTGGTGCTGAGGTTGCCTGAATATTAACAGTGGACATGAGAGAAGGAGAAAACAATGGAAACTGATGAGCGAGCAGGAGTGACGCCAACCTTCAGCGGGGCAGCCAGGAAAGGTTTCCCTCGGGGAGATCGCCCCAGTTTGATCTCTGACCAGGGGACCCCCATCCTCTCACACACGAACCTCCTGAGCAACAAGCGGCCAGCCTGTTGGTGTAACAACGGCACACAGACAGTCTCTTACACAGCGAACAGCCCAGGTTTGACGCAGTGGGACAGAAGTTGCTGACCCGAAAGGTCCAACTCACCATAGCGGACTTGGCGTCCCTGGCGAACACGAACTGTCCGATCCTGTCTCTCTCCTCCTTCTGGATGCACCGAGCAGCGAACAGCCAGTCGGATCTACTCGGTGTCCACGCGCTGCTGCGAAATGCCCAGCGGACAGACCCCATCTCCCCACCTGGGTCCCACCTGGGTCCCACCGTGTCACCCGCAGAACCCCACTTCAGTCACGTGGTTTTATTGTGAGCTAACGTTAGCATCGCGTGTTAGCACGTGAAATTGTCCTACAAGTCCGGGAGGGTTGAATTTTAAAGTCTGTCGTTTTCGCGGAGAACCACCCCCAGGTGTCGTGACGTGGAAACCAGTGGAGCATATATTCTGATTTCTGTTTACATTTGACAGCGTGCACCGACCCGGAAAAGTCCAGCATGCCTTTGACTCGTCACGGTGGGCGTGGTGGAGGACGGACCAATAGGAATAGTCGAGATGACGCATTCACCGACACGCCCAATATAAGAAGTCGAACTGTGCAGGGTTTCAGTCCAACACGTTTAACTCTTTTCACTGTGGATTCTGAGCAAAATAACCAGTCATCTGGCCTTAAATATTAGAGTTTACACTTATCAGCAAAATGACCGTATCAGAGGTAAATTTGAACGTTGTGTTATAAATGTAAACAGAGGCGCTTTGTTGGTAGATTACTTCATGAAAAGAGATCCAGTTAAACAATTCAAATGCAGAACCCTTTGGTTTGCACTTAGTTGGTCAGTAGTTCATGTTACAGCAAGAGAAAGATCCAAATCAAAAGTCCAATCTATGGCAGCTCTAACTTAGGAAAAAAGGAGCAAGATAGTAAGCTTGAAGTGGCCAGCTCAGTCTTCAGACTAGATCCCATCGAGCTGGTTTAGGATGAACTGGACAGAAGGGTTAAAGAAAAGAAACCTACAAGTGACAGTCATAGAAACAGTTGGGAAGAATGTAGAGTATGTTCAGCTGTTATCTACCGTGGGGCAAAAAGGTATTTAGTCAGCCACTGATTGTGCAAGTTCTCCTACTTAGAAACATGAGGTCTGTAATTTTCATCATAGGTACACGGCAACTATGAGACGAAATGAGGGGGAGAAATAAAAGATTTAGTTAAAAGTTCAATTCAATACTTTAACATAGCCTTTGTTGGCGGTGACAGAGGTCAAATGTTTCCTGTAACTCTTCACCAGGTTTGCAGACACTGTAGCTGGTATTTTGGCCCGTTCCTCCATGCAGATCTCCTCTAGAGCACTGATGTTTTGGGGCTGTTGCTGGGCAACACAGACTTTCAACTCCCTCCACAAACTTTTGTATGGGGTTGAGGTCTGAAGACGGGCTAGGCCACTCCAGGACCTTGAAATGCTTTTTACGGAGCCACAACTTCGTTGCCCAAACGTTGTGTTTGGGATCATCGTCATGCTGGAAGACCCAGCCACGTTCCGTCTTCAATACTCTACCTGATGGAAGGAGGTTTTGGCCTAAAATCTCATGATATGGCATGACATGGCTCCGTTCATTCTTCCCATAACACGGATCAGTCATCCTGTCCCCTTTGCAGATAAACAGCCCAAAGCATGATGCTTCCACCCCCATGCTTCACAGTAGGTGTTCTTGGGATGCAACTCAGCATTCTTCTTCCTCCAAACACATCCTACTATGTGATTTCCTGGATTTTTTTTTCTCATTTTGTCTCTCATAGTTAAAGTGTACCTATGATGACAATTACAGACCTCTCTCATCTTTCTAAGTAGGAAAACTTGCACTTCTATCTATCTATCTATCTATCTATCTATCTATCTATCTATCTATCTATCTATCTATCTATCTATCTATCTATCTATCTATCTATCTATCTATCTATCTATCTATCTATCTATCTATCTATCTATCTATCTATCTGTCTGTCTGTCTGTCTGTCTGTCTGTCTGTCTGTCTGTCTGTCTGTCTGTCTGTCTGTCTGTCTGTCTGTCTGTCTGTCTGTCTGTCTGTCTGTCTGTCTGTCTGTCTGCCTGCCTGCCTGCCTGCCTGCCTGCCTGCCTGCCTGCCTGCCTGGCTGCCTGCCTGCCTGCCTGCCTGCCTGCCTGCCTGTCTGTCTGTCTGTCTGTCTGTCTGTCTGTCTGTCTGTCTGCCTGCCTGACTGTCTGTCTGGTGCAGCTTTTCATGATGCCAACTATACAAAATGTAATCTGATGAAAATCTTGAGTTCTGACTGTCCATGTTTTATTCATGACTAGAAGCACACTTGAGATGTTAAATATAAAACAATATTGACATGTTTACATCTTTCTTGCTATTAGTTGGAGGTAAGTAATATATCTTCTTTATTTGATGCCGTTTGTCTACTTCTTCATATTGTAATAGTTCTTCACAACAAGCCAAGCCAATGTCTCAGTGAAATTCCACATTGGAGACCTGTTGATATAGCAGGTTTTCCAGGATGTGTATAATTGAACAACTTGACCAAAACCAGCTAAGGCATTTAAATCAAGTAACACCCTGTTTGGCATACAAAAGGTATACCCAATCCTTGCAGCCTGCGATGCTTCTTGGCATCTTGCAGTGTGGAGATCCCTGCAAGCCTTGTTATAATAACACTCTGTGCTTGTAGCTACATCAAATCAAAGCCTTATCAAAGCAAAAAAAAAAAAAAAAAAAAAAAAAAAGTAAACCCTCCACTCAAACTGGACACAAAAGAAAACCCACTTTATTCCCCTAGCCCACATGCTGTGATCTCTGCACTCGACAAATTTCTACCCACTTGATATTTCCTTAACTCCAAGTCTCACGCATTGTCTCGCAGAGATGGTATCTTGTGGAACAGCTGGGACTCATCTCCCTGGAGGTGGAACATTTCACACAGACTGATCGAGTCACAGAAGACGTTCTTGCTGATGGAAACGGTTGTGCTTTTGAAGGGAAGATTCCCTGCTAGATACACGGCAACTGTTATTGGAAACATCCTGACATCTGTCCATCAGTTCTCCCCTTCACTTTTACCTGTGATCTATGTCTCACATTCTCTCTTTTTCCATTCCAACCTACCTACTCCCCCTTTCTTGCTTCTTTTGCCTCAATTATCTCCCTCTGCCTATGTTTCCCTTTGTATTTCGTCTCTCTCGTTCTCTCACTATGTGATAGGTGCATTTCCTGCAGGTTAAGCATCTGAAGGGGAGGAGCAATTACAGCTTGAGCTAAACGTACACTCTCCTCATCAAGATCCACACGAAGAGATGAGTTTTTCTCCAGACAGACGGGGGGTTATGCTGTGTTGGGGGAGAGAATGATGATCTTTTGTTTTAGTTTTAAGTTTTTCTTTTGATAGGGTTGATGACTTTATTGTATTGGTTCTTTGTACTGTTCAATAAAGGACTTGTTGAACCTTAACCTTCTCTTCTCTTCTCTTATTTTAGGTTTTATGCCACCTTGTTTCATATGCATTTATCTGAACTCAGCACAGTTGGAAGAGAAGAGCATATTAACTGGTATGGACACTGTACGCTGGCCTGTAAGCAACCTGAAATCAAAGAAGTGATATGTTTACAGTTATCTCTAAGCCCTTATCATCAAAAGTCAAGGGTAACTGAAAAACTTTAATATTAGTAAAGTTTCAGAGCAGGAGCGTTCTTGTATTCTGCCTGTGTGTGCTAAGTGAGAGGAAAAACTGCTGCTGGCTGAGATGACTTTTACAGATTATGTTCAGAGAATAAATGACACTAAAAAAAATTTTGTAGATTTTTTTTTCTTTGCCATGACAGATGAGCTTGACGCTAAGCTGTTACGTCTTGTCAGTTATGTACTCCCCACATGCACTGCCAGCCTTTGATCTTTTTGTTATGGAAGTAGAGCATCAGTGTAAACTGTCAACTGTGTGAGGCTTTGATTAAATGTTTAAGGCATGTAAGACCTGGATTACTGTGTGATTTAAAAAAAAAAAAAAGGTTTTTCGGTATTAGGTACCAGTTTCATTTGCAACTCTGCTAGTAACACGCACGTTGAAGTCCCAGTATGTGGAACCGAACTGCACTGACGGCTTCTGAGACCTGTGCTTGATTTCAGAAATGGAAGAAATACTCTTCTGTGATTGGTTTTTGAGGAACAGAGTAGGTGGATCAGAGAGCAGTACTTAACCAGACCAGCAGCAGCAACAAACAAGTGTGTCTTTGTCGTTTCACTAGGCAGGTATAGACACAATACTTTGGCCAAAGAGATGCATATTTCATAACATCTAGTCTGAGGCAAACTGTTATTGAATATTTGGCTCCAAGACTGTGTCAATCTCCAACAACCCCCATGTTAAAATGTCCAACTTTGCGGCAGAAATAAACACATTTGCAGCCTGGTTGAAAAAACAAAACAAAACAAACAAAGCTAAGCAGAAGGCAGCCTGTGCCAACTATGCAAAGGCTAAACACAAGCATCCTTGCCATCCATCCCAGCTGGGTCCTGGCTCCTCCAGACGGACCTATCTCCAGGTAGGCTATCCTTTCAGATCGACTAACTTTGCATGAGCCTGTGCTGAGACCCAGCTGCGATGGGGCCGCAAGGACTGCAACTCTGCAGTCATTTACGATCCTGTTACACATTTGTTATTACCTCCCAAAGCGGTACAGAGGTGTTAGAGCCACAGAATGAAATATTACACTATTCCACCGCTGCGCCATTCACACAAGAGGGGCGCTACAGAGACAGAATAAAGCGACCGTGTGAATCGGGCTTCTAGACTCTTCTTTTCAGCACTGATGCTGCACTTCCAGATGTGCAAGATGTGCAAACCATAGTCATGAATGCAGCCCCAGAGATGCATGTTTTTGAACTGAGTGCTGATAACAAGCTGGAAGCTACCTGCTCTCTTGAATCCGGATGATGTGACTACACAGTTTTAGGAAGAATTTTGGCACAGGGTAGCTTTCCACTTTGTCTCACTAAATTATAAATTAACTTTAGCCCAGATTAAAAGAAACGATTCTGAATCATGTTCACATTTGGCTTCTTCTTTGCAAGATGGAGTTTTAACCCACCGTGAACTGTATTCTTAGACAGTGGTAGTTCCCGAGTCCATGCACATCAGCCTTGTTCGTTTGCAGAGGTTTCTCCAGATTATGTCATGTTTTGATAATATTACGTACTGCAGATGAGCAGATATTTAAAGCCTTTGCAGTGCAGCTTTTTGCTGGGGAACCTTATTTTGAAAGTGTTTCATAATTTGCAGTTGTATTTGGTTTATGTAGACTGGGGAACCTCAGCACATCTTTATCCATGTGAGACTGCCTCTCTAAGCCACAATCTCAGGAAGGTAAAAAAGTGAGACTGGGAAACCAATGCTTGGCATTTTTTTTATTGTTTTATTTCAGGTTAGACCTCGTGTATATTTTTTTATACAGCCGACTTGAATGTTGTCACTCCAAGCAACGGCTGGTATTTGGGTGCAGAAATCAAGTCAAAATCAAGGATATGACTAGTCACTAAACTGGCTTAGGCCACAAAACCCACAGATGAGCAAAGCTGCGGGCAGTAAGTCACCCTGATCTTCCCCACTCCACAGAATATAACACACTTATGAATAAAGGGCCACAGAGTGCTTGTTTTCTTTGAAAAAACCCTCCTCAGATATTAAGTTTTGGCTGGGCTGTACAGAGAGACGTGGTTTTGTTTTATAGATGTGGCAGCTTTGTTATGATTTCAGTTGAACAGAGTTACTTTTTATGACAGCAGCTGGTGTCGTCAAAATTAAACTACAGCGTAACAAGAGCGCCTTCATTCACCACAGCACTAAAGCTGTGACAATAACCAATGTTTTCAGAGGAAAGCTGCCTGTTTTAGTCTGACTTAGCTCTGTGGCTTCATCGCCGTACTTCACAGCAGGTATGGGTCAGTCTTCTGCCGGACATCACGCACCCTGTCTGGAATCTGCGTGCCACCAGTGGCTGGTCCTCTCAGGCTGGCTACATTGATCAGCTTGACTAGGGGGGCGCTCAGTGAGCCTGACACTTGCTGTAAATCTTTCACCACACTTCTGCAAAGTATTCTTGCCGAACTTTGCAGATGCACATAAAGGAGATCGAACCTGCATTCTGCAAGCCTGTTATTCTCCCAAATACACATCTTATATCAACAGTATCCTTGTTATGTGAAGGCAATTGGAAGTATTAACATACAGATTTTGTTAAAAGGTTAATTTGCTGAGTTAATATTCTAGTTAGTAAATGTTAAGAAAGATTATTTTGACAATATTAATCTAAAAATATCCTGATTTGCCCAAGTTTTCTGTCTGTTTATTGCTGTTTCACAGTTATTCACACACTTACAATTAATCCCCAACAAAGTACAAGCCACACTTTTTTTTTTAAAGTTGTGCCATTAAACTAAGAATGGTCCAATCACAATCATCATATTTGCACATCTGCAGGTACAATAGAGATGATGGGTTTGTGCCTCAGACCATGACATGATCAGCTTGAAACAGGAAGCCATCAGCTGGTGTTAGAATGTTTTAGGTGGAAAAGAAATCTCCAGGGAAGCAAACCTCAGTAATAGCCAGTCTGAAACGCGCGACAGAGTTAAAAAGCACGACAAAGTATATACACACCCATTGAAATTGGCATGAAAACTGCACAACACTGATATAGATCAGGATGATTCAGGATTCTACATTTCAGTTGTCACTACTTGATTGCTTCTTTCACCAGGGTTTTCTATTTCATCCGTCTTGGGAAGCTCCCGGCATTGTACAGCTGCCTCACCAACCAGAGCACTGATGTCTCAAATGACAAATAAACTAAATTCCAACTGAAGTTTACTCCAAGAACAAACCGGGCACACTTAGCTCTTCTAAGGACCTTACTTCCAGCTGTAAGAGAGACAGGAATGCCAGCTCATGGAGTCAGAAAATCATGGGAGCCGTGTGTCTTGTATTTGTTGGGATACAGCAAGTCGAACTGGAAAAGCAGCAGTGGCTGAGTAGACGAGGGACTCCAGCACATGGAGGTGGAAGGAGAATGATGGGGCTTGATTAGGAGTGGAGAATTAGAGAATTAGAGGCCAAGGTCCCTGCTCTTAGCTAATCAGAGCACTTGTCCAAGTTAGTGATCGCGATAACGACTCAAAGTAAGACTTTTCTGTGTGATGTGCATCATGTTCTACACAGTTGTTGAGGAGTTTTTATGCAGCCTCCTGCGCAGCCCTGCTTCAGTTCATTACAGTCTGCAGGTATTTATTTATGCACATCTCTCTTAAGTTTAAAGACACATTATTTCTGTCTGGACTTTGACTTGTAACACGTTAAATATTTTCTTTATTGGCTGTTTGGGATGTGTTTGGGTTTAATGCGCCGTTACATGAGCATTTCAGCAGATGGACTCCAATTTGACCCTAGAATACTCTGGTACACAGAAGAGCTCATGGTCTACTCGATGACTGCAAGATGCTCAGAGTCACGGCATTGTACAGCAAGCCCACATCATCACCCTTCCACTACCGTGCTTGATGATGGACATGTGTTGATGTGCTGTGTTTGGGATAGACATTTTTCTCAAAATGTTCTTAAAAATTTCAGTACAATACATACATTGTAAAAACAGTAACAAACACACACGCACGCACGCACGCACGCACGCACGCACGCACGCACGCACGCACGCACGCACGCACGGACTGTAAATATAATTCAGCTGTCGTGACATTTTTTACATGCATTTTCAACTTAGTATGTAACGTCAGCAAGGCTTGTTCATTTCATTTCTCAGTGTGAGAGTCGAGTGCTGTGCATACTGAACGTCAACAGAAGAATATATCTATATTAGGTCATTTTTAGCTACGTTCCAGGTGGGAGAGCCTGCTGCTGGTTCGCACACTTCCCACTGTCACTAATATTTCTCTGTTGTCACATTTATTCAAAATGGATTGTTACTGTCAACAGAAAAACTTTATGTGACCTTGTAACGCTACTTTTCTTCTGCTAAACTACATCCAAAGGAACTGAGAGGGCTGCTTCAACAAAACATCTTGAAGACTTATTGTTGGGCCATCAAGGCAGGCAAATCAAATCACAAAGACTAGTTTGTTTTTCCTTCCCAGGGTTATACTTTGTGAAATGAAAGCTTGGTATGAAAGGCTCATCTTCAGCTCTCTCCGGATTTCAAGCTGTTGAGAAAATCAACTGTATTGGTACAAAAGCTGCCCGTCAGAGCTGGAGGCATGCAGTGACTCAACGCTGTCTCGATGTCTTCCCCTTCGTGTGTCTATCTAAATTATTGGCAGACTCAGGCGTTGAAGAAAACCACAACAAAGTTCCCCCTGTCCCCCTGGGTTAACTTTTTGCATTTGTTTTATGGTTATATATACAAAGTGATGCAGGCCAGAAAGCAGAAAGGTTATGAAACTTATGAGTGTTGCTAAAAGAGCTGTGCCTGAAGACTTAAAGCAGCACAAAGAAGTTTTTTCCATGTTAAAACACCACTCTTGATTTAATTAAAAGGACATTTTTTTGAATCAATGAAGGACAAAATGAACTGTTTTTATGGCTTGCGACAATTGCTTATCGACTTACAGTTTGTTGTCACATGTCAGCAGTGATGAAACTAGACACCTACAAAGCTGCAGTAGCAGCATGACAGAGGCGACCAAGAGACTCAAGAGTAATGACAGAGGAGAAACCGAGACAGTGACTGTAGACCTGTTCAGGGCAGAATCATAACAGGGGTTTAACCTCCAAGGCCTGTGGAGCACCTCTTAACTAAAAATTGGAAAGTTCCTCTATGTTGCTTTAAACAACGCTTCCAAAAGTATTATTTTGACATCAGATAGTGAAGAATAATGGATCTGATTAAATGTATAACATCTTGCTTTACGTTTGATTTGCTCTGCAGTGATTGTTATAAAAAAAAAAAAAAGGTGCAACTAAACATTACTAGCTCTGTTTTTCATTTTCAAATAAATGTACTTATATTTGCATCTTTATACTTGAAAGTGTTTCTAATATTCTTTTTCTTTTGGCTTTTCCATTGCCCCCTCTGGCACACGTTTTCTCTGTCACACCAATCAGCTGCACGTCGTCTTTTACCAGATGCAGAAATCTGCTCTTGGGATTTTACTTTGCTTTCATGCCTGGTAGCTCCAGCATCCTTCTATCACTGCGTTCCCTATCCCTCGTCTTAATGTGTCCAAACCATCTCAGTGTAGCCTCGCGTACTTTATCTGCAAGAGCCCCTGATGTGCTTGTTCTTTATCTTATCCGCCCAGAGTAAAATCTTCATCTCTGCTAATTCCAGCTGTATTTGCTGTCTTTACGTCATTGCTGCTGCAAAGAAAAGATGTGAACTGAAAGTGTGCATATCATAACAGTGACAATATCCATGTTTACACGGTAATATTGTAATGTTTCGGAAAATCACGATTGGCTTGCAAAGCTTGGGAAGCACGTTTTTTTTCTTTTTTTTAAATTGTTGCTTAAATGTTAAAAAAACAGTAGGACATAATATTGTAAATATGATTTGACCATCATCGGGCACTTTTCAGGAGGCGATGAAAATATGCAACACAACAAATCAAACAAAAATTGAATCTTAATTAACAAGGTTGTATACTCTTACTGAAGAAACATCATTTTGCAACACTGGGAGAAAAAAAGCAAACTTAAAGAGAATTTTGTTTTTCTTCCTATTAATTATTGAGGATTTTGCCTTGAAAAATCCCAGGTTTTTTGGAAAAATTGACATAAATAGATTTCAAATACTGGACACAAGCATGTATGAATTCATGAGACCAAGAGCAGCAGAAGATTCATGCCAGCTGTCAGGTGAAGGCGCCGCTCAGGCTCCTGGTCACCAACAATATTGGAAGTTCTTGCATGTTAACTGGTTTTTGTTTATGGTAGCGAGACACTACAAGAAGTGCTTACCACTCTTTCCTACTAGTTTATCACCGGAGTGGGGATAAACTAGGGATCAAAAGCCATTTTTTTAAATGTTTTCATGGGAAGTCGTCTTCGTCACTGAATGCTGTCTTTAAAGCCTCACTACATGCATGTATTAATGTTTTTGTCAACAATGCATATCTCTATCTTAACCTCTTTACTGGCTTAGCTGAAGTCCTGCATTATTTCATGTTTAGTTCATTGTGTTTATAAAATGTTCCCTCTTTTCCATGGTGCAAGTTGTCTATCCAGAATTTACTCATTGCTGTTTAATATACACAAATTTTACTTTTATTTTATTGTATTTATTTATTATTTTTAACTTCAGTGCAAACAAATTCTAGATTTGATGCCAGAGTATTGTGGGTTTGGATTAGGATATGGTCATTTTCACTTTTATATCATCTTTTCAGACCTGCTCTGGTTCTAAGTGCACAAAGACTGACGGGAAAACTTTTGTGAAAAACATTTTTGTTTTTCCAAATTTGTTTAAAAAGAGTTACATCTAATTCTTTTTTCTTTTTTCTCATTTTACTTATAAATCAACTTCTAATCAGTTCCACTTGATTAACTCTGGAATGTAAATTGAAAATATTTTAGTCACACTTTTTAGATGGTAATAAATAATAACAACTCGCTGATTTTATTTATTCTCCATTCAGTCAGAAAATTATGTGTTAATTCAACCATGTAAAATCCTCGTCATGGGTTCATTTGTTTTCATCTCATGGTGAATCTAATTGCCTTTGGGTTTAATTGCAAGTGCCTCACTTTTCAGCAATTTCAGAATAACAAGACCACCACAGCTGGAGTTGCAGAAATGACGGCAAAACAGCACAGCTGCATGTATGAGTTTTGTTATTTATTTGTTTATTTATCATGTTTTTTAATCCCATAATGAGACACGATTAATATAAAAAGAAAGAGGAAAGGTGGTCATAGCAGGAGAAGAACTATGGAAGAGACTTCACAGTTTAAGATGTACTTTATTCATCAGAGAGAAAGGGGCGCATATGTGGAGAAAATTAACTATGACAGGAGGAGGGAGAATAAAAAGAATGCATAGATGAATAAAGAGGGAGAAATGCTGAGAGGGAGGAAGATGGGATCACCAAGCACGTAAAACTAAAAAGGTGAAAAGACTTCTTTCACTCTGCAGGGACGATAAAAAAGGTTGCTTGAATGTGGTTGTCTGTGTGTGTGTTGTGTGCATTTGCACATGGAGGTGCAAGGTTAAAAGGATGGCACAACTTTCACAAAACAGTTATTTTGCTTCATCCTTTGGTTCAAATGGGAAATACTTGTTGGTAATAACCCCTGCATGGTGTGGGAGTGTTTCTGTGTGTGTGTGTGGGTGAGTGTGTGAGTGAGTGAGATGGAAAATGCTTGTCAGGGATGGCTCTGTGTTAGGAGAGTTGAAGCAGTCAAAAAGGAGTTCAAATGAGTGACAGAAGTGAATGGCGGGTCTCCAACAGCAGGGACTTCGCAGTGTGTAGGTTCATAAAAGACATAAAAATTCACGCAAAATACAATCACTCCTACAAATTAATTTTCATCATTTCTCACAATATTTGTTAACTGTTTTGTGAACCTAGTCTTGATTCATTTACACTGACAAGTCATAAAAGATGGTGAGCATATAAACCTTTCTCTGTAGCAGGTTCCAAGAATTAGTTGATCAATTAGATGATCAATAGAGCAGTCAGAATAAGCCTTTAAACCTGACTTATGAAATAATACACCAAAATATTTTTTTTAAACGCATTTATTATATACTGAAATTGATAACACCCCAAAACTGAGTCTTTAACTGTTTCTAAATATATATTATTGATATTATAATATATTAATAATAAACAACTATACCAATTATACTAAATATATTATTTTTTTATTAATATATTATATATATATATATAAATTATCATCATCTCAGAATGATGGCATGCCCTGGGTGCAGGCTCACAGAGTCACGACCATCACCGTTTGATCTTAATGTTATCGCTGAAACGAGCTGCAAGAGCTCAAGGACTGCTGCTGTGAGAAAGTTGGAGGGGCTGCAAGTGCACTTTCTTGACGAAACGCTATCTTCCAGTTTGGTTTAATACTGTAGATGAGGTCAGACATGGGGGTATGTGTGTGTGTATATATATATATATATATATATATATATATATATATATATATATATATATATATATATATATATATATATATATATATATATATATATATATATATATATATATATATATATATATATATATATATAATGTATGTATATATGTATGTTAAAAGGTCTGGTGATATATATATGTAAAATAAAATGCTTAATTTTTTAAAAATGTTCAATATTTTTTTGGAGTAGTATAAACCATTTTTTTTGTTTTTGATCATGGTTATGCTGCAGAGGTTTGAAGAAAAATATTATATCAAATATGATCCATTACCGGGTAAACACAACCTGCTCCTGGATTTCTCAGACAGTGCCGTCAGCAGAAATGAGTGTTCGCTCAGGAAAACTCATCGTTGCATCTATTTTTTTCTCATCTATCTGTCAGCAGTGCTCATATTAACAACACATTTTAATTCATAGCATGTTGTCTCTGGCTATTACTTCCTCACACATTTAATTTTAATTAGCATCATAATGTTCTAGAAGTTCATACAAAGTTCACCAAGCCTGGATGTGTAAGTGTACCAAACTGGGAAACCACCATGAAAATCTTTGACGAGTTTAAGACGAGTCATTGCTTTTAGATTAGATAAATCCATGCAACAGAAATGGTCTAAGATTAACTACTTTGAAATGACTTTCTGGTGAATCCACATGTGAGGACAAAACTAAGCATGTGAATTGATCTCTGCTTGGAATTTTAATAGTTGTTCCAAAGGTTAATTATAAAACAAGTGATTTACTCAACATGTTCACATGGCCTCACATATAAATAGCAGAGACTTTTCTTTTTTTTTATGGAGGTAAAAGCACAGGGCACGTTTGCAGTGACATGCTAAATACACAAAATACAAGCAGAGCTGTATTGAAATGCTTTTTTCATGATGCCAGACTGGTATTATGGCTAATTTTGGGACTCTTCAGATGAAACTCCCTGAACGTCTAGGTACAAGAGGAAGGTTCCACATACAGTAGGTTGTTTGGAAAAGATGCCTGACAGAAAAGCAATGAGTTTTTACGGACAGGGAACAATAACTGATCAGATAGAAAAAAGTGGGTAAGAAAATCACTGGACCAGAGCAAAGCTGTCAGAACGGAGCATTAGTTAAAGTCTGACAGTGCTGGAAAGCAGAAGCGACAGAGCAGCTGGAATAGCCAACGAAACCTGGAACGAGGGCAGATTTGAGGAAAAAAGGCCTTCCTTACTGAGCATACGCAAAGGCTTCATCTCAGAATGATGGCATGCCCTGGGTGCAGGCTCACAGAGTCACGACCATCACCGTTTGATCTTAATGTTATCGCTGAAACGAGCTGCAAGAGCTCAAGGACTGCTGCTGTGAGAAAGTTGGAGGGGCTGCAAGTGCACTTTCTTGACGAAACGCTATCTTACAGTTTGGTTTAATACTGTAGATGAGGTCAGACATGGGGGTTGTAGTGAAATTGGTGAATATTAATCTTTTACTGTGATGCTGCTTTTGCTGCAGGAGAAGTTTAATGTCTTTCCTGGATGAACAGTTTCCTTTCTTCGATTCTGCAGTTTATAAGCTGTCTGACGTACAGATGCTTCTGCAGCCACGATCAGGCCTTCAAACGCAATTTCCAGAGACTTGCTAAGTATGCAGTTTTAAATGAAAAGGACAGCATAAATAGAGATTAATTGTAACTCAGTCTCAAACTTTACATTTAGCATTAATGGGGATTTTCGTGTCTGCGACTGTAACGCCAGGACATTCCTGTCTTCAGCGATACATTGATTTTGCTTTCAGAATATCACTTTTGTTTTCGCTAATTAGTACCAAAATATATTTGCAATTTGGATGTGAAGACTCCTTCAGGATACAATAGAAACACACAAATGCATAAAATCGGTTGAGAAGGATCAGTAGGGAGGCTACTTAGTCCTCTGTTTTGAAGTTTGGCAGATCAATCATCAGTCCCGCGATGTGACAAGGAGGCATTGGGGAGGACGATGAACCCTGACATTGTTCCCAAAGTGCTTAATGATGTGAGACTGTAAAGAACAAGACGTGCTACGCGCTCATGTACACAATAAAAAGCACAATATGACTGTTAAAGTGAATAACAACATTTTAACACTTAAAAAGAAAAATAAATGTCTTTAGAACGACTAAATTGAAGATTCAGATCAATGCAACAGAGGAGAATAATACTTTATGACGTAACATTTGATCACTGAAAGAACTCCTCTCGACTCCACTCGGTATCTCCAACAGTCTGAACATGACCGGCTGTTTCTGATTGCGTATCTGCAGGATGGTCAATCGATGTGGGCAGGAAAGAGAGCTGGAAAATGTGGTAGTGAATCGTCAGAGTAATTGATACGGCTATGGGATGATCAGTGCCTAATTAAAGACCAGAGGGATAAGATGCTTCAGTAATTAGGAGGTCGAGAATGAGCCACAGGGCCACTGAGGGGCCGAACTGACTCCAGATGTTGCACCACTGCGAAAAAACAGATGTTAAACTGAAGAGTAGAACGAGTCAACACTGCTAGAATGTCCAGCTGATAAATAAAATAAGAACTACCTGTGATTAATACTAGAACATCTCAGAAATGTGCACACAGCTAGTACTTGTAAAATAAGTACGTTTGAACTATTTTAGTGTGAAGAATTAAGGTAAATAAGTGCTCCACTAGAATAAAGGGGACAGATTGGAGAGGACTGGAATAATCATTAATGAACGAGCAATTGTTGGATCCGGATTGTTTTGGAGTAATAACAATATCTCCCAGTCTGTTTTCAAACTTAGTCATTTTGTACTTAATCCCAGAACTTTAATAAATAGGGGGGCTTATAAACAAAACATTATGATCAGAAAATATGCTTATGATTCATTCTTTAGTAAAAATCAAAATTTCTGTACATCTCATTTTTAAACATTGCAAAGATGGTTACTGTTTTTTTTCTTTTATGTGAGCTGTTTGAAAAGTTTTGTGTTTCTTCTTCACTTCATAATGTATGAGTTTCACACGTATGCATTCTTTATTGTTGAGCTAAATAAAACAAGACTGGAGGAATGAGTGAATAAATAACCACAGACAGAAACCACCATTCAGCATTGATGTTTTACTAGAAAAAGAAATTAAATGGCAAGAAAAAGTTTAAGAAAGAAAGAAAGAAAGAAAGAAAGAAAGTGTTAAAGCCAGTCTTGACAGCCCGGAAATCAGGTTTTTGCTGTCCACATCTGAAGTTTTGTTTGCTGGAGGTGGTAACAACAAGAAAAAAAATCAAAGACATACAAATGAATCGTTTGCGGCTTAACTGCCTGGTTCAGTGACAGCAGCGCTGGTATTAACAGATGTATTTGCATTTATTTGTATTTTTGTACATTTTCATGTAGATGTTTTTATGCATCAAATGCAGTAATACACTAATTCTGTTGTTTTTCTCATTCTGGAGGGCCGCAGTGCTGCTATCCTGATCCACTGGGGTGAGAGGAAAACTTTAGATATTGTCTACTTTGTTTGTGCCAGCCATAAAATGCTGTTTTATTCAGACATCTTAATTCTTTGATTTAAACTGTTATTTTTGAAATGTTTTCTCCT
Organism: Xenentodon cancila; assembly: GCA_014839995.1. Lineage (NCBI taxonomy): Eukaryota > Metazoa > Chordata > Actinopteri > Beloniformes > Belonidae > Xenentodon > Xenentodon cancila. The sequence continues at coordinate 15,816,993 of CM026201.1, read as the reverse complement.
CTGTTGTTATATTCAATGGAGGACTGATACAAGAACCAATCAGCTACAACATAGTTGAAACATCTGCTGGAAATCCTTGCCTCCTGACGTTCATTTGGATTTTGTTTTAAACAACTCATTTGTACAATCAAAGCACACGTCCCTACAGCATTAGCAGTCCCTAAAACATCCTGCACAGTAATAGGTGGTTCTAATGTTGAAGCTGATCGGCTGCAGTGCATCCAGTATGAGGAGTGAAGGAAAAAACAGCTACGAGACCTTCAGATTGTCACATTGTGTCTCCAGCTGTTGATTCATCTTTATCTAATGATCTTGCAGTGAATTTAGGCAGAACATAAATCAAGTTGTCCTCTGCTGATGTTTTATGTACAGAGCTTTCTACTTCACATTTGGAGGGAAAATTAGGACTGAGGGTGTGGGTGACAAAACAAGAGACGAAAAGAGTTGAGTTAAAGGTAGGGTAAATGATTTCTGGATAACATCATGTCTGTTGATATTTGAGCAAAACATCCACAAAATACACTCCCGCCAGTACTCCCCATGTACTGACATAGCACAAGGGGACACCTTGTGCTACATGAAGAAACATGATCCATCGTGAACATTTCTAAAGCGAAACCAGCTGCACGAACGTAGACCTGCCTGAAGCAACATTTGTCGGGGTTTGAGAGCCTTTTTGTTTTAAGCAGTGAACTCACAAGATGGGCAGCTAGTGAAAGCTGAGGAGGTATTCACTGAATGTGATAAAAAAAAAAAAAAAAGCTTAGTTAGAAGTCATATAGAATTACTTACCCCACCTTTAACAAGAAGAGCACGTTAGCAGGGGAATGACGAGGCCGAGAAGGGACAAGGGAGGTGGGAAGGGCCAAAAACAAATAATTCACTCTCACAGTGTCAGACTGTATTATGATGCAATCTTATCTATGCAAATATCACCATCATGCACTGTGGCAACAATGTGAATCCATTAAAGAGTACATTTTGTCCGAAACTTTCCACAGTTATCGATGTGACATGAATTTTCCTCTCCCCAGGGCTGGCAGTTACCGTAAGTATGAGCCACATCAGCAGGAGGTGACTGAACTTGAATTTGTGTCAGCTTTCAGTCTGCTGCTGAATCACATCTGATGAGAAGACAACGAAATGAAGTGTTGTGAAAAACAATACAAATGTTACACTCTAAAAAATGTCACCCCACATTGTTTCCCGTCAGTACAGCAATCACCTCAGCCCGTCCTCTCTGGAGGACTACTTAGTTTTGTCACTGTGTGAGCTGCACTCATTATTTACTGGCATCAACATGTTGAGTCAGAGGGTGCTATAATCCACACACATGCAAATAAACACACACGCACACACACACATTTATACGCGCACACACATACACAAAGAGTTTGGGGATAAAAACATTATCAGACAATGGAAACCAGTGCGTTAGTAATGGTGCTTGAGTGAACACTCGAAGCTGACCCTGTGTATGCAACAATGTACGTGTGCATTTCGTCTGTGTGTCCCTGTGAGTGCCAGATGGACATTCAGTGTAGAGCAGGAAACACGGAGACTGTGGCGTGTTAATATTCTCAAGTTTAAAAAAAAACAGCCATATAACAGAATGTATGCCATGGCCTCTGACAATCAGTGATCAATGTTTTCTATAGCTCTCTATAGATGTATATATATATATATATATATATTTATATATATATATTTATTTATTTATTTGCATTATATATAATATGTAGATTTATAAAAAAAAGATTTTTACGTAATTACAAGTAGTGGCATTTTCTTTTATATTCATTATTGCAATGAATTGTTATCTAAGATGATTAAAAAAGACAGGTGAGCTTTGTTATGCTACGCAGTTATATTTACATCAGTTCTAAAAAGCAAGCTTTTTGATATGGTATCACTCCCCAGCCACTGGAAAAGTCTGAGGACCTCAAATGAAAACCAAACAGCTCATTACAGTTTTGGGGGAATTGGGAAATGTACCTGCAGGTCTTTATAGTTGAGTGAGGTGCACACAGCACAGAGCAGTGCTCCTGAATCCTGCCACAGCCGCTGACAAAACAGTCTCTGTAGGCAAAGTCTGCAATGAAAGCTGAACTCTGATTTGCCTTTTTGGTTGTTGGGCTAGGCAGAGTTATTATTCTTGATTTTTATCGCTTTGGGAGGTCCCAGTGGTGAGGTTGAGAAGCACTTTGAACAATTTAAGATCCAACCATGGTTTTTCTTTTTTTTTTTCTGCTTTTCATTTCTGATTATACAGCTTAAACCTTGCCTGAATGACTCAACAAAAAGTGAAGAGACTTTATTATCTAGTATTTCTACTGCCATGAGAATATATCTGATGAAGTACTTTATTATTAACTACGTTTTCTATTTTAAATCCCTGTCTATTCCGTGGCCAAAATCAGCCACACAGGTTTCCGAGTCGTTTCTGTTCTGAACGGGGTGGTAAGCTTGCTAAACTGGAGCAAGACGTCATTGTATGTGTGATAAGAAAGCATTTTCATTCAGTTTGAAAAGTCCATGACAAAAGTAGCAGGTTTGCACACTCTGAACGTTCAAGCTTACAGTTTTCTGGTCTTCTAAGGGTTTTTAATACCTGGCACTCAGTCTTTGCAGGCTGGTTGAGGTGATAACGAACATAATGATGATGATAATGACAAAAACAATATTTGTAGTCTTAGTAAGGCGTTTCTCAGGGTGTGTGTGGAATATTGGCCATAATTGTCGAATAAAGACAGAGCAGGAGTACAGATGTTGGATATATCTTTTTTTTCCCCTTCATCATCTGTGGTCTTCATTGTTGTCCCTATCATCATCATGATCAATTTTGAGGTTGTGTTTACAGTTCCCAGTTCCATCCACCCATCTTCTATACTGAAATCAGCCTGTTCGGGGCTGTGGGGTGGTTGAGACCCACATCAGCTGTCACCTGGTGAGATGTGGGGTACATCTTGGAGAGGTCACCAGTCCATCACACGGAGATCGCGGTCCACTTCATGTAAATCTGTGCTGGCTTTTCATGTGGGCAGGCAAGTGTGACGTCCCTGTTGTCCATTACTGTTTTCCACACCGTTCCCTCCACAGCTGCATTTCATTTGTCTCTTGTAAAACAAGTCAGTGGCCGTAGGAAGGTGAAATGTTGCGTATTCAAATGTGTAAAAATGTTTGCGTGTGATTTCTAGTTAGGAGTTTCTGTCATCGTGTGATGGTATTGTTGCATGTTAGTGTGTGTTTCCTTGTCAAAGTCTGCATTTGTGTGTCATTAAGGCACGGCAGGCGTTTTTGGTTTTTCAGGGCAGTCCAGAGGAGACCACTGCAAGGCCGGGGTGTCGGAAAGAGGTGTGGCCAGCATGCACGGCTTTGGGGCAGTCTGGCGTCAGGACGCGGCCATTCTCCCCCACACTTCCTGTGATGGACAGACGGGCCTTGTTCCGCATGGCTTCAGAAAAAGACAGCTGAAGAAGGTGAAGACAGCAGAGCAGACATATTTAAGTCACAAAAAAACCTGTGCAAATCTCAGAAATGTAGAATCTGCACAACAAATGATTCCTTCAAAGGAAAGACATCAACATGTCGATACACAAACATGCATGCAAAAAACACTTACACATGCATGTGCCTGTGCACACACAACATAGAAGTATGCTGACAAAACTGGGCCAAATACCAGGGGTGCAATCACGCGATGGTTTGGGGAATAAAGAGAAAGTTTAGCTTTAGCTAGGATTTATAATTTATATTAACGTGGTTTCGCATTAAAACCTTGAAATACATGCTGCTTCCTGGCTGTTTATGAGAAAAAAAACTACATTCAGATTTAATTAAACTGATTTTGGAAACAGAAAACAACTATTTATGCAGTTTTGATATTTATTGTTTACATAAAAATATAATTAGTGAATAAATCACTACAATTGTCCCATTACAAAAGCCTCAAGGGTTACAGAGTCTACTACCGTCGTGCAGGCAGCGCAGGTTCGAATCCCATTTTCTGTCCACCGACTTGAAAAAAAGATGACATGATAAGTTCTTCTGTAAACTAACAAAAGGTAGGTTATAGTTTGATTTGATAGTTTATAATTTCAGAGTTTGTAGGTGTGTTTTAGAGAGATGATCATAATTGTCTGTTTAAATGTGACTGCCAGCTTCACGCAATGGGTGTCAAATTACCCAAATGCTTTTAGAAAGCTTCTGGATAATTCTTTGGATAGAGCGTCAAGTTTAAGTTCAGGATATAAACCATAATTCTTGATTTGTAATAAATCTTTGAAGAGACTGTAGTTTATTATTTGGACATATGCATACATGCATCCATATTTCAGCAAGAACTGTGAGATGGGTGGTATTTATTGTGTGAATTAAAGTTTTTAATGTTTCTAACCTCCTCATGAGACGCTGTTCCAGACCAGGAACACTTCTCTTTTAGCCTTTTTTCTTTGACAGTGAAATTTGTTCATTTTTTTCCTACTTTAATTTGAACACTGGGGATTTTATTATAATTTTAGATGTGGCCACACAGTAATTTACTAACAAAAGTAAGACACTTCATATTTCACTGGCCAGAAGTACCCCGCTATTATGGTTCTTTGTGCACCCTGAAGGTTTCTTTTATTCTGATAAAAACAAATCTGCTGCTACTCTTCCCGCTGCTAATGTTCAATTATTCCTCAGGAAACCTGTTTGTTTCATTAAAAACAAAACAAACAAACAAAAAAAAAACAACTAAAGAAATCAATGAATAATATCATGCACTGTTTTAAGTTCACGTTTGAATGCCGGAAATAAGCAGAAAAACAGGAAACACAATACCAGACAAGGTGAATGCAGCTACACATTCAAATCTCTACAGAGCTACGACACTGTGCAATAATAAGATACAGTATATATATATATATATATATTTTTTTTTTTTAACCAAAACCAAAGCAGGCAACAGTCAACAAACATGTTCAAGGCAGACAAGATTTGGGCTGTAGACATTTGCATTTGGGAATATCATGCATTTGCAAATTGAGGGTTTCAGTAATCTGACAGATTCAGGTGTGGATTTGAAACGACAGGATTGGGAAGGTGAAGACTTTGAAAAGACAAAAGGAGAATGTGAAGGAGTGACTTTTCTTTTAAGGTTTCAGATTTATAGAGAGGGCGTGACTGACTATACTGCTCAGAGGCGGGTGACACTTCACACAAACCGGCTACTCTGTGATGTTTTATTATGTTGCTGCCGTCAGGATGTAAAGTCTTATTTTTTCTGACAGCCAAAAAGTTTCACTTTTAGGAAATAAATCAGGAAGACATACAGTCTTGGGAAACCTTAAAAAACCAGTGGGTGTTGAAGCTTCTCAAAATAAATAAAGGTTTTATCATATATAGCCGTTTAAGCAGTCTAGAAACAGTAACTATAGCTGTTATATAGATTAATGAGAAAAGACAATATTACCCACTTTTGGTGTATATTTCTAAAACGTCAGCCTCTAAATGAACGGTTTTAACAAAATTTCTATGTGTAACAAATAATCCATAAGTTGGCAACAATATCTGCAATTATCATTTTGATCTATTACTTTTGTTTGCAATTTGCAAAACAGGCAAATCAAGGAATAGATATTAATCATTAGGGGAGAAAAATAAAACACACTTAAGCGTCAGGATTATTTTCTGCTTATAAGAATGGATTTACAATTCACAAATCCAGTTGACTTGATTCACTTTTCCTTAACGTTTTCAACGACAATATTTTATTATTGTTGAGGAACGGCTGGGATGCATGTGGAGGTGTTTAGAGGATGTTTGAGACCGATCAATAAGAAGCAGTACAGACCTGAGCAGGAACTATGTTCATCTTCAGTGACGGCCAGCGTCTGAGTTAAGTACAGTTGGGACTCTACAGCGTTCCAGGACAAACGGAGCTGGATATGACTGATTTAATATGTAAGCACACAACGGACTTCGACAGATACCAAGTTTAGTATATTTTGTTGTTGTAATGAATCAAGAACCATTTAGAGTTGAATTGCGTGAAGTGGAAAGACTCACAGCCCTGTTATTTATTGTTTTGCATTTAGCTGCCATTATTACTGCATCCTGAACATTGATTCTGCCGGTTATCTCAAGGTGAATAGGATCTTATATTGCCTCTGAATGGTTTGTTACAGAGACCAATAAAATAAGGTTCATTGTGTCCTTTCACTTCACTTAACTGCTCTGCAGCATCAATAAACACGTGTTTGCAACATCACTAAGTAGCCATTCTATATGAAGTGTTTGCTTCATCAATTAATCCTCTGTATTAATGCTGACTACGTAAGTGGGCTGTTTTGAAGTTGTCAGGGGCTGAAATCAGTCAAAGGCTGTACGGCATAAAGCAGGGGTGCACAACTCCAGTTTATGGACGACACGATAAAGGTATAGTATATGGATGATAAACAGAGTCAACCACTATCCTCTAGAGATGTATTGAGATGAATTGTCTATTCTTTTTTCTTTTTAAGGATTTTTTTTACACTAGTGGCCTTTATTCAAAGTAGGTGGACAGGAAATGGGTATAGAGTGAGGGGGGAAGAGCAACAGGCTCGGATCTGAACCTGCACTGCCTATACGAGGGTAAACGCGGCTGTAAATGGTGTCAGCTCAACCCACTGAGCTTGTTTATATAATATATATATATATATATATATATGTATAAATATAATTTTAAAACACACTAAGGATATCCTGCACTTTGCCTATCATGAATTATATACGTTTACTTCAAAGGACAAGATCTAATAAGAACTTCAAGTGAGTGCTGTGCAGCAAAAGGTTTGCTCAAGCTGTCAAAAGACAAGACTTCCCCTAAATGAGCTAGAACAGCCTGAGCGTGACCTGGCCGCAACGAGCGCACAACAAACAGTGATGTTCCAGCGTTTCTGAGCGCCCGACGCTTTACTGAGAGCTCGAGTTACAAAAAAAAAAACTGCGACGAAAAGCTGAGCATCCATTAAGATCAAAATATCTTAACCATGATTTTCTTCATGAGTCTCATCATAAGTTTTTGAAAATGTTTCAGTGGCAACCAAATGTGTTATAATTGGTTGGCACGCTGTCACTAATTAATCTGTAGCTTGAAGCAGCCACAGATTTTAGTGGGGGACACTACACTAATAGAGTTTTGCCTCTCAGGATGGTTAAATACTAAAGTAACAAAATAAATCAGATGATCGTTTATTAAAAAGTAACAACAATTAAAACTGACGTAAAAACCCAGCTTATAAAGTAGATATATTGCACATGCAGAATAGTACACTTTTAGTCATCTTCTTAATGAATCTGTCCACAAGAAAATGAAACCACACCGACTCATTTCTTTTTTGGTTTACGAGATCATAAACATAATATTTTGTAGTTATGGACTGTAGGACAAAGAAAAAAGGAAATTACGACTGTAGAGTTCCCTGTTTTAATTTGATCAAAGCATATACATTTTAGAGTTGTGCATCCCTGCTTTATCATTTTGTGGTTTGCAGGTGACTTAAATTACAATGCAGGTGCCTAATCAGTTCAATATCCAAGAGGATCACCATCACTGTCATTCCCAGCATCACCACCATTATCATCATCGTCATCATCGTCATCGGCAGCCAAAGACGATGGAACCAAATCCGTGGTCGTACAAATCTAACCCCAGTCAACAAAACGCAAATAAAATTTAAAGCCAAAATGTCTCAGAAAAAAGTTGATAGAAATGAAACAAGCAGCCAAAACATAAAAAAGTATGTTGGTTCCACAATGCTTGACCACATCCTCATCGCCACATGAAGAACGTGGGGCTGCTGCGACAGCCTTGGAAATACAAACGCTACAGCACCACCACTATGATCAACACCACCGATACCCCACCTATATGGGAGCCTCTAAGTCCTACCCCTATATCTTGACCCCCTCGGAGCCGTACACGTTGTACCCCTCCCTATAAGTGGCTAGATTCTGGGTGCTGGGGGAGGGGCTGGGGCAGTGGGGGGGGCTAAGGTCCACCTTCATGCGCTTGGCTTCGGCCCGTGACTTGTAGCAGAACTCAACCAGGGCCACCAGCATGGCCAGGCCTAGGCCACCCACAAGGATGTAGAAGACCCCAGCCACATTGGACAGGCTCAAAGCCTGGGAAGACTTGTCCTGGAGAGGGGGGTGGGGAGAAAGGGGGGGATCGAGGCCGAGTGTTGGCAACGAAAAACAATGGATGACAGGGAGGAGATGGGAGAGGAGAAATGGAGGGTAAAGAGATTAGAGAGTGCAGTGAAGGGTGGTGGGAAAGTAAATGGAAAGGTGAAGGCAGTTGTGAAGAATGGAAAACCAGGTGGAGGGGGATAATGTGAGGAGAATGTATAGTGAAGTGGTCACAGAGAGGGGGAACGTTGGGAAAAGGAGACAGTAGTGTACAGTAAGTTAGACACAGAGAACTGGAGAGAGAGAGAAAAAAAACAAAATATATCAAATAAACTTTGTGCTTGATACAGTTACAGCTATACCGTTCTATTACTATAAATGATATAAATGATCATATCACTAGTTTTTCTTCTACAGACTAATCAAACTTCTAAAACCTAACTACCATTAACACTACTGCCATCACAGCTACTACACACATTTACTACACATCTGTGACAATCAGCACAACTACGTAATTACAGATATTGACGGTGCAAATCAGTGTGTGAATCACCTTAAAAAAGGCCAAAGCAGATTTTAATCTGAGCGGTGATGACATACTGCTCTACTGCAGATCAAATGTAAAGGCTCCAGTTGTTTTCAATATTGTATAAATATTTCTTCAGCTTTGCAAAAGACTTATGACATTTTTATAATTAAGTTGTCATACTCTATTCCTGATATACCTTCTATTTCTTTCTTCTTTTCTTTTTAATTCACATTTTGACAAACATGCAGGTGACCCTGCTATTTACTGTCTCTGGTTATAATTATTTTATAGTAGCGTTACCAAAATAATACATTAATTGCGGAAAAGCACTTGAGCAAACTGCTTTCCTTTTTAACTAGTGTGAAGCAGAAAAAGGAACACATTCCGGTCTTATAAAATACAGCATTGTCAAAAAACACTTAGTTATGGACATAAAAACAAAGCTGCGGCCTGATTAAATCTAAAATACGAAAACAAGAGCCAGTGACTGAAATATCTGGCTGCTGCTAAGGCTCCAAACAGAGCTATTCCCACATGCTGGATGTGTTTCAGAGAACTTAACTAGTTATCAGAATCGGTTAACATATGAAACTAAAACAAAAGTGTGAAAGTGAGAGTCTCTGATACCAATGTAACTGCAGTGAAGATGGAATTTGCTACAGATTGCTACAGAAACTGAACAAGAATACACATTTGTCCTAGTGTACAACAAACCAGAACGTTGAGCAAATGTAGTAAATGGAAACATATCAGTTGTATAGGACATCGCCCAAATGGTGCTCTAAGTGTGTAATGTTTCAGCTTGATTGAGCTAGTGTTTGAAAAGCTATTTCTAAGGCAGTAGTTGCAGTAATCTGGAGCGTATTCAGGATGAGTTTCAGGCTAGCGTTCTGCGGGCCGCAGCAGCGTGAGACTGACCTTACTTCCAGAGTCCTTGGGTCCACACTCTCCCTTGTCATACCACCATTTGTTTTTCAGTTTGTCTAAGACGCCTGCTTCGCTCAGTTTCAAAACTGCAAGGTTTACCGGGGTTCTTTGCGTGTAAAAATAACATAAATAACATCATAGGTCATGTTATTTTATGTTATTACGGTATTTCACATTTGCATTGAACAGCTCAAGTCACATAGAAACTTTTGCTTACATCCAGTGACCTAGCATGGATCCCACTGAGTACATGTGTGTATGCTCATCGAGGAGGGGCTTGGGGGGGTGGGTGAGGAGCTAAGGCGAGCTACAGACATATGAGTGGGACCCACCTTTGTCACTTACGGTAACACACCCATACTGCCCCGGCTAACTCTACAAGAAACCAGAGGGGAATACTGTCAAGCCAGGTCTATTGGCGCCGGGCAAGCTCTGCACTTCAACTGGTGGAGGGAGATGTGCACGTCAGCTTCAATGAGAAGCTTCTGCGTTTATGAACTCCACAGATTTCCAAACAAGAGAAAGCAGTAATTTCAACCTTACAGCGCACTAAGGGTCAAAGAGACACTGCTGATAATTAGATAATCTATTCAGATGACGGCCATGTAGTGGAAAGAATGCATTTAAACCTCAATTATGATCTTTTCCTAATGGTAAAATGTGGTTTTATTACCTAAATCCAACAAGGTAGCGGCAAAAGCATCATTGTAACATGCTCTCATAATGCAAACAACAAATGGTATCCATTAATGTGATAGTAGCGAATAAATCTAATGAGAATCTGCATTATGTATCTGTGTTATGGAGTGTATTTAAGGGCATGATAACCAACTAACCTATTAGGTCATATGGTTTAAAGAACTTGCTCAGATATTTATAGTAAGTAATGGAATGAATGAATCTCTGTGAATTCCTCCTCTGACACCAAGAGAAAATGTTCACCTATAAATAAAAGAAATCTCCTATTTAACACTATTTGACACACATATTTATACAGACGCTTTTTTATACAGATATTTATACAAGATGATCAACCTAAATGACTGGGGAGGTCCTATGAATTCTAGCCCATCACAACACTGAAAGTTTGGCTTAAGAATGAATTATAATTATTTAAGTATCTAGCCGTTTTTGATGACGTTGTTTTACACGTACAGGTGACTTGGAGATGTGGAGTGAATCTTAGTGAGCCAGCATCATACAGTCAACTTACTGCCCGGCAAGGATACATCTATTTTTGTTGCTGTGCCTAAATATGTTTTCAAACAGCCGCCGGCAGAGTTCTTGAGTCTTGTTTAAAAGCGACCATTAGCTTAATGGACTGCTTTTCTAAAAAGTAAAGAAATTAAATTGCACCTAGTTTAAACATCCAGGGGGGGAAAAATGCTAAAAGAAAAGAGAGGTGCAAGTCTACACCAGTTACTCATCTTTCCATCTTAAAGAATGTCACAGCTACAGTTTCACACGGGCCGGTTTTACCGTTTGACATTTGAAAACCTGCTTCATCTGCTGTGTGGAAGAGTTTATTTGGACAAGTGACAAAAACGTTCAGTTTGTAATCACTCCTTTCATGCCTCCCTTCCCTCTTCTCAGAGCCCGCCACCACAGGGCAAATATTCCTGTCTTCACAGTAATAGCTTCCTTTCTTTTTCCTGATATCCATCTCTCAAGTATTTTCTCATTCCCTTTTGTTCCTTGCCTTTTCTTGAGGGACATTAGCAGATCAGTGGCTAGTACATTTGAAATGATTATTCCAATTAAGTGCATTTCTCTGCACTTCAATGACAGCAAACAATTGCTTTTGAGTTAACTGTATTTGTCTTTTAAAGCAGCTTAGTATAGTCAACTCATTAAAAAAAGTGTTTCTATATAATAATCATCAGGTAGGTAAAAAAAGCATTATTGAATGTTTGATGCTTATGGGTGTTTCAGATTTTTCGGTTTCACTTTGCGCCTCCCAGTACTCTAATTATCTCTTGACCAGGGCAGATGCATGCGTTACACACTCCCAGGACGGGGCCCGTCGCGAGCTGCTCAGCTGGTGAGCGGCCCCCGTCACCTAGTGGTGGGGGGGGCAGACAGAGAGGGCTAACCTTGGAATCCCCTCCCCCGCTGCCACATTCTCCTTTGTCATACCACCACTTGTTTTTCAATTTGTCCAACAGGCCCTGCTCGTTGAGTTTTAGCACGGCCAGGTTGACCGCGTTTCTTTAAGTGAAAAAGGAGGGACAGATAAGATAGTTTGGTCAGAGCAGAGAATGGAGGGACAAACAGACAAGGGAACCACAGCCAGGAGGAGAAAAAAAAAGGAAATGGGGGGAAAGGAGCAGGAGAGGGTGCAGAGGGAGGATAAATCAAAAGTGGTAAAGGCATATAGGTGAGTTAGAGGGCAGAGATGCACCCCAGACAACACTCTCCTACTCTTTAAATTTCTTTCATAGATCCTGTTCAAGCTGTTCAATATTTTCTAGGTTTATGGCATCTGTTTTTGTGACATGATCTGTATTAATAGACGATGCTCCAAAGTAAGAGCTGCTGCTGTAAACTGTGGAAACTGCGCCTCTGCAGCCTGCTGATGGTGCTCTTGCACACCGGTCTGTACGGATGCGTACTGCGTGCATGTGCGAGTGCGAGTGAGACGTTGTGTGGCACCAGTTACTTACAGATCTCCTGCTTATGGTGTTGAGTGGACTGACCTCCAAACAGAATCCAGGGACACAGGACTAAATAACTGGCATTGTGTGAGAAGATTCTTAGCTAAGCTCTGTACCTTTGGCATCATAAAAATCCCCTTGCCAGTATGGGAATTTTGTATATCAGTAGTGATTCGTTTTATAATGCTGTTAATGGAATCTGGCTTGTACACTGACTGTCATTGAGCAAAACGGGGCCCACAACACAGGGCTCCAAGAGATTTTGTCCTGTTTCTGTGCTTTTTAAAGTCCCCTCTGATAGCCTTTCCTATCAATCTTTTCCCCTGACACCAACCTCTGTTGACTCTGTTGACCACGCTTTTGTCTGCAGGAGTCTGCAATCAGCTAAACTAATCTCTAGAAAAAGGTCACTGCAGTTGCTGCCTACATGTTCGGAAGTCCACCCTTTGGTCCGCACACCTCCCTATCAGGATTTTCATCTCAGACTCTGATGCTACACTGCAGGTTTGAACCCGCTTGGACTGAGATGTTGTCAGTGAGCTACTCTGCCCACACAACAAATATTACTTTTCTAAAATCATGATAGGCTTTTTGAACAATGATTATCAAGATACTGAGAAAGAGAAAGACAGCGTTCTCTGGGGTGATCAAACCTACAGGCTGTGACTTATCAACAACAGATTTATGGATGAAAACAGTTCAAAACTGACAATCAGTTATCAATATTCACATGAGAAATAGCTTTAGTTCAAAGGGTATAACATACTGTCACTAAACTTTCAGTCATAAGAGTTGTCATGCTTCTCATCAACATAATCAAATCAGATTAGCTCAGTTATTAGTGCTTCAGGAGGAGAGGTAGGCTCTGCTGACGCTCACACTTGCACCCACGTGTATGTGACGCCAAGACTGCGTTTCTGTCAAATGAGAGAAGGAAGAGACAACCGTGAATAGTCCCAGAAATGTGTTTGAGGGGCTTTTAGAGGGCACACATTCACTTGCTGTCTGTCACTTCTCTCTCGTAAACAGAAACCTCTTTATTATTATTATTTTTTTTTTATTGTAAATGAGAAATAAATTGCAGGGGGACTGAGGGCTGAAGAGACTTTTCACATACATTGGGGGGAATTATAGGGCAGGATGTGAGGCCGATGCGCTTTTTTATGTTTAGTCTTTCTTGCTGATAGATGGAGGGAGAGAAGAGAGAGCAGGTGGTCAAACTTTGCCAAACTTGGTTGAATTTTTTTTCCCCCCCTCAGTGGACACTTGTCGCTTTTTAGAAGATAAACGTTTTTTGTGGAGCAGTGACAGCCAGCTGAAAGAGGAAGCGTTTCCACTGCAAGCAGCTGTCAATAAAAGGTTTGCTTGCTGTTACTGTAAAGATCAAGGTAGCAAGCGAAAGGAGCAAGTGCCTGCCGAGGGAAAAGCGTGTGATCATTCGCTTTCTCATTCATTTCCTCTATCGTTTGTTTGCTTGTTTTAGATTTAAATCCTATTCTTCTTTTGTATAACTTTAATTGAAAAAAGGTAAAAAAAAAAAAATCTTACTAATTTAATTAATTCAGGAACTTGAATGTTTTTTAATACTGTTACTGTATCGCCATGGGATCATGTGTTGTTTTTAACTTTCCTTTGTCCCCCCATTGACCAGGCCCCTCAGCTTCCTAATTCACACTTTTGCTTTTCTTTTCCTGATCATCTATAAGTTCCCCCCTCTACAGGCTCTGCAGGAAGTGGCAACAGTCGGAGATTTTACCCCTCCTCATGACAATATATTCTTAATATCAGCATCCTTTACTACTCATCAACATCATCAAGGAAAACCAAGATAAAACAGCAGACAAATGGACAGAGGTACCTGAAAGGTGGCCCTGTGGAGAAAAAGAGTGGTTGACAGGGCAAGAGAGAAGAAAATAGCCCTACAAAGAGATGTATAGATGATGGGGACACAGGACAAAGAAGAGAAAATGAAACGCTCTAGATAAACACTGAGGCGGCAGTGCAGAATGAGGAAAAGCACAGCAAAAAAGAAGCGGACAGAATTACAGACTATGCAAAAAGCAAAATAAAGCATGGAAGAAAAAAAGAGCAAAAAAACAAAACAGGAAAGCATGATAGGACACACATTTTGCACATTCAACACAACTATATATGTCACTGTTGCCAAGTGAAAACTTTTACAATACACTTATTTGTTTATAATCCTCTTACATGTCAACATAAGTCTACAAATAGTCAATTAATACTCAGCTGTTAAATTTTTGTGGCTGAGAAATTGTCACCTGGCAACAGTGACAGGGTGAGTTAGGTGTAGTATAAAAGGCACAGCAGGGTAGGTGGAATATTGCAGCAATAGTACAGTATCAGCGTTGTTACTGTTTCTTATTGTTACACTATTCCACCCACCTTAACTGTGAGCCTTTCGGTGTGGCAATGCCATATCCTTTGGAGTCCAGGTTCCCTCCAACTTTCATTGTATCGCAGGGCTTGCGCTGCTCCGTGTATTCGTTCATAGTAGACTCCAAGAGGAAGGCGTACTTCCCCTTGGACTTGCGGACTCTGGCCACACCTTCCGCCGTTGTTTTGGTGAAGACAGTCGGCTCTGCGGACTTCATATAAGACCACATCTTCTCATATACAGCTATCTTGGACCTCTGGGAATGAAGCAGGGGAAAGAGGAGAAAGTAAAGGTTAATTCGGCTCGAGAAAGAATCTCTTTGCCACCATAAAATGTCAGATCGTCCCATAGATTGTGGTTTTTGTGGCCAAGTAAAGAGGAGAGATGATTTGATGTAGTCTTTTAACAAAAAAAAAATGTCAGAGAACAAAAATAAGAGATGTGATGAAATTTACAAACACGTCTGGGAAAAGATAAAGAAGAATCAATTATTCAAATGTGAAACAAATGTGATACTTGGTAGTTTAATTGAGCACATGATTGACTTTTAAATCGTCCAAAAAATGTGTAAACTTTTGCTTTAAGTATTTGGTGAGAACATATTGAGGAACAACATGCACTTTTAAACATATCTGGTAATTGCTGATTTATCAGATTTACCACACTGACTTACAGTGTGTAGTTTTATTTCTCTATTTATATTATAGTTAAAATGTATTTTTTATACTGTGCCTGTCGGTTTTATTCTATTCTATCTTATTATTCTAATGAGTGCTCTTCGTTTCTGTTATGCCCTTTGCTACTGTAAATGGTGCAAATTTCCCCTTGTGGGACAAATAAAGGTTATTCTATTCTCCTCTGTTCTAGTCCTGCACAACAGCGTGAATGAATATTAACACCATCCACAGTACAACTTCAACTCAGGGATGTTTTGATTTTCACACAATTAATTACTTGCTTTATAATTTCCACAGTATTCCCAATAAATAAAAGTCTTAATTGTTTCCTTTAGTCTTCTTTAACCTTTTTCAAGTTACAGAAGCTAAAAAAAAAATAAAATCATACACTGCAAAAACATCCTCTCTAATGATAAGCCAAATATTCCATAAATCTAGTCAAAATTATCTTATTTTATGGGGTAATAAAAATATTCTTAGTCAAGGTTTACTAAAACTAAAAACTAAAACTTTTTAAAAATTATAAATGAGCTTTTGCAGTGTACTTAACATTAAATGCACACCATGGAAAGAAATGATACAGTAACGCTATTACGATTTTATAAATAACAATGTTGGTTATTTTATACAAGCACATTGCTGCGGCTGATTTTCAACCTCATACTCCTTGAACAAAGTTACACCACCAGTGGAGGCCTGAGTCCTCCTTCTCCCAATCTAATCCTCTGGCATATAATGACATTTATAACCACATTTAAAATGTATCACTATGTCTTCCTTCACAAGTCAAGCATTAGTCTTATTTCAAATGACTTTATGACTGAAATAGCACCATGGTAATCTGCCTTGCAGTAACAGGTTCGGGGGGAGGGGGAGGGGGGTTCAGAGGACATCTGTCTGCCATGATACAACACGTTGTATTAACCTGTGCATATGCCATGCTTCTTTGTGCGTACCTGCAGTTCTGTTGTACAGTTTATAAGTGCAGGCGAGAACTTATTTGTTACTGTGTGTGTGTGTGTGTGTGTGTGTGTGTGTGTGTGTGTGTGTGTGTGTGTGTGTGTGTGTGTGTGAACTGTGTGAAGCCATGAGTGAAAATAACAAGCGCAGGAGTCAAACTGTCATCCTCTTCAAGCATCCCATTTCTTTTTTTTTTTCTTCTCTTTTTCTCTCCTGGTATTTAAACGTTATTCCGTCACTCTGCAAGCGACAAGCCAGTGCCTCGGGAACCGAAACCAGTACCCGGCGGGATGGAGTGTGTGTACTTGTGTGTCTGTGTGTGTGTCAGGGTGTTGATGGTGCGCGACGGACACCTACCCCATAATAATGTCACTTGCATTCAAGAGGACCACTATGGCCTCTGTGTCTCTCCATTCTTTCCCTTTATTTTTACTTTGTCTGTCAAAGTCTACCATAGGTTCTCATAATTCCCTTCAGCCCGTTTCTTGTGTCCATCCATCCTTATGAAAGATCGAGATGGAGCGAGGCAGTAACACTGATGTTGCTCTGCACGTATGAGACAGTGTCTAGCCTTGGAGGGATGGATGCATGACAATATGATCTGACTTTTTCCAGATTCTTTAACAATGAGGGTGGCTATGAAGGAGGAAATGGATGTTGCAAGTCACCTTCAGGCAGCAGCACATTTTTAAATATACTTAGACACATGTGCATGCTCTTTTAAAGTAATGTCAAACACCTATACGATATTATCAATAAAATGCATGCATTTCTGCATATATGCAAAATGTATGCAAGTAAATGCTAAAATAAATGCACACACATATGCAAAGATAATTAATGGCAGTTGTGAATCCCCCTCAGCTGTGGGAGAGTAAATTGCTTTTTCACCCTTCACAGATTTCAGTCCGCTCATTATGTTGATGATGCCAGAGCAACTGAGAGAGGCAAAAACTGTCTGCCACTAAGTCCCCCATTCTCCTCTGCCTCCCACATGTCCCTGAACACAAATATTAGTGAACACATCCTTACAAAGCATACGTGCAAGGCCAGAAAACATGCATATGCACACAAGAGAGTTTGAATATTTTCTACAGAGCATAACAATGTGATAGGGCATGATGACACATGCTCATGTCTGCAAATAATTAATTCCTCATCAGCATTGTGTGCATCTGTTCGTCTATTATTTATGTAATTGAAATTTACACAGGGATGGAGGAAAAGGCCAGAAGGTGAAACAAGCTCTTCTCCTCTGGTACTTCCCTTTACTGTGCGATTGTGTTTGTGCTCACTTTTGAGAAGTAACAGCTCCCTGCAGAATATCGTGCTCCAGCCGTGTCCATCTCTTCCCTCCACCAAATCCAGCTCTACTTTAGTACTCTGTTCATTATGAGCTGTAATGATTATTCATTTCACTGCTTTTTGTGATCAAGTTTATAAGATGTGACAGGATCGTGGCAAGGTTTGTTTACATCTAAGCACGCCTGAAAATATTTAAGAAATGATAAAACTCATTGAAAGGCTTACAGTAAACTCTGAATATGGTATCACATTTAAGGAACAAGCAGCCTGTAAAGTGAAAGCCCGACCTTTCAGCTATGTAGCAGTTTCAAAGCTGTAAGGACACTCACGAGCCAACTTGAACCGTGCCGGGCTCAGGCACAGCTGACCATCCCTCCGGTCACCTGCTGCCCCGCACTCACATTACTCCAGTCTCAAGTGGTGCTGACTTTTTCAACTTACATTCTCACATCTTTGAATTTCTGTATTACACTGCTATGTTCCTAAATACATGTGCAACTATATTTCGCACGAGCACACCTCTTCCAAATGTGCCAGAGACTAGAAACTGTTCTGTGTTTGAGCACCGCAAAAACTCACATGGTTTCAAGAAAATTAGAAGGCTATTTTAGACTAGTTTTCTAGTTTTAAGAATTCTGGTCAAGAAAAATGTTCTTACCCCATGGACAAAGGTATTTTTGCTTAAAATAAGAAAATTTTGAATAGATTTATGGAATATTATGCTTATTTCTTTATTGACTGTTTTTGCAGTGAGCACAGAATAGAGCTCTAAAATGAATTAGTATGGGTTACCTAGAGTGAGGGTACCCTAGGCCACTCTGTTTGAGGTGAAGAGTTGTGTTTTTGATCCCATCTGGACAATTTTGAATCAGTTTTTACTGATACTAGACACTCATCCTCCTTCCACATTTGGCCAGAGCAGAATTCTGCTGATTGGCTTTTGCAAAGATTCAACAAAGGACACAATACCCCTCTCACATTTGTGTCCTCGCACTGGGCTGAACATTTTTCAGGCGTAGCTTTTTGAGTCACTTGTCAACGTAGTAATCACAATCTCTAACATCTTGAAACCTTCTCTTGCTATTCCTTTAAACCGTCTGGATAAGTCTAATTTTTGACTGGAATTTAAAACAGAGCTGTGTTTGTTTGAACATTTTGGATGTTAATGATAGTTATTAATAATGAGACCAGCAGAATTCAAATATTCCTCCTCCAAGACATCTGAGGCTTTTTGACTTCTGTATCCTGAGATCATTAGGAAGTTAACGGCTAATGAGCTGATCGGCTGGATCCATACCCTGAAGAATTCCTTTGTAGAGCCAGAGTCCAACGTCCCATAGGCGATCTCTGTCTGTTTGGCCAAGTCCTCTGCACTCTCTATAGGTGAGACCATCCTCTCCACAGTGAGGAACGCAGCCAGGTTGGCTGTGTAAGAGGAGATGATGATAAGAGTGAAGAACCACCACACACCTCCAACGATACGTCCAGACAGGGACCTAGAGAGGGAAGTGAGCGATAGGTAAGGAGCAAGAGGTAAAATGGATGAACAGGGAAGAAATTTGAGATGAACAAAGGGGATGATAAAGATCAATGAGATGAAAAAGGTTGAGAGAATATATGAGAAAGTGGCAGAAGACAGAGATGGGGATGGGAAAAGGCAAAGATGAGAGTGACGGGGGGGGGGGGCAAATGAAAAAACATAGAAGGCAACATAATTAGAGTTCGTCAGTGACATGCAACATAAGTCAAGAGCTTCACCACTGCTGTGATCATGACTGGAAAACTGACAGAAGAGCCAAAGTAATTGTCTTTCAGCCCCCAAAGCAATTTCGCATTAACTAACAGAGGCTACATGAAAGAGATTTAAATCGGACAATCCTCCGCCTCACTCTCAACCTCATTTACTCTTTTCTCAGTGTTTACTTTCTTTATCTTCCAAACGTAAGCAGGTGCATCAAAGCCTTTTAGAGAAAATGAGAGAGAAGTAGGGAAGTGTGGCAAAATGATATTTTTTCTTTCTTTAAAGTGCTCAAGTCGACAAAAGACCTTGTTAATCTAATGGGTAGAAACAGAAACATTAAATGTCTTCTAGGAGTGAGTAAAAGTGAGGGGTTTATGGGTTGAAACGCACAGCGTACAGTTAATCGCTGTTCTCAAAACAATGAAAATGTAAAAGAGCCACCATTTCATAGAGAGCTGGGCCAAATGCATGCCGAGTTAATCTCACACGGAAAAATGGGCTTAACATTCGGTCCAAGAACAGCTGGATGTTAACTAATGTGTGTCATAGATTCTCAGAGCGTGGCCCATGGGCCACTGCCTGTTTTCTGTGATGTTTAATGAGGGGTCACAATCCTAGCCTGAAATGATACACTGCAATATGTGAACTGGAACTGGACCAAATGTTTTCTCTATAAGATCAATGTTGATGCCACCGGAGAGAAAAAGCTGGTTTTAATAAGTGCATATGCCATGTCACAAATAATAAAAGGAATATCAACACAATATATACCACTATTTTCTGGACAATAATAAAAATAAAACAACATAAAAAAAAACAAAACACTGATACGGAAAAACAGCACGTTTTATCTAACACGTTCCTGAGTCATTCATTGCTGGACTGTGGGGACAGATAAAGTGACCTCCGATTTCTGCAAATAAATGACTTTTATGCTCAAAGACTTTAATAATACACAGCGTTATGAGACTACTACGTCATGTGATAAGTTCATGGGTGAATAGCACAAAAGCAAGGTTGAACATTTTTAGAAAGACTTATATGACTAAAATTCTTGTGAAAAGCAGTGAAGCTCACTACCGTCTGTGACGCCTCACAAAACTGCTAAGACCAGTAACCCGAACACTGGTGTGCAACCATTTCGTGGACACAGGCATATTCTCTATCCCTAACTTGGCGCTTGGTCCTCAGAACTCCCTGCCTTATATGCACGTAGAGGACGGATTCACAGAGAAGACCACACATTTGATAAAGTGCCTCTGAGCTGCCACTGAGCCAGCAGAGGCGCAACAGAAAACAACACAGTTCTCAAACCAGGTTACAGGTTACGAGTGTTTTATAGGCTTTATCTCTGCTAACTTCCCAATTGGGGTTGATAAGGTATTGTTTCAATCAAATCACTTCAATTCAATTTGATTAAACTGTTGTAGAGGAAACATCAACACATCATTCTCAAAGTTAATTCAATCAACTTCTTAGGAACGTTATAGGCTCAGCGCTGTTCAAGTGGTCATAAAGAAGCAGCAAGTTTGAGTGCTGAAAGGACGTTGTTGAATTTCATGTAAGTTTGAGCATAAGTTTTTTTTTATCTAGAGAAGATGTGCTAAGAAAGCTCTCTTATGCAAGCTGAGCTACATTTCGCGTTAAAATGTAGATTCAATCTCATTTCTCAGAATACTTGATTATTTTTAGAAAGCGTTATCTAGCTGTCAGTCTCCCATATGAGCTATCTGCAGAAACAACCCATAATAACTTTGGACTCCTATTCCAATCGTCTATCACTACGGCTGCTTCATCTTTTTGGCACCGTGTCACCCATCAACAGTGACGGTTCAAAAATGATGCTGGATCACTGAGCTACAGAGGACGTCGTGGCAGAGGCGACCGAGGCGACCACGAAAGCAATAACAGAAGACGTGAGGAAAAGCAAACAAGAGTGTGGCCGAGCCAGAAACCGAACAAGAGTAAACCTCAGACAGTGCTGTAAAAGCACTTGAAAAAATGTTCAGGGTGAGGTGCAGAGCTGAAAACTGAAAAGGTTCTGTTGTTTCACTTAAAGTTGTGCACGCAACCCACAGAACTGGAAATGCAAGCACGTCTTTGGAGTCCTCCTGAAATCCCATTTTTATTTTCTCAGCTCTGTTTTTGGTCTCCACGCTATCCCATTATCTGGCTCTTCACGGCAAAACGAACCTCTTCATTCCTTGACTGGTGGAAAACTAGAGATCCACAAGTTGTTTACTGCTGACAAAGTAGCATTCTGTCAGAAATAAGAAGGAAAAAACACTAGTAAACCAACACTAAACCAAAACAGCAAAGCTGTAACGTTAAAAAAATAATAAAATAAAAAAAATGACTGAGCCGAGGTATACTACTAAATTGGGGTTAAGGTCATTTAACATTGTCTTTATAATGACAAATATGATAGCCACTTCAACAAAATTCAGATGATAATAATGGATCATTACAGCCAATCAAATATTAAGAGGCCAAACAGCCATCAGTGTTGCAAGATGGTCAGTCTGATGTGACAGCAGTGATTTGTGAGTTATTTTTAGAGGACTCGGTTTTAAGAAGTGTCTGCTGGAGAGGGAAAAACGAGGCGAGGAATCTGCAAGGTGCATTGACGCCTGACTCGGCATAAATTGTCACCTTTTCGAGCGACTCCGCATTCTGCTGCTGATCAAAACCCAGCACTTCTTAATCCTCTCTCTCTCTCTCTCGCTCTCTCACACACACTCTCACACACACAAATATGAATTGATAGTGTTTGTCCTTGAGGCATTGATCTATTTGGCTCAGTTAATGAAGCTGCCTTGTACTGTGATGGATTCTCCTGAGAAAGAGGCTTTGTTTTATATTTATTAGGCGAAAACAGAAACTTTTGAACTTTTTTCACCAGGTGAAGCTTAGACGTGCTTTTACACAGACAGATGATTACTGAAAATATTGATTTCAAAATCAATAGAAAAGATGCTGAGATGCATCAAATACAAATTTTAGCCTGTGTTGGTAAAACATAGTTACTGTCATTGATGATGACAATGACAACGCAAAAACTATGACCTGAACACTGAGGCTACTGCTCCCAATCTGTGTCAGTGGAGGGATTAAAAGGGCAAGTACTGATTGGTTTGTGTTAATAAGCAGTGGCACCTTAATGAGGATGTCTTTTTTTTGTGATATGGCATAAAAGCTGAGTTGGAAGAAAGTGTGCTTTATTTAGAAACCCATAACTTCTACAGGATACAGAGGCCAACAGGGTTATGAAATCTAAAAAGTTACTTGACAAGTTTTGATTAAATTTTGATTTGGCCGTATGAAGACATTCTAGCGTAAAGCAAAAAAGGGTAAATAAATTCCCTGCCAAGGCTGGTGTTTGTCACCGGACTGTTAATGGTTTTCAATTTTTTAATAGTTTTAATTTTTTAATTTTGTTTTTTAAAGTTTATTTGATTATTTAAATTCAGTTTGAATTAGTTTAACAAGTAAATCAGTTGTTTTTATTTGAATTTTGAAAAATTGGTTTGTTTTGGATTAGTTTTAGTTTTTGAGGTACGGATTTACAGATGTTAACAAATAAAATCTAGGATGGAAGAATCCTATCAACAATGCCATACTGTACAATAATCCTTTCATTTTTCATTTTGAGTTATTAGAAAGAGAATAAAAGAATTATAAAAATGAAGATGCAAACATAAAAAACAAGGCATGAAACGAAAATGAATGCAAAGTTAATTTTACCTGCAATACTATTTTGTTTCGGTTAGTTTTGATTTAGTTTTATAAAAATCTTTAGTTCATAGTTTTTTTTTTTCACTGCTAGTTTCAGCTTTTGTCTAAGTTTTAACTCTGTTTGCCACAGATTCTGTTTACAACTTTTATGGATGGAAATTGTAGGTGCAGCCAGAGAGTGGAGGGGGGGCCGGTTTGGTGGCCTCAGAGTCTCTGCTTTTAAAGAGGATGTTGTTCTGTTGGCTTCATCAGGCCATGACCTTTAACTCTCGCTGGGGCATTTCGCAGCCGAATGTGTAGCGGCTGGGATGACAATAAGCTACTCCAAATCCGAGATCATGGCCCTCAGCCAGAAAAGGGTGGAGTCCCCTCTCAGAGTCAGGGATCAGATCCTGGCCCAAGCGGAGGAGTTCAAGTACCTCTGAGTTTTGTTCACTAGTCAGGGAAGAATGTAGCAGCAGATCGAAAGGTGGCTCAGCAATCTCAGCGTGGATAGTGACCAAAAGAACGAAGCTGCGAATATAAACAGCCAAATAAAGTCTGCTCCGCATGGTGTCTGGGCTCTTCATTACAGAAAGGTTGAGAAGCTCAGGCACCCATCAAAGGGGAGCTGCCACTCCTCAGCATCGAGAGGAGCCAGATGAGGGGGCTCAGGCATCTGGTTAGGAAGCCTTCTGGATGTCTCCCTGGTTTCCAGAAACATCTAACTGCGTGGAGATCACAGGAAAAAACAAGGACACACTGGGGGGACTTTGTCTCTTGGCTTTTGAACGCCTGAGCTGAAGGACTCAAGATTAGCTGCAGAAAATGGATGGATGGATGGATGGATGGATGGATGGATGGATGGATGGATGGATGGATGGATGGATGGATGGATGGATGGAACCCCTCTCCCCCAATACATTAATAAATTAAAAAAGAAATTAGGAATGGTGGTCAATAGCCAAAAGAATGTTAGAATATTATTTTCCACAAAGCACATGATATTGCAAATGTTAGCTGGAGCTTGTGAGAGAAATAATAAGATTTTCCTAAAAAGCACTGACCTTTTCTGAACCTTACAAAGTATTTTTTCTTCAAGAACCTAACTAAAAAGCCCAAAAGAATCCATAATGCTGCCTAACTCTACAAGCAGACTTGCCCTATGCTTTATTGTACCTCTGCAAACAAGCGTGCATATCTCTCTGTAAAAATCAGCTAAATTTTTCTGCTTAGGTATGAGAAAACCAACCGAAATAAATAAAAGTAAAGCAAATCAACAGTCTGTAAATTGAGTATTGTTGGTTTTGCAACCACATTGATTTGTGTTCAGTTTGAAGTATTTGCAGATGACAAAAAAAAAACAACAAAAAAAACAGGCGCACATTATCAATTATCAAAGAAAAATTGGGCATCTAAAGGAATTATTTTAAACACTGGCAGTCACAGTGTAACAGACAAATCATCAATGTAAGCATGCATGTATACAAGCAAGACTGCGAATATTTATAATTTGTACTTTGTAGAGTGCATACTGGTGGACGAGCGATGTCTCTGATTCCTCATGAGATGTGTCTGTTCGAGTGTGGACCCTGTGTGTGTAGTTTCCTCGCATGTGTTGGTATGCAACAGGCGAACCTGCTACAGGAGGTCATGTATCATCTATGATAGCCAACAGATTGCCTCCCCAATCCTCTATGTGAAAGATTAATGAAATCCCTTTCTTTTTTCTCTCTTTGTGTCTCTTTCTCTCTCTCTTTCTCACACACACTCTCAGACATACACACAAATCAAGAAACGTTAGTACCATTTTTTGTCACTTAATGCAACCAGATGTTCTCACCTCACCGGAGTGATTGTAGTACTGGGGTCTGTGTGCAGCCCAAAAGTGCAATCACAGCAAAAGAAAAACCAACAAAGAAAAAACCCCAAAAAACTCAGAAAACGACTCAATGAAGTTACTCGTTAATTTGCTTTGGTCGCTAAGCACAGCTCTAACAAAGGAACCTTTAAATACCACCAAACTGTCCATGCCCTCACATTTCTCTAGTCGGTGAAATGCAAAAGGAGGATATGTTCCATCAAGTGGTGGTGTCATGTTAACAAATATTAAGTCTGTCAGCTGGGACTTCGGCGGATGTTTTGGGAAAAGCGTGAATTGTTGATTAGGTCAGACATACAGGCAGAAAATCCTTTTGACATCGCTTCTTCTTCCTCAACTTTTTTTCTTTTATCTTTTTCCTGCTACGAAGGAACGTGTGAAATAAAGCACATGGATGAAATGGATTGAGACAGACATCGCAGTCGATGGGGTCAGATTGAAGAGCAGGAGGCAAGCAGACGTCTCAAGAAAAAGATCAGAATAACAGATTGAAGTTTAGATGCAGCGGCGATTTTTATGTGTGGTAACTCATAAACAAAACGAACTATTCAGCATGAAGGGCTTCTGATCAGTGACCTTGAGACAAATCATTAATTACTCAGTAAGCCTCAGTGCCACTCGGCACTTTGTTGATCACGCCATTAGCTGGATCTGTAGCTAGCATTAACTATTCAACACACCCACAGCCATTTGGTCAGTACTTACTCACATGACACAGACACACACAGTCAAGAAGCGCACAAGCGCCACGAGGAAGCAACAGACGCACACACATTTCAGTGTTCCCACACACAAGAGTAAAAAGCTGTAATTTCAGATGTTTATTGACAAAGACATATCCAATCCCAGTGACGTGTTCACTGGCGATCGGTTTGCCACCCTCTCTTTCTCCTGCATGCTATCTATGCCAGTGTAGGCACTCTCTTTGTTTTTCTTCCATTCATTATTTTCAAGGTTTTTTTTTTTTTTTTGTTGTTGTGTTTTAAATTCATGTAATGTCACATTACCGTCGATCATTCTGATGCTATCCTTGTTGCTGCAACCAGGCCAATCACAGACATTAGGAATCCAGAAATCCTAGGGCTCAGAGATGACAGGTGGGTGGTGCAATTGCCTTATCAAGGTCACTCTGACAATGTGTGTGAGGGTGTGTAAATATGCTCCTGTCTGCTGGCAGTTATTACCATGAGCGCGAGACGAAAAGAGTCAGGAAACGCAAGTCAGTTGTGTTTGCAACGGAAGGAAAATGCAGGTTGTTCAGACAAAGTAGTGACGCTCTCCTCTGCATGCAAACATGCAAATGTTCCTGGACTGTAATTTCCATCTAGGAAAACGTCAGCAATCATTAGATATCAGATAGACAGACAGAAATTGAGGATATATAAAGTGGGAGAGGTGAATGGGGCTATGTGTTATACTGTGTCTTCCAGACTGCAGAGATGACTGCAGCACAGAGGGAGGGACCCACACTGAATACCAATGGACTTGATAGCAGCTCGATACACAGTCTCACACACACCCACACATACACACTATATAGAGTAAAATAGCCAGTGTAGAAACATTGACAATTTGATTGTCTGAGCCGAAGGATATAAAACCACACATAATATAGGACATGGGAAATGTGAACTTTAAAATAAAATGCAAATAAACCAAAAATAGCCAACGAGGCAAAAAGAAGTGCATTCAACCAGTTTGTGAAAACATTTCTTCCTATAGAGGCCGCCCCTTTCCATTTATTCCCTTTTAATTCACCAGTAAATGTCAGGCTCGATACTCGCTGGCTGCAGGCGACACAAGTGGCAGGATAGATAGGAAGCTACAACTAAACATTAAAAAAAAAAAAAAGTAAATGAAGGACCTAACAAGCTGAATAAAACATAAAGTTATAAAAGAACGCAGATGTGGTGAGTTGCATGTATATTATTAGTACTCTGAAGCCATCACTGCATTCAAATAGATGTACACTCTGTTCAGTACAGTTTGTTTAAATATTGAAATAGAAAACTATTTCAATATTTAAACAAACTGAGATCAACTCTTTCTCTCTTATCTTTACTTTTACTCATGGTGTGAGATATTGATGTTTCCTTTAAGTAATGTATGCACAATTTAAAGAAGAAGAAAGCCAACATGTTTCTCATACGGTAAAAACGTGAAAGTGAAGCTCTTTTCTCTCAGAATGATGTAAAACTGCACCGGCTTTCCTGGCTTAAATTCTTAAACCAGCGCCACAGTTAAGATATGAACATTTATTCTAACAACACTGAACAGGTTAATTTGTTTTAATATAGTGTTTATAGGAGTGGAGGAATGGTATATTGAGAATGTGATAATATAAACATATGGTGATGTATTGTGTGTTAGCACAGGCATTTGATGTTGTTAAAGCAGCAATAAAAGCAAATGTTCAAAGGAAAGTTAAAGGAACTGCAGCAGCAGCAGATATGCTATAATATAAAATAATATTGGTGTAGCTGTACAACATTTCTGGTGTCAGGTGTGACTGGAGTTAACATTGTGATTTTTACCTGCGAGCAAAGGTGAATAAGGAAATGGTAGATTAAAGGAAATGAACTGAGGCGATAGAAAAACGATATGACATTATGATATGCATGGCATGTCTTCTTTTCAAATGCCATAATTTCTGCAGAGTGGAGCGTCGCAGCAGCTCATCTATCACAAGAATTTATGCCATAAAACCTGGTTGGCAGTTTTATTTCATTCTTTCATCAATGAATCAGATGACTAAATCCTTCCCTATTATTTCTAATATATCTACTCCTTCTGAAGTTGAAGTTAAAGTCAGAGGCACATTGAAGCCAGACAGATTTGGATTCTTCAAGATAAAGTTTGAAGCACATTATCAGAAGACAAACATGGCAAAAATATAAGGGAGAGGATATTTAAGCACCTCAGTAATGTTCAAAATAATGTTAATCCCATGAGGAGAGAAATTTGTAGTGTCAGTCCCATATTTTGTCTTTTTAAGTCCTTCATCACAATCAGCAGCTACAGATCAGTGTTGGCGCGGAAGTGAACACCGCATGGTTATGACTTTGGTGCTGTAATAAACGGTGTAGGATTAGGAGATAAACATTTTATTCAGTGGGTGAGAGCATGAACTGGTATTGTAAAAACAGAAATTATAGTTGCTTAAACCTTTTATTGACAACTGACACAAATACGAGTGAAAATCCAGCTGCTGTATTTAGAGTGAGCGCAGCGTTTCTGAGGGAGTACAAAGCTTTATCGTACTGTCTCAAAACTACCGTACAGCGGAGAATGAATATCCGCAAAGCAAGCCGTTTTGGACATTGGCTCTTTCAAGAGAGTAGCCTAGTTGTTACGTAAAGACGAAGTCAACGGCGCCCATTGTACTCGCAAACATGAAATCATTTGACTCTAGTAGATGTCCAGCATCACGATGCTGTAAATGAGCAACACTATGAACAACTTTTATTTTAGAATAAATACATTTATTTATACTAAATGCCCAACAACACAATTAAGAAGTGTGCATCTCTAAAGCTATCGCAGGTGTCATTGGGGCAGGAGATGTTGTCAGGTTGTCTTCCCGTCAGACAGAGAGCGCGTAATCTTAGACTTAAGTTTGCACTGAAACATTTAGCCTGAAATAAAAAGTCAAGTAGATAAAAAGAAAAGAAGGTGAGGAAGAAAAACTGGATAAGTGACAGATGTCTCATTGTAAGAATGTAATCTGGCATTTATGACTGCGGTAATCCGGGTCTGTAGAGGAGCTGTGCTGCATTGGAAGTGACAGGGCCTCGTTATTTATATGACGAACACTAGCCTGATGTTAAGTATCACATTATCACTATGGCAGCTGCAGCATATGCAGAAGGCTTGTAAGCGACGCAGAGGCGTGCATGCATGTATGTGTAGGATTATTGTAAAACTGCACAGTGAGGGCTGTTTTTCTGCATGTGCATGCAAGAAAAGTCAATGCGTTGTCTGCGTATGTATTCATGTATTCATCTTGTATGTTTGTGAGTGTGTGAGTGTGTGAGTGGGTGAGTGGGTGAGCGTGTGAGTGGGTGAGCGTGCGTGCACCTGTGGGTGATGTGTGTTTTCCATTTTGTGTGCTGAGGCTAGAATTGGCCTGTCAGTCACAGTGAAGTGGGGAGGAGAGGGAGACGACAGGTGTCGGGACTGTTAAAGAGATGGATGAAGAGGCAAAAGAGGAGGAAAAGGAAAGCAAAGTTTGTGCAGCGGATGAGAAACTTTTGTTCTTTTTCCAAATGAGAAATGCTAATGAGAATGTAGTGGAAGAGTTTAAGCCAAACTTGACTCAGGTTCTACAAAAAGAAGTAGAATCCTTATGGAGGTAAAGAAAAAACCTCATTATTAAATGACATGCGTATGAGTCTCATGTTGTTTCAAGGCTGGACAAGAATGACTCACAAACAATACATTCACTCAAAGGAGATGCTTGAACGTCTTTTCTAATTCAATAAATAATGGAAAATACACATTTTCACTGCATTCGTCATTTCAAATGCATGAAATGCACATCATTGCATTTCATTAATGTAGCTGTACCATAATAACTGTTACATTGCAGCTTTATAGCAAGGACAAGTGTAAGAGTTTGATTCGGGCACTGCTTGATTTCCGGGGGCTGTTGGAGACCAAGTGGGCCAGCAAACCATGCTCCATCTCCATATCTGAGTCTAAAACATCACAGACTCACTGAAGGAGCATTGAAGAAGCGCCACAGTAGCACAAGAGGTCTGCGATCCTCTTGATCGTCTCTAAGTACACTTTACTAATTTTTAGTATATATTGCAGTTTGGAAGGGTATTAATGATCCAGGAAGAAGGTTAAAGAATAATGAAACTCAGCGGCAGCACAAACCCCTAAGGCAGCACAAGTACAATTCTTTTTTTTTCTACTTGAGCACTGAGGACAGCTTCAGGACAGTCAGACAGCAAAGCCATGGTTGAGCACATAGATGCAAACTGGCATAAACATAAATCAGATAAATGACCCATGAGTCAGACAGATTAGATTAACATGTTCAGTTAAATTACCCCGATCCCTCTACTCCCTGTGATGTTGGTTTAAAAGTTAGATAAAACAAAAGTCTTTTGGATTGTACATTCAACCACTGTTCAATCATTAAAATGTTTAATAAATAAATTGTAAGTGAGATATGAAATAATGGTTTAAAACCAACTACAAATGATTTAAAGAGCATTTACGCCCACAGCACCCTCACCTACCCACTCAGAAACTGACAATTTATTAAAGTCTATAGTGACAGTGCATCGTCCTGTGCAGATTTTTTCAGGAACAATCTTGGGATGTTGTAGCAATATTTGAAGATGTTAGCAGAAATCGTACAGTTGATCTCCTTCACCGGGCTGTTCCTGGTTCCATTATTTTACAGCTGCTTCCTCGTGTTGTTTTTCATTTACATTCATGTGTTTAATTTGTTTCAAAAGCTTCTTCAGGTTTGCTGCAATACAGACGAATGCAAAAGACAGTTATTGCCCACAATAATTAAAATTTAGAGTGACTAAATTACTGACTGACGGTGACAAAAACATGTCATTTGAATGTAATTGAATTGAATTAAAATTAATTGAAATTTCAAATCTCTAAAGTTGTAACACTATGTATTAAGTAGCTGGATTTATAAACATTTTGTAGAATCAAGTATTCAGTGAAATATTCTGTTATTAAAAGAAGGAAGTGTGAAGTGTAATGTTCACTTTATTATATTATTTATATAATTAAAGCCAGTTCTTGGAACTTTTGCAGTGATATTATTGGAGCCAATATTGGATATTAGATGGAATATGTCCAAAACACCGGACAATTTCATTGGTCTTAAATCAGAAACTGGTCATTCAAAGCAGTATGAGATATGCCGGCTAGAACGTCACTAATGTTTTGGCCTTATTAGCTGGAGTTTTTAGGTCAAATTTATCCATGGCAATGACCTAAACCCAAACTAATAGAGTGCACATTGTTACATAAATTTTACGAGTCTCTTAATGGTTTGTTTTTTACAGCAAAGGAGATGATAGAGGAGAGGGAAGGCAGGTTAACAAGGAAGATGCATTTTCCTGAGATGGCTGCAGGCACCCCCGCAGTCAAATTACTTGCTAATTGAAAGTAATAAATTTTAGCAAAGATCTTTTAAAATGGATGTCATTAATTTCACTGTGTTAGAGCTTTAGAGGCACACCTTTTATATATGTATATGTTAAAAGTAGTGTAATTTGTATTTAACCAGTGATTTATTCGTCCCACCTTGCACACACATTCATATTTTAACCATTATTCCTAAACATGTAGCATGCTCCTTTTTCCAGCTCATCATCTATCAATACTTCCTTTGTTGTGGTGTGAAGTACTGCTCTTTTTCTCCTTATATTTGCTCTCTTAAGGTCTTGAAGATGCTGGTTATGAATATTTCACACAACTGCATTCTCAGGTTATCAATTATAAAATGCCATATTCTTATAAATATTCTAAAAATACACCTGGACTCTGCCTCTTCCATGTGCATCAAAAATTCATACACACCTAGAAAACTGCTGGATATTCTGCCACAGCAGAGCCATATGGACAGAACTGCGAGAGTGTGTGCAGGTGTTTTTCACTTTTAGGGTTTCGTGTTTGCATGTTTGAGTGTTTGTTTTCCTTCTAACAGATCTCCTGCATCTGTAGCACAGTATCTTGGCATGTCAGAACATTGGAAGTCAGGAAAGTGCCAAGAGAGGTGATGCACAACATCAACACCTTGAATCAGCACATCCCATTACTACAGCGCTTCAACATTTCAGACAGTTGGACTAACACTCATGCTTGCCCTTACCCACGCAAACATCTTTTATGTGGCCTAAAATACCATCTTTTTCTCTCTTAGTGTGATGTACACATTTTCTCTTCTCACCGTGGGGAGATGTCACAGCCCTGTTGCATGAAGGCTCCCAGAGAGAACCACAAGGAGTTGAAGATGCCAAACTCGTTGGGAGGCTGGTCAGTGGGGCCCTGCTCTGTGGCACCGTCCTCTGGTTCCTCTGCATGCCACTCATACGGACTGAAGCGACTCACCTGAGACAGCAGAGAAAGTAGAGAATTTTTTTAAAACTTGAAAACACTAGAGACAATCTGTCCAGTAATGAAC
Organism: Xenentodon cancila; assembly: GCA_014839995.1. NCBI lineage: Eukaryota > Metazoa > Chordata > Actinopteri > Beloniformes > Belonidae > Xenentodon > Xenentodon cancila. Next base: position 15,784,881 of record CM026201.1, on the reverse strand, counting down.
ATCCCAGCATGTTTAATCCAACGTCAGAATACCCTGAGAAACTGTTAAAAACCCCAAGTGCTACATCTCAGATTTGTCAGGTCTAACTCAGCATTTCATATGTTAAGTCTATGACAGCACAATTAGATTTAGACCGAACAAATATAGCTGGTTTTGAAGGTTTGCCAGGAGACAATCTCATCTCTCTTAGACGAACGTGGCAGAATGACTTGATTTTACAAAACTGGATCTGAACAAACCGGAAGACGTGTAGAACAATAACCTTTTGACGGACAAAACAAAAGTGGATTTCTATTTAATTTTTAATTTTTTTATAATGCACAGCTCACGTGTCATATCTGTGCAAACACTTGATACCAACTGTCAAGCACAGTAGTGGCGGGGTGATGATTTATATTCCGACCACAAGACCTGGGTACCTCGCACAGTGAAATCTGGTCAAAGATCAGGATGATGATCCCAAGCACACCAGAAAATGTCATACAGAAATGATTACTTCAGGATCCTTTGTCTAAATAAGGTTCTACAGGGGTCTGCTTTGCTTTTGCAAATATTGCTTTTGAATTTTTGTTTTTGCTTTGTTTCTGTTAAATGACAATGTGAAATATATGCTGTTCATCTGAGGTTGCAAGACCTGGTAAGAACCAGATGATTTTTTTTTTTTTTTCAATCAACGTTCTGTTACATCAAACATTAGAAATGAACAAATATTTACTTTTTTTTTGTGTGGCTCTGCATATTTATTCATTTACAACTTTTCTGATACAATCAGTCAGACTTAAAGCCCAACATCTATCTTCTAGTAATCACTTACCAAAAACAAGACAACACTGACTCCAATGTAGGCAAACACTATGCACATCCAAATCTCGTAGGCGAGTGGATCCAGGAAGGAAAAGACACCTGGTTTGGACTTTTGAGGCTTCTTGATCATGATGGAGATTCCCAGAGACATGAAGGGCTTAGAGAAGTCAATCACCTCCTCTCTCACCAAAGTAATGGTCAGAGGAGCCACAGCAATTTCTGCTTTCTGCAAAGAAGAAAGGATATGATGGATAGATAAGTTGACTCACACCCTAATATAATTCCTTCATATAAAACAAATCTGTGGTGTTGGAAAAATTAGCGACTATGAAAAAGGGGAAAGGAAGTACGGAAAAGGGGGAGAAAAGACTGAAAAACACAGAAGAGGCAGAGGATAAGTGAGAATGACAAAGGAGTAATTCATACAGTACGTAGGTCTGAAAGTGACACGTCCAGAATATAAATTAGTCACGAAGGTCTAACGCACATCTGCATGCCTAAGCACTCACACGTACAATTCGTAGAAGACTCACAAATGTTCATGCATAACTCTGTTTCTGAATATATGTATATCTCTGAACTTCTACAGTTTCATTAAAAAAGGGTACAATAATTGATGATGTGCAAATTAGTTGTGGTCTAAATAACTGCAGCCAGTTAATTTAAATGATTTACTCAAAATATTCACAGAATTGTTTAGTGCTTCTCTTCAGTGAATTGAAACGCTCCTGAACGGTGTAAAATTCCCATAATACTAGTTTTCTGTAACTGTTAAAACAATAAAAATAAACTGTTAGCATTTTTGACTTTTAAAAACATCCTTTTACTCAACATATGTGAGTCCCGTGCTGTTTGTCAACCCCGGGTGTGCGGGGCTGCAGCTCTGGGTGTTTTATACACATATTTTGCATGCAGTGAAGAGCTGGAAATAAAGCACATGCATATGTAACGCAGCTGTGTTGTGGATATTAGAAAGTTTTTTTTTCCTAAGGAAGGAGGAACAGATGAGAGTCAAATAAAAAGGTGTGTCCTGTTTACTGCAGCAGCAGCATCTCGATGATCGTGCTATTAAAAAGGCAGGATCCTGAATATAAAACAAATCAAACACAGAAGAACTTACAAAAACAAAGAATAGCTCAGTAAGATACTGTAATAATTGCTGCCAAAAAATAGTATGGCGATGAAATGAATTTATAAAGTGTATTTGAAAGCTCACCTGTTCTTGTGCTTTTTAAAGTTAACATAAATGAATAAACAACATGCATCTTTAGGGTATAGTCCTATTGTCAGACCAAAAGATGTGTAATTTAATTTGACTCTGGTTTCGACAAGAATCAAGCCTTTTTAAGAACAGACGTGGAGAGAGGAAAAGTGAACAGGAGGAGCAGAAAGGAGGAGGATGGCATCACTTAAAACAAGGATGCTCCATTCAAAAGCAACTTTTGCCACAAAGCAGCAGCAGAAACTCTGAGACACGAGTTACCAAATAAAAATACAAAAAAGATTTATAAGAGTGTACGATTGACATCAATATCGATGGTACAATGATATCAAGAAAACTCAACAAAAGTGTACTTATTTTGCTATTATTTCATGTAGTAGAAGCCAGCCTGTGCAAAAGACTCACATAGCACATCTTATAGTATTTTATACTACAAATAGCTCAAATCTAAACTCTGAAGGTCTCTTGCTTGCGTGCATTTTGAGAATTTCACAAGAATGATGTTTTACGCCACAACTGTCAGATTTGTCGCTGACTTTGTACTGCTGCACCCCAGTCCTGCCCAGTTCTCAGTAATTATAAAGCTGTTATTGTTATTATATTTTAGATTTTGCATGAGCCTGTAATGTTATTTAATTTACCTCTCACTGCTCCTAAGTGCCAGTTACCACCAACTCCCAGTGAGACACTGGAGATGGTGCAAAAATGTGTGCCATTCTGTAATTGTTATTGCAGCTGCTGCTGCTACAGCTGCAGTGAGGAACTCAGCAATGATGAACCCTTATGAATCCAAACATACTGATTGCTTCATCGTATTTAAATTCAAACTTCTCCAGGCTTTGATTAAAGCCCCAAAATCTCATCACTATTATCCATATTTATGTCTTTTAGTTTTTTCATTTAAAGAGATCAAATACCGTCGTGTCTTCACCCATTCAGACTTAGGGCTTCACTTAACAAAACCTCCTTAAACCTGGGTGTTTTCGGAAAAACTAAAAGCTATATCTCATCTACAACAGTAGTAGCATTAATTAAATCTTTTTTTTTTAAATGATAAATCATCGCCTTTGCCTTGTGTTGTATCAGTGTTGTTTTTTCACAGTTTTATCGTCTTTAAAATGAAGATGCAAGATATGCATCGTTCCGGGGTTGAAAGATAAAGAGATGTTTGGTCTAAATTTGTTGCAATTGCTTATCCTTTAATCTTTGAATCCAAATGCTAGAGTCCCTTTCCTGCTCGTTTACGACGGGAAAAATAAAGAAGTGCTTTGTTGAAGAATTGATAATTTTACGTAATTGATTTTCTTGTGTTAAATGACTTTAAAAGAAGCCATGTGACTATCTCTATTTTACTTGAATTCTTAGTTAATACTATATTTTTCTAATGACAGCATCAGTTTATTGTCACTCACAACTGACTGAGAGGTCAACTGAACTAATACAATACATGCTGTCCAGTAAGTGATTCAATGCAGTTCAAGATATAACATGTGACATATCAAATAACTAACTTTCAAATATGTGCATTACATATTTGAAAGCAGATGCTACTTTTCCACTTTGACTCTACCTCAGTGTGACTACTGACAATGTCTTCTGCATGTCTGTAAAGTCTGCGTTCAGACAGCAATGTGAAAATCTCACAGATTCAGAGGCATAATTACAAAGTTTGGCAAAATTCCCCAGATATACAGTGAACACTTCCTGACAGAGCATCTTTGCAGGAAACAAACCCAAAAACTAAGGAGACACATGACTTGTTTGTGCACTGCGTGGAACTTATTTTTAGCATTTCTCAGCATTTGCATAATGCGACTGCCTTTGTTTGCATGACCTCTAAGAAGATTACAAAGTTTCTGTTGACCCTGTGCCAGATATGTGCTGATTTCATGCACATAATCAAAGGCCATAGTTTGTTATGTGTCATTTTTTTCAACTATCAGAAGATTATTGTCTATCCTTACCCCATACACAAGCTCGCCGACCATGCCGTTCCATATCTTTGTCTCGGGGTCCCTGGCTCCGTATTTCCCATCTGGTACGATGGAGATCTTGTACTTGATTCCAATGTGTTTGGCAATTTCTGAAGCCAAGTCTACACAGTATCCCTCATACTGGTCGTTGCCCTCATAAAGCTCCCAGTTCTTCTTCAGCATCACATATGGACCCTCCTACAAAACCAGCATAAGGGGAGAAAAACAACTGTTTGGAGGCAGATGACGGCAACGATCAAGAGGAACCAGCAGTTCATCTTGAGCATACAGAAAGAAAAGTGAAAATAAATATGCAATTATTAAAAAAAATGTATATTACTTAATCTTAAATAATCCAAAAAGACAAATAACTTGGTTTTGAATGTTAACAATAGGAGTGTAAAACATCTTCACATCATTATAAGATATTTATTTTACCATACATACAGGACCATAAACATTTTACACAAAAACAATTTGCTCAGAAACAACAAAAACTATCAAAAAAAAAAGAAGAAGCAGGAACAGATGTTGCGTAAAATGAGCTACATTACATATCAAAGATGACTTAAAAGGCAACGTCTTATGTAGATGTCTTAGATCTTGTGTTTCTAAGTAGCAGTGCTGTGTGTTATGCCGTCATTTTGACTCTTCCTGTGTCCACTGGGACCTTCACCTGACTCGGTGCAACCATCAAGCTGAGAAAACAGGCGTGAACAAGAAAGAGGAAAAATATAGAGAAGAAGAAGGAAAGAATGGCTTGTATACTGTGGGGCAGAAGGCAGAAAAATGTATGTGCTTGCAGTTGAAGATTACCGGTAAATAACGGGAAAAACACACATACAGAAACACTTAAGTACATTTAAGAAATCTATACATCAACTGGAAGAAGTCAGAAGTAGCCGCGCTTCTTGTCCGGTAATGCTGACAGCGTATCTATTAAAATCTTATCATGAACTTTTTAATCAAAGAATAATCTCCTCTAATTAATCAAGCGGGCCTTTAAAATGTCCAACACTCCTTTACCATGAAACAGATAATTAACAAAAAAAACACTAACACTCTCTGGATGGAATCTTTCATTCCCAAAAGTTTTTCACATTTAAAACAAGCGCAGTTTAATCACCAATTATTTTTACAGTGACACGTAATAAAAAGGTTACACGAGCAATAAAATCTCTCTGACAAAGATCTGGGGAAAATCAACATAAGAATCTTCAATCCAGGAAATTAAATTACATTGAAAGCAAGTCTAGCTCAGAGGCAGACAAGCAGCATAATTAAAACAATCTTTAAATGGGAGCTGAACACTACCATCAAAACCAACAAAGAAGCAACAAATTGATCTTTGATCTTGAAAAGAAACCGTTTTCTTATGCACTTGCAATCAAATCGTGGAAAAAGTAGTTGGGGTTCTTTTCATTTGGGATATTTAATAGGTTTACATTCATTCAGGTCTAAAAGTGCTTTGTTCTGTACAAACATAACATAATTACTTTTATAAATTATCTGTTGAGATCTTTGTCTGAAGATTCAATACTTTTAAAACTATTTCCACTGCTAGACTTTGTGTTTCTATTAGCGTGTACACATTTATTAAATGAACATTAAACAAATATTATCGACAAACATCCAAATATGGTTGTTTTTCTGAGAATGATGAATGCTGCACTGAGCACCCACCGCTATCAGAAAGCTGCTTGCATGGCTTCAAAACAAAAGACTAAAATTACCAACATCATTTTCTTCTACTAGATGGTTTGTTTGTTGTAAAATGTGCAATTCTTTTTCAGCAAAATTCTCTTTGACCCATGAACACACAGACAGGATCTTGAACGTAATTAATCCAGTTCTAATTGCACACACAAATTGTGACAAGTATAAAATGGGATGATGTTAAAAAAAAAAAAAAAAGACATTTTCAGTGGAAAAAAGGGACATGATTACGTCATGTTTCACTATTTCTTCATCACAATAATATCAGTTAGAACAAAAAAAGGAAACAAAAAGAATTCAACCATTAATGTATGCATAATATTTTTCCTTAATTACTTTACACTTATCATCACTGCTACAGCCAACATCATCACCATCGTCATTGTCATTAAATACAAGAAAAAGATGGTCTTTGTGTTTGTTGTCAACACAAGCAGTTAAAAAAAGAGAAAACGATCTTCAAAGACGTCATTATCAGACATATTAGCATTTCCTGGGGCTCATCCCCATAAATCAACGTGAATAATGATGTTAATAAACAGCAAGATACAAGTAAACTCCCCCTGACAGCTCAAATGTGCCATCGACGCTGCTCTGCAGCAACATGAGCAAAATTAATTTAAAAGATTAATATATGTACACATACATACCAGGTGTCAGATTCTGCTGTTTTGTAAGATCATTCGGTGCCATGTATCTCAAGCATCAGTGTCTTTCTTGAATTATTGCCCAATATTTCAACTATATTTTTCAACCACTAACTTGGCAGCATGCATTCCTAACTAAATACTGAGCCTCTTATCAATTATACTGCCGTCCCTGGCGCATCACAGCACAGTTACCAAAGGACAAACTCACCCTGGAAAAAAACACAACAAAAAAACAATCATCATTGATTTAAACTGGGTGCTTCTTACCTGATGTACCAGACTGCAGGTTAAAAAATAAAAGACATTTTTGATGCACTTACTGCATGACAGAATCAGATACATCAACATGGTTTTAAATGATAAGCACGTTTTTTTCATATGCTGCAGCCCATTCAAGATGTTATCTGGCAAGGGGGTAAGGGGTTGTGCTGTTCTGATTACGTGGGATTTGCAGGCAGACCCACAGAGATGACCGTAGCCACGTTTTCATTACACTTTTGCAATAAAAGAAGTGCCGCAGGGGGGTGTGTATTTCCACTGAAATGTTTTTTTTAAAAAAAAAAAGCATAATTCGTGTCACTCTCCTATCTCCTCCTGCAACACTTCTCTTCAAAACAATGACAAATAGAATCTCAACTTTGAAGAAGACTGCGATTGCCGCTACCACTGTTGAGAAAATAGATGACAAAGGTGGCAGACAATCATTCAGATTAATATTCAGAGGCAAAGCCTTAAGTAATGCAGTAATGTATAATTATTAAGTAGCGTCATAGCATAACACAAATTTTGATGACTTTAGATTGACTTGCTACGTCACATCCAGCACTGCCAGAGATTTGGAAAAAAGTGCAAAAAGCATTTCCATTACACCTTTTACATTACACAATGTGCTTTGACTGCTACCAGTCTATTATGGGCTACCTTTGCTGTGATGACAAAGACACCCATGCAGAACATTTGAAAACTGACCGATTTGGTGCAATTTTGGACATCTGGAGACATTTTTACTCTCAACTGCATTTCAAGTTTCAACCCAGGACATGTGACAGATAAACGGCTTCTCCCAATGAAGATCAGTTGCCCTTTCAGGGCAGTACATCAGTACATCAGTACATCAGTACATCAGTACATCAGTACATCAGTACATCAGTACATCAGTACATCACAACCAAACTGGACAAGTTCAGTATCAAGTTCTGGATGGCGACGGATTTGGAAACCAAATATGTCTGCAATACAATCGCCTACTTGGGAAAGGACCCAACTTGTTCGACAGGTGAAAGGCTGTCAGAGAATGTTGAGATGACGGTCATGGAGCCGTTTGTGGACGCGGGCCAAACTGTGACAGTGGACAACTTCTTCACTTTACTACCACTGACAGACTGCTTCAGCATGACACCACTATTCTCTGCACCATAAGGTTCAGCAAGAACCTCCACCTCCAGCAAAGGACAAAGCAGCATGTGAACTATTGTCCACGCCAATGTTCAGAAGTGGTAGTGTCCTGCTGATGGTGTATGCAGCTAAGAAACAGAAAAATGTCTGTGATCTTAGTTCCATGCATGGTGATGGTGAATGTATTTGTGCTCTAGAAGACATGCACGGGGTCCACAGACAAGCAAAGACTGTTCGTATGTTATCTAGCCCAAGAACTCAGCTTGCGCTTCATGCAGAATAAGGCAATGGAGACATAGTGCAGTATGGTCCCCAGACCTCCACCTTCCCCAGGCGAGACAACCCAGTGCCAGGTGCTTGAGAGCTTTAACAGGAATCACAGCAAATATCGCTGTGTAAAATGTCCCACCTGTGCCAAATGCAGAAAAATGGAGGACTGGAGGTGTAAACTGTGCAAATAAAATAGACTGGCCAACAGGCAAAACAGAATTATTTGTCATGTCCTGTGATTTTCCGCATCAATAAAATGCACACTTAAACAAAACTAGTCAATGCAGTGTTACCAGAATTATTTCACGCATCAATAGTCATCTGCTGACTGACGGCGCAAATGTACCCTACAAAAATATCTTACATAGTTTCATCAGCAGAAATTTCCAGCACATACAGTAAACTGGCTAACAGGTGATCTGCCCGATGTAACGTTGAGCAGCCGTCTCTGGCGATTACGCTTTCAGCCAAAGGAAAAAAGACTTCAGAAAATACGCATCTCGGAGTCAGTGTGCAGTTGATTCCATCAGAGCCAGCAAACTGTGCACCTAGTTATGTGAACTGTAAAATGACACGAACTGCCTAATGTACAAAAACACAGTTTAAATAAAACACAGAAACACGTACAAAATAAATGCAGATCGCAGACGGACAAACGTTCCGTGTCCATATGCGCCTGCAAAGTTGCACATAAGTGTGTTATTTATCCAGTTTTCACTTCATATTTATGTCACTTAAGAGCTGAACTGCTTTAATTTGCTTCTTTATCTTAACCAGAGAAAACAAACATTGCAGCTGATGAGGCAGGACTGTGGAATGTGCTAATGCGATTGATGGATTTGCACAGCAAACCTGCAAGGACAGAGGGGCGTGCAGCTCTGCAAAGAGTTTCGTGGCCATTAGTGATCCTAGGGAGGAAATTATGTCACAAAAATTCTAGTATGGTTTAGGGATGGTAGTGTTAACGTGTACTGCCCATTGTCTAATTAATTTGGAAAAATAATTTTTAGCATTTTCTCACACTATATTAGCCAATTTTACTGTGGCATGTCATTGCTCTATAATAAAGACATTTTATTTATTTATTCCAAACAGCTTTGTATCACTCCCTCTACAATATGCACCCCCCTCTTTGCAAATAAAAGCCATGATTAGAAAAGAAAGGTTTTTTATTCAGTTTAATTGGAAATTATTTCTTTTACTTGAAAATATGCTAGAAATGTAAAGTGCTTAGTTACATCTTAATACAGTAACTTTGCTAAGTTTTCACATACATTTATTGGAACATTTATGTGGTGCAAATGTCTAAACACCCAATCGATGGTGGCAGCTCATTCAATTTAGGCATCTAGACATGGTCAAGATAACTTGCCACACAGTTGAAATGGCATCAGAATGGGGAAGAATGGTGATTTGGTGGCATGGATTTTTGTGCCTGACAAGCTGGTCTGAATCTATCAGACGTTGCTGATCTACTGGGATTTTTAACCATCTCAAATTACAACCATCGGTTTACAGAAAGGACAGTGAGTGGCAGTTATCTGATTGAAAAGTTCCTTGTTGGTGCCAGAGGTCATAGGGAATGGGCAAACTGGACGAGATGAAAGAAAGGTGACAAATTCAGAGAGGCACTCGTTACTGTACAACCAAGGTATGCAAAAGACCATGTCTGAATGCACAGCATATTGAACTTTGACGGAGACGGGCTAAAGCAGCAGAAGACCATACCAGAATCCACTCCTGTCAGCTATGAAATGAAAAGTGAGGCTGCAGTTCATGCAAGCTCAGCAAAATTGGTCTAATGCGTCTTGATTTCGGCTGCAGGTTGGAATTGGGTTTGAATTTGGTTTAAACTATATACAAGTATGAAACCATTCTGCCTTGTATCAACAGTTCACACTGCTGAGGAGGGTATCTTCTTAACATGCTTAGTCCCAATTAGCTGAGCTTCTGAGAATGCATCCCCTAACATCCCTTAACATCCCTTAATGACCCATCTTCCGATGGCTCCTTCCAGCAGGACACATTCCTTTTAACAAAGCTCTGTCTCTAACTAGCTTCTTGATTTGTTTTTGAAGATAAAGAGGTCACTGTGCTCAAATCACCTCTATAGTCATGAGATCTTAATCCAGCAAAGCACCTTTGGGAAGTGGTGAAATGGGAGATTTACGCCATGGTTGTGCAACTGCAGCAGCTGTGATGCTATCATGTCAATTTGGACCATGATCTCCAAGAAATGTTTCCAACACCTTGGTAAATTAATGCTATGAAGAATTAGGGCAGTTTTACAGACCAAAAGGAGGGTTGAACCTGTCTCCAGGAAGGTGTGCCCATTAAAGTCGCCAATTATGTCCTTAATTCCAATGAGATATAGAAATATCAACATACAGATATTGGAAGATTCCTCTCTATAATAATGTAATATGGAAAAAAAACAGTGCACTGGATCACATTAATAATGGTAAGACTGGGGAAAAATTAACTTAACATTTAGGATTCAGGATAAATTTGGTGTTCTGCCTGGCCACTTTGGAACAATACAATCATAAAACTGTCACTGAAATATGTCCAGAACTGAGAGCCCAGTTTTACTCTTGAGGTAGATTTGTTTATCTATTTTGCTACTTTATTTATCCAATTTCTCTGAAAAACAGGGCTATCTCTCCCAAATCCAACTCAGAAATCGTGATTAATCTCCACAAAAAAAAAAAAAAAAATGTTGAAGGAAGAGTTGTAATTTTTTTGGGTACTATGAGTTTTCCCCAAGGAAGGAGTTAACGTCATTCTGAATTTTATTTTGAGGCCCTGATAAAGCTATGTAAAAAAATCAGATGAATAATAATGAGAGTTAGAAATAAAGGCTTGTCTCTAATAAAGGCCTGGCACATTGTGAAGGTTCAAGCCTTGTTTGAGGAAATATGGTGCCTAATGTTTCTGGGGGGAAAAGGCATCCTATTTGGATGTTGTGTAATGTTGCACTGAGAGTCAGACCACAGCAATAGTTTGCAGGAGAGACGATTGGTGAAAGAACAGACAACAACACTGGCAACAATTAGGAAGTTTCAAAGAAGGGAGAGCATTGGAAAAAGAAAGACGACAATCAAAAAAAGGGGCTGGGTGAACTGGTCGTCTGAAACTATAGAAGAAAGATAAAGAAGATGATCAAATTACAAACCAAGAAGGCTACAGAGAGTATACGAGATGGATCAAAACAAAAAGGGAAAATTTGATAACGAGATTAGGAGAAAAAAAAATGAACACAATGAAAAGAAGGGACAAAAAGCAGAGAATAAATGAAAAAGAGGATGGGTAGACAAAAAGAGACAAGATGAAAAATTGGTGGATGAAGCAGGGAGACAAGCTTTGTTGAAGCAAATGGTAGGTGCTGATAAGACATAAAACAATTTATGCCAAAGCCAGGCAGCCAGGGTTTGCTATGGGAGCCAGTTGGCCCGGCTGTGAAACACACAGGCACCTGACTGGGCGATCACCTTCCTGACCAGTCATCCAGTCACCCTGCCAAACGGATGCTCTTCCAGTCATGCATTCAAAAAGCCAGCTCTTCTTTACACTGTTACTTTAATTCATTGAGGTTCGTGGACATTTGTTTCTGCACTCTTAAAGCCCTTAAACGATCTTAGATCAGGCAAAGGTCTGGACTTTAAAAAGCTCATTGCAACACCTTGTATTATCTCTTTTTCTGTTGTATATTTAAGTCACAGTTGACTCTAAACATTTAGGTATACACAAGAACTTATGATCAGCTAAACAATATTTAGGTCCGGTGACGGCAAAACAACACCAAATCATCAGCCCTCCACCACTGTGCTTGGTGGATGGCATGAGGCGTTTGGGATGATATGTGTTTCTTGAGTATTTTTTGTTTTTTTTCTTTCACTGCTCTTTGCATTATAAACAACTGTTTTCCGTTTGGCTATATCTATCATAGGAACATCCCTGTAGTCTTATTTCTCCTGGCAACAGTTTCAAACAAGCTGTATTTGTACCATAGCTTTTCTGATTATACTGTCATGAACGTTAAAATTTAACATACAAACGGTGGCATGTAGAGTCTGACAGTTACAGTAGCTGTTGGAAGTTTTGCACCTTCTGCAAGAAGTGCACAGTCTGGCCTCAGAGTGACTTTTTCTGGCATGACCACTAGTGGGTAGACTGGCAACTGTGCTGAATGTTTAATGCTATAAAATTTTATTATTATTGTTTTTCAACTGTAGAAAGACTACTTTAGAGTACACAGAGGATTCATATTCGTTTGTTATATATTAAGCCAAATTAGGAATATAAAATAAACACAACATTTTTTTTTTGTTATTTCTATAATGACTATGATAAATTAACTATAATGCAATGGATTTAATTGGAATATAATTAAACATGTAATTGGACTGCATTTACTTTCTGTGTAATGTGCTTTGGGGTAGTTTTTGGTGTGAATTGGCACAACAGAAATAAACTAAACCGAGTTGTATTGGAGCATCTGGAGTGAAAAATACAACAGATTCATAGAATAATTATTGCTGGCGTATGACTGTCTATGAATTTTTGCTCACGTCATTGATCTGCAAGATACTTGTTATTTATCTGTATATATGAGCACTTAAGCGACTTTCATTTCCCATTAGATGAATTATAGCATCAGTTTTGGAGTATGTTAAGCTGTCATATCTATAGAGCATAAAACAATCACAATGTCATACTGAAAGCAATACAAAATTAATATTAGGACATAAATAATTGTGTTCCTCTACTGTACTCTTGATTCAGATGCTGCAATTCAGAAACCCCCAGAGAGGAACAAAAATAGTAAAAGAAAGTTGACTGAGCAGGCATGACTGAGTAGATTTACAGAGTGACCGAGCAGGAAAATGAGAGAGGGAGAGGGGTACAGAAAGGTAAAGGCTGGAAAATTCAGGACTGACACTATCTCCTGCTACACGTTCTGATAAAAAAAACAAAATCCAACCAAAAAATAAAAAACAAACAAACAAACAAATAATAAATTGAAGGAATTTATGATGTGATTTCTTCTTATGGCACTGTGTACTATAGCAGAGAGGAAGGTTGAGGCTGTGCTGTCTCCAAAAGCAGGTAAAGAAAGTGGGTTGGCTGTATTGTTCCACAGTCTGTTGATTTTATGTGGCCAAATGTCAAAGTTTGACAAGAGACCATCAAAACCCTCGAAGGGCTCTTGTCCAGCTGTGGCATTTCTCAGGGGAAGGAAAGACAAGAACCCTGTAAGTAACGAAACTCAGGCTCTCAAAGGCCCCAAACATGGTAGGTGTGAATCTACTTTTTATCTTTTTTTTTTTTTTTTTTTTTATAGCACTGTTACTACAGAGCAAAACCACATAAAAACAAAGCACCGTACAAAAACTTAACACCACTTTTTCAAACAAAAACACAAAAACAAACAAAAACAAAAAAAGAAGAAGAAAATCAAAGTCTTTGTTCAACATCAACATCAGCCTGGTTGTTCTGTCTTTTCCAAGGAACTGCGACTTAGATGAGTCTGTCTCAGTCTCCTGCTCTGTTGGCAGACTCGGGATCAGTGTCGCAGCAGAGGCTTCCTCATCATCAGAGGCTGCAAAGAGGAGGAGGTGGCTGAGCTAATGTTAGTCAAGGCGTGCTGAGGTTACCATCCACAGAGAAATATGAGAGGAGTGCAGGAATAAAAGTAAAAACAAGGGGATACAGGAACGGAGAAAAAAAAAGATGAACAACAAGACAGACAACGAAGGGATGGAAGAAGGATGGTTTGGAAAGTTTGGAAAAAAGTCACATGACAGCCAGTGACTGTGGAAGGAACCAACAGTGGATTCATGAACACCCCTCGTCTCTACGATAAAATACAATAAACAAAAAATCTACAATAAACAAAATGAATATACTTTTGAGAAAGAAACCACATGAAAAACAGCTGGAATCAAATGTTACAGCAATAATGTTATAATAGCATTAAATGCACACTTAAAATCTTAAAACACTTAAAATCAGGATATGTCAGGGAGTCTCATTTATTTATATTTCATGGACATGTCAGTGTTTCCGTCTTGTACCTGACTAAAAATACCAAACCAAGCTCTGCCCTCTGCCTTATCACATTTCCAGATGACGGTCAAATTTTGCAAATTCATCCAAAGATCTAAAAAATACATCCTAATGATTTTTCTTCTGCAGCTCGTATCTCGTTGCACATAGTTCCTAACCACCGGAGGCACTGTAAACTTACTGTGTTATGGAATCACCTTCTTCGAACAGTTTTCCCTTGTTAGGCGTTTGCATGGAGGCTACAGAGACTACAGGTACGGACACTCTTGTCACATTGATCGCTTTGTTTAAAAGACACAACGGGTCCTTGACACAAAGTACTGACATATCACAGCTCAAGCATCTGTGACTTGATTTGTCTAACGGCTAAAATTAGTTCTTAGTTGCTTTCACTTGCATAATTTTGCATGCCTAATTGAATAAGACTGAGTGCATTTACAAGATGAGGATAGCCACTATAAAAAGACTTCAGCTGGGGGAGACCAAAGTAAAATCAAAGGTAAGCAGTGGATGTGCACGCATCTAATATTTCGCCTCTCTCCTTCAATGTTTATAAAAGAAAGAGTGATAATTAAAGTGGGTTGCAGAGCAGTGTCTATGTGAAAGCCATTAAACGCGGCCGGACTGAGGTCACTTCCAAATAGTAATCTGAGGTCAGTTTTAGATTTGCCTACTAATGAGACATTAGTTTAATCTTCCAGCTGGACAAGTGCCACCGCCTCCTGGCTGTGCTGCGAGAGCTCACTTGTATAGCTCATCATTTCCAGTCGGATTTTTCTTTGCTGTTAACTGACCTCTCCCATGAAACTCCACATATTGTACTTCTTCTTCCGTCTCTCTGACACCAAATGCATCTGAAAGGGGCGCCGAGGGAGGTCAAGTTCAGCCACAAGCTTAACTGCAAAGTGTATCAGTTGTACGGTAGCTGTGGACAGTAACCTATAAAAACGGGCTGCTTGCATTGCCTGCGCTGTAGTGCATGCATCATAAATAGTACTGTTACCAGCTGAACCTTCCCAATTAACTCAATCAGACCTGGGGGAACGTGTGTGCGCTCTTACCTTTCAAGCCTGGAGTGATTCACATGTCTTACAATTTTCAATAAACACTATTCACTACTAATATTTGAAAAAAAAACAACAAAACAAAACAAAAAAAAACTAAACATGCAGGCAATGACAACGTTTTTCAGTAAAAGCTGAAGGTTAAACCTCTCAAATTGTATTTTTCTTTTTCTTTTTTATGCCTCAAGGTTTTTCATTTCCGATTCAAACAAAGCTGGTCAATTTTCCAGAAAACCCTCAAGTTTTACAGGGCTTTTTTGAAATGATGCTTTACGTTTAAGTGGGTTAAACAGGAG
Organism: Xenentodon cancila; assembly: GCA_014839995.1. Classification (NCBI taxonomy): domain Eukaryota; kingdom Metazoa; phylum Chordata; class Actinopteri; order Beloniformes; family Belonidae; genus Xenentodon; species Xenentodon cancila. The sequence continues at coordinate 15,769,422 of CM026201.1, read as the reverse complement.
CCTCGGGGGGTAAAAAAGTGTTACTAGTGTTGTGATACTGGCCACTCTCTCTCTCTTTGTTTTGAGCATGTGTAAGAAATTATTATGAGAATCTTGCAGAACCTGCCTAGACTACTCATAAAATGTAGACAGAGCCAAGCTCCAAGATAACTGTTGTCCAAATAGTTTCCATTATTAGTGATTTGTCCAAAACTCTCCCTGTAGTTTCCTGTGACTGCAGAATGAGTCCAAAGAAGCAAATGACCAAAGAAGAGCCCGGCTGGGCTAAAGACACTTTTTAACACTTTCAGTAAACGTGATTGACATCAGCAATATCAGATAGGAGAAACCAACCATCAATTTGCTCAAAGGTGCAACATCAGTTTTTTGTCTCCAAAACACTGCCAAGCTTGGTCTGTTACGTAATACTTGGGATAAAGCGGCCCACTCTGTTTTATTTGTCCCCTCTTGTGTCTCGCCATTTCACAAGTGTGCGTGTACAGTAAATATACTTCTGTATGTCCTTTCTTTGCCATTTGTCCATTTGTGTGCTTCCCTGCTGCCCACCTGCTCTCTTGTCTCCTCACCTCAGTATCCAGGTCTTTTGATTTCTTTTGGATATTCTGCCATGGCAGTATTTTTGTTTAATAAATGAAATTGTTTATGCATCCTGCCTCCTGGTCTCCTGCAGTTGGGTCCTCACCTGCACCATCACCTTGACAGTTTTGTATATTAGGAACTAAGAAACACAAAATCCTGTTGAGCGTAACAGGTTTTAATACTGAAATACAACCTCAGATGACCAACAACACATACTGCACCATTGCAAACAATTGAAAAACAGCAGAAGCAGTGCGTAAGAAAATCAATTAAAATCCTTATTTCATTATTAACAATTAAGAGAGTAAGTAGCAGCCAGGTGCTGCTAAGTGACTTGATTAACCGATTATCAGCAGGTCTGGAAAAAAATAGTTTTTTTGGAAGTCTGCTGACCTTTCAGGTTTGTTAACACAATCCAAAAGAAAAACTAGATAACTAATCATTTTGTTCTGTTTCTGAATAATTAGTCAATTTTTTTTAGAGTCCAGTGACAAACAACCCCCTCTAAAACACACAAAAAACCCCCCCAAAAAAAAACAAACCGAGACTTGCTTGGAAGAGCTTCCAGGAGAAAGCCTCTTTTTTCTAAAACAAACATGGGAGCACAGTTTATGTTTGCAAATTTCTATCTGAACAAACCGCCAGGGTTTTGGAACAATGTTCCTCTGATAGATGAAACCAAAGAAGAGTTGTTTGGCCGTAATGAAAAGCATCAGGCTTGTCAACAAACAATCACAGCATTTTAACACAGAGTCCAGATCTCAACCTGACTAAAATGCTGGAGTGGCATAAACAAATAACTGCAAACCTCAATGAACTGAACTCATGTTGTATGAGAGAAAGCGCTGAAATACCTCCACGATGACATGAGCAACTGACAACGTCACACAGAAAACACGCACTTCTACTTCTACATTTACTTTGTTATCGTTGTCAAAGGTGGTCCTACAAATTAGCCTATGACTCAAGGGGTGTTTATGCTTTCACACAATGCTTCTGCTTTCTGATTTATAAAAAAAAAAAAATGTTCTGTTGTTTATCTGAGGTTGCATGATTTATTTATACTCTGATGTGTACAATCCTAGAATTAAAAGAGAGTATACTTTCTTTTTACATGACTGTTTATGTTATTTAAAGTCCTGTCTGTCAAAAAAACAACAACAAAACAAAAAAACTAGTAGCATTTCGACTGGTTTAGCCTCCAAATGTCATTTCATATAAGGAAAGACTTATCACATGATATTTCTAATGGCACTGATCCTTTTTAAAAAGGTTAATACCTTCTTTCCTTTTCATTTGGACTATATGATGACTATACCGTCTCAAAAATAAATGCTATTTGGTGTGTCAGTATCATTTGGTGTCTCAATCAATCTCAATCTGGCACGACAAATATACCACAGTTACAGGGTACATTACCATGATGGTGGTCACAACAACTGTCCGGTTCTCCATCGCTGAGCTGTCGTTGGACAGAGCATTTTCGTTCTGAACCAACACCAGCTTGTCGATGTCATTCCAGTAGCCAATCTGAGGTAGTCAGAATAATGAGAGAAAAACTTCATTCAACTTATCTCTCATACATCTTTATAGTGCAATGCAGGCAAAATAAAAAAAAAAGTCTCCAGCAATGGAACAAAGCAAGAAAAAAGATAAAAATGTAACACTTAACGATAAGGTTCACATAATGATGTAGAGTTATTAAGATACAAACTTCATATACTGACTTTTTTTTTGTTTATATGGTAACTTGCACGCTTTACGTCTCCAACATTAGTAACTTCAATTCAACAATAAAAATGAAACAAACAAACAAAACAAAAAAGCAGTAAGTCCTACATTTACTTTGACCGTTCCTTTAGACCCAATATAAACCCAGGATTGCAGTTCTGGCCCACGACACGTTCTAAAAATTGCTGGTCTAGAGCTATTTACTGCTAGTAGTCAAATGAAAGAAAAAATATATAATTATATCCAGGAAAAGAAGTTCAGTTCTTCAGTTATATAACCATTTGAGGATTAGCAGCACAATACTCCAAAAACAAAGTACCAGTGTTCCTCATTTGTTCTTGAGTAATTCACCAGTAGCAGTGCAAAAGTATGCATGATTACTGTAAAGTGTTTCACATAACGTGGATACCTGAAAAAACACGAGGAAATTGAGTAACAACTAAGTCAACAAAATGAGCTCGCTGCTGCACATTTCCCACTGGAACAATAGAAGATATTGAGTGTGAGTCGAGAAGCCTCAATAAACGCATGTTGTTGTTTTTGCGATGACTGTGTGAAAACAGATAATGTTTTTTATTTCTTATTTGCATCATTTTAGAATTTAGAGTACCCTTAGTTGTCTGCAATATTTCCAATGTGTACATCAAAATCAAACCACAAGCCATGTTATTTCGCTTGATTGTAGTTATACTAAGTTAATGTATATGTGTAGAAAGGCAGTTATTATTTAGTAATAGAAGCAATAATGAGGAGAATTAATACTTTTTTTTAATAAAAGGGGAAAGCAGAACAAGAAGAAAATTAACATACTTTAATTTTTAAGGTTTTTTTTCTTCCCCTTAAAGTAACAGTCTAATCAGGTTAATTTTACTTGTGATTAAAAGTACATCTCCTGTGGTTACATTTGGAGAAACTGTAAAACTATTTAATGCAGTTCATCTGCCATTGCAGAAATGTATTTCAACAGCACATCCCAAAAATATCACTTAAACTATGAAACTAGTCTACTGTCTGAGAATCAAAGTACAAAACAAGAAAAAAAAAAAGCAAACATTTTTTATTCCAAAAAAAAGAAAAAAGGAAGAAAGCCTACCTTTCGTGGTCCGTTGCTCTTCAGTTCAAACACATCCATGGTATAATTGACCCTCCGACCATAGTGATCAAACTGTATGTTTCCAGTCAGGCCCTGAATGCGCACCTGGATTCATAGCAACAGAGATAATAAGTTTAAAAAAAATAAAAATACTACAAGTAAAATGCTAATCAATCAGCTGTTACGGTCTGGCTATAATGCTTATCATGTATTGTTGATGCAAATTACTTATCTAATGCTGAATAGTTTTCACTTCAGGGCGTCTCCACTGATAAAGTTATTATAAATATTTAAATATACTGAGATGAGGACGTTAGAGTGAGATAGATGCAGAAGTGCATTATTGTGAGGTAATGTGCTTTTGTAATGCCTCACAGTAATATTTGTGTTTCTTTGAATGCGTGGAAGAAACCTGAGCTTTATTATAGTGCAACATCACATATTTAAAAAGTGACTTCTGGATTCAACGGTAGTGAGATTTAGTGGATGCTCAATTACTACTGTACGGCCTCAAACGTGTGTTACATTTAGAGAGAAGCGCTAATGCACCAACTACCTGGCTGAGACAGACAGCAGCACAGATTGTTATTGACGAGAAGGGATGGTATAGCTGTCACAGCGACTGCAGATTTTATTATGACTATGACATACTGTATACCCTTAACGGTCATACTGTAACACTTGTCACAAGTACTGTATTGAATTTACTCCTTTTCTGAATGCCTGCAGTGTGTCTGTAACTCATCTGTTACAAAAGCACAGTGGGTTTAAATAATAACAGCTGGACATATCCATAACAGCATAGATTGAACCACAGCAGCAGCCAAAGTCTGAACAAAAATCAATGACCCACGGCCTCAGAGGCACAGCCAGGCAGAGCAGCTGAAGCTGTGCTCATAGCCAGTCGCTGAATACTTCTGTAGATTACACTTTTAAAACCAATAAAGCGGTAACATGTAGTGTCTTGTACCACTAATACTGCACTAATCATGTATATCTGTGTATAACTGGCCTGGACCAACACACCCACTGTTCATTAGGATGAAAGAAAATGCAGGACGTTTTGGGATGTAACCCATAAGTTGTTACAGGCCAACATAAAGGCATATATATAATAGAAATACCAATGTTCATTAAAATATAGTAAACTGCCATGGGGCAAAAAAAAAAAATGAAACCATAAATAGCTGTGACTCCAACTGTATTTTAAATTGGCTGTAAATGCAAGTCAGATGCAGCCAGAACATTTAGGATTTTTGGCAAAATTAATATGAATCATTCACATAAGAATAAAAGTGTGCGATTTGATAAAGAATCTGTCCCTTCAAATTAAGCAAACGACTTCAAGTCGTAGCTTGGTCACAAGTACAGCAATAACAATCCAACACGCAGCATGGACATCTGCAAAATGTTTTTCCCGATTGGTGACTTGAGCCTGTAAGTTGCTTGTAATTTTTTGTTGACATCCGTCCATGCAGAGGCATACAATATTAAACCGGTGCCTGCCTGTTTCAGTGCGCGCTCCATATCTATTCCTTGGTTCCAGGGAGCGGCTGGATTGGCCAGGCAGTCCCCAGCATTTCCACGGCGACTGATGTCAATTTTTTGACGTCGAAGGGTGCGGAAGGCCTCGGCCATAACAAGGACACCGTCATAAGTAAGAGATGAGGTATACTGTATATTTGACAAAAACAGGGAGAAAAATAAAGTGTTATAATAGGGGTATACAGATATTAAAAATGCATACATTTCTTCCTAAAAAAAATAATCTGTCTTTTTAGGTACCGGTGAAACATGAACATTAATAAGATATGAATAAGTGTCAGAAACTCAAATTGACTACGGTGTTGACAGATTGTTCAACAAATCCATCACTGGTGGGGCACAGAGCTGTGGGCATGAACAACACTCGTGCAGAAGCAACCCTCCCACCCAGAACACACACGCGGACACGCAGACAGAAGCAGTCAAACACACAGCAGGGTGCCTTCACATCACACCAGAAACAAGTGGAGAGATGAAAATGGGAAAAAACGAAGAATATCGGCTGAGATTCTCTCAATATCTCTGCTGGTAGTCTCTCTCTTACGCAAATCCTTTGATTTATAACCCAAAATCTTTGCTTTGGAAAACAAGCACATTATCCTCCTTTCATATGTACTCTTTGGAACTGAAGAAACCTTTAGGAGAGTGACAAACGATGACTTTAGAATCCCCATAAAAAAGGCGTTAAAAAACAGCAGCACTAAGCAAACGGCCATACAGTATTACTGCTTCTGTCAGAGACAGAACAGAAACACATTTGTGAGGCATTGAACAAAATTAGACTGCACGAACACCAAATTCTGTATTTTATTACCAAGATCATTTCAAAATTATAATCACAACAAAAATGTTTATTTCAAATTACCCTTGTACTTTAAATGTGGATATAAGAGGAGAAAACATGTAACTCCTCAATTTCATGCCAGGCTTCAGACCAGATTTAGAAATGATGTAGCAAAAGAAAGCATGTGCCACTTTTTGCTCTACACTTTCTTTAAACCGAATCACATTAAGCCCTTCACTGCATCTAACAAGCACTTGCAGTTTGTGCACGCTTAGTGGTAAATTATGAGAACATGCAGCACTGACACGACCATTATTTGCTTATTAAAAGCAAGAAAGTTTCTTACTTAATACATGAAACTTTGAAAACAAATCTGCAGATGTTGATGTTAAAAAAATATTCTCTGTATAAATAAACTGAGCAATAAATTGGGCTCTTTTTTACTAAACCAAAAACTATCTCACAAAAGCCTATCATTTGCAGTGCGTGCAGCACCAGCGTATGTCCAGTGAAGAGGATTAAAATGGTGTGAAGTATACAGACAGCGGCAGGCTCAGGCAGTAATTTGTAACATGTAAATACAGTGCAATAACAATTATACACTGGCTTTTCAATGACAACAGATATACAGGAGCAAAATATTCCAGAGGCTAGTTTAATGAACCACTGAAAAAGGTTGATTTTATTAAGGTTAAACAAACAACAACAACAATAACAAAACAAAAACGAAAATTACAAAAAAATTACCGTTGCTATCATTATGTACTCTTTAAAAAAAGAAATACTGATGAACGCTGCACCATCATCTGTTAAAATAAGATAATGGAGGTGTAAGCCTTTTCATATTCTGATCTTTCAATATAAAAGATGACTAAAGGGGAAAAAAGGGCCATAACTTGGAGAGGTTATATGTGATCATATACACTGTGGCTGTTAGACTATTTTCTTTGGTGAGTCACCTGATTATTTTCATTACATTTCGACCAAATCTCCTGGTAGAAAAAGCTCATTTCAGGGTACACCACTGGTTAAGAGGTGTTGGTTGATGGCCAAGAGGAGCTAAATCAAAATCCAGTCTCTAGTGTAGAGGGGACAAGTCCCGATGGCACTTTTCACACTGCACATTATTAGACAGGATTTTACTTGGCCTGAGGCTACCATTTGGCCCAAGGCAACCTGAGCTTAGTTTTTATGCAGCACATATTAGCCAGGGGCAACTTGGAGGCATCTATTGCCTCTAGAGATTATCCAATTGTGTGTTAACTCATTAAAATGTTCTTTCCATGTCTGCAAAAAAAAAAAAAGAAATCTTTGAATGTGCTTTATTATTATAGATATTTACATCCCTGAAAGCTGAAACAACCTGCAGCTGTGTTTACCTCCTTTGGGTTCATCCAAGTGTGTTCACTGTATTCATCTGTCACAATAACGCATACAATGTTTACCAAAATCAGATGAAATTGAAAAAACACAAATTGAATTGGAAGGTGATGATTTGCCAGGCAATGTTGAGAGGGTGAAAAATAATAATGAAAGAACCATTCACAAGTAGGTCTGCATTATTTAAAGATGCATGTGGGACACAGCATTTTCTTGTTTTCATCTGTTGCTTTGTGCATGTTTTTGTATAATTCATTTATTTATTTATTTTCTGATGGTTGTTTTTGGTTCTTGAGCCAGAGGGCAAGGGACTAAGAGCTGCAGTATGGTGTATTTTTAATGGTTATGTGGACATTATTCCAGTTAATATATTCAACTCCACTTGGCTCCAGGTCACTACCCCGTCAATAATGTTGAGCTTAGAAAGGGGAGAGGAACAAAGGCAGACAGAAAGAAGGGATGCATGCGGATCTAAATATAGACCTATGAATGTGACAGAGGGAGGGACATGAACATTGACAGAAAACAGGATGGTGGATGAAGAGACATGCGACAAATAGCGAAAAAAGTCAGGAAACACATATAAAGTATTCGGCTGCAAATGTGTCTACAGACCTGGAGATACGTGGTTTGAAATCAAGAAGATGTAAGGAGTGTTGAAAGATGAAGAATATCTGAAAAATCTCAATCACTTATAAATAAGATATCAGTACTCTCACCTCTCCCTTACTCTGAAAACATGCTCAGATTGGCTAAAAAGGTAAGTAATATAACTTTGTCAGAGATTAAAATATGGCTTTTTACACTAGTACTGGAAACTTGAAGTATAAATATCTTTTGTATCTAATTTCAGGTTCTGAGAGCAATTTGCATTACCTAAAAATGTAGATATATTGCCAATAGTATTCGCTCACCCATCCAAATAATCGGAATCAGGGGTTCCAAATCCAATATTCCATAGTCAGCTGTCGGCTATATTATAAAAACAAGGAAGTGTTTGGGAACAACAGCGACTCAGCCACAAAGTGGTAGGCCACGTAAACTGATGGAGCGGGGTCAGGTGATGCTGAGGAGCATAGTGCAAAGAGGTCGTCAATTTTCTGCAGAGTCAATCACTAAAGACCTCCAAACTTCATGTGGCCTTCAGATTAGCTCAAGAACACTGTGCAGAGAGCTTCATGAATGGATTTCCATGGCCGAGCAGCTCCATTCAAGCCAAACATCACCAAGTGCCATGCAAAGCGTTGGATGCAGTGATGTAAAGCATGTCGTCACTGTACTCTAGAGCAGTGGAGACGCATTCTCTGGAGTGATGAATCACGCTTCTCCAACTGACAATCTGATGGACAAGTCTGGGTTTGGCGGTTCCCAGGACACTGGTACTTGTCTGACTTCATTGTGCCAAGTGTAAAGTTTGGTGGAGGGGGGATTATGATGTGGGGTTGTTTTTCAGGAGCTGGGCTTGGCCCCTTAGTTCCAGTAAAAGGAACTCTGAATGCTTCAGCATACCAAGACATTTTGGACAATTCCATGCTCCCAACTTTGTGGGAGCAGTTTGGAGCTGGACCCTTCCTCTTCCAACATGACTGTGCACCAGTGCACAAAGCAGGTCCATAAAGACCTGGATGACAGAGTCTGGTGTGGATGAACTTGACTGGCCTGCACAGAGTTATTTATTAGCTCCAAAGAGTGGATCAATGTCATATTGAACCATATGGATTAGGAATGGGATGTCACTTAAGTTCATATGCAAGTCGGTTGTAGGGCATATAGTGTACATTCTACATAAAAATGTTGCAAATTTTCTTTGCAGGTATGTCTAGCAACCACCCGTTGAAGCTCATTAACTATGTCCAAAAGTCTTGGGGAGCCAATCAAATCAGTCTATCCTTGGAGAAAGAGTCTCTGGGCGGGCTCAACATGATGACAATAGAGAGCGACGTTGTAATCTGGATGTAAACAGTGTAGATGGCTGCAGCTGAGGAGTAACAGTCACTTCAATCAGTTTTGGGATAGCCAGTTACAGACGTGGACCTTTTAGTTGAAAACTGAACAAAAGACAGCACTCAAATCATTCCTTTTCAAAACAGACAGATAGATTTTATTTTTTGCCAAAAGGCTACAGCAAAATTTTAATTCACCAGTTTGCTCTATTGGTAGCTAAATGCTACTCAGATAAAACCCACGTAGGGTTGTTGCCTCCCTGTTAATCGCCCTGACGGAGGACCATATGAAAAAGTCCAACAAATCTGGACTTTAGACCCTGGAACTAGCCATTCACAATGAGAGTGGGATTTGATGTGCCCAATCCCCGAATCCTCGTTTTGGCAGACAAAGTGGCGAGACATGTTGTCCACGAGGTCCTCCGTGACAATCTTTTAGGGATTGTGGTGTGTGAGGCCCATCTCACTTATAAATGCTAAGCGGGATCTGGTAACCTTGCTCTGACAATAAAGGAAGCTATTCAAGAAGTAACTTGAACATGAGTTTGTTTATCTTCCAAATTTAGCTTGAACCAGCTGCGTTACACATGTGAATGATATTGAGTGTTTAAGAACACCAGTTATTCTCAAACTCTGCTTGCAAAAATGGCAACAATCATTGGATACCATCATGTTTTTACACTGCCATCTCTCTTGCTCCACAACATTCTCTCTGCGACAACACTCTTTCTCTGTACAATTTACCAATTGCAGTTGTGTTGTGCTGTCTACACACATTCTTTACCTTTGGTGGACTTTCAGATCCAGGATATTCTCGTTGGTCCAGTTTGTTCCAGCGCTGCATCAGCTTTATGACGATAGGTTTGCTGAAGTCCACAAGCTGGAACCCAGTCACATTGGCCCCACCATGCATGAACCTCTCCAACGATATATCTTTAAAACCCTAGGAGAAGAAAAATGACGGTTGGAAGAAATAAAGAACAGAAGCAATCTCAGATCAGGTAATGACTAGTTTAAGTGTACAAAACCACCTTCGGTTTGTGCACCTGAGCTGACATGTTTCTAAACAGACTCAATTGATCTCCTATTCCCCTGCTGAATATGGAACGAGTTTCACAGCAAGTGTGACTTTATATTGAGTGACACTTCATTGTGAGGTGATGGTGAAGAGGAATCAATTTGGGACAGAGCCAGAGACAGAGGTAGAGAGTAAGATATGTGAGCATTATCCAGGGTTGATGGATACTAATTGCTAAAAGCTCTGAAAGCCTATTTAGCTTGCAATGAGATCATGTGCCCATTTTTCACGGCCCCGCAGAGGAATACAGTTAAACAGATTTTAGAGATTAAGTTTGAAGCCATATTTCATTTCTTGATATGGGCTACGATACCATCCGACAGCTTTGACCTTGTTAAGAAAGACAAATGGCAATATACCAACACAGAAGTAAAAGAAAAAAGGCTTTATGGGACTATGATAAGATGCAACACATCTCATACTTCAACGACAGAATAAACGGATTGCCAGAGACTATAAAGAAGGCATATAAAAATATGCAAATACGAGATTGTATAAACAGAATTATAGTAAACATTTAGAGGCGGGTGATGCAAATTTGACACATACACATACAAGGTGGCAGTGAAATGCAGTCGGACATGCATTTAACACCCGATAAAAAACACCACATGAATGCACCTAAAAAGACATGATAAATATAATGATTAACAATATAATAAGACAGTAATGCATATAAAATGCATTAATGAGCATACTATAAACAGACTGTTAATAATATACAAAATATCTACAACATTTATATAGTATGCAATAGAATGCGTTGAATTAAAGTGACATGATTGGAGGAGCAGCTTGGTGTTAAAATGACATATTGTGTGAGGTACAGTTGACATGTGCAAGGAGCAGCAGAGGTAGAACACTGTGCCACTGTCACTACAGGGCAGAGTTCAGAGCCCCGACAGCGTGAGGACAGAAGCTCCCCCTGAGTCTCTCTGTGTTCACCTTGATGAGCCTTAGGCGCCGGCCAGAACACACCCACTCGAACAGTCTATTGCCAGGATGATGAGGGTCTCTGATTATCCTGCTATGGCTGCAGTGGTCCTCGTGAAGATGTCCTGTGGGGTGGGGAGGGTGCTGATCTCAGCACCCTCTGTAGGGCCCTCCTGCAGTACAGCCCCCAACACCACTGGTTGATAATAACAGTCAGAAGACTCTCCACCACTCCAGAGTTTCATGAAAATCATGATTTTCAGAGAAACTCTGTACTCCCTCAGTTTCCTTGATTTGAAAAAGGCATCTTCTCGCCTTTTTCACGTGACTGTCTATGTGAGTCCAAGGTAGTCCAAGACAGGTCCTCGGTAATGTGCACTCCCAGGTACATAAAGCTGCACACCCCCCTCACCAGAGCCTCATTAATCCTCAGATAGGTGCGACTCCTATGCTGTCTTCTACACAAGTCCATAATCATTTCTTTGGTTATATCGACGTTCAGCAGGTGAACTTCTCAACCCCCCCTGTGTTCGCGTGCTAATCCATGTTTCTACCAAACAACCAATGCAACCAATGCAACCAATGCAACCAATAACCACGGTGTCCTTCACAAACTTCACTATGGTGTTGGAGCTGTCTATGGCTACACAGTCATACGTGTAGAGAGAGAAGAGCAGAGGGGTGAAGATGCAGCCACGTAGGGATCCAGTGTTGAGGGTGCAGGGGCTGGAGGTGTGCTTGCCCACTTGAACCACATAAGTTCTGTTTGACAGGAAGTCCAGGATCCAGGCACACATAGTGAAGTTCAGCCCCAGGCTGAGCAGCTTGGATTGGGCAAGCATGTGCTTGTCCAGGTGGATGAGGATAACACCTGACATGGCGAATGTCCTAATACTATACACTGAGGCCAAGATTCCCCCTTAAATTTATTGGTCATTATTTGAATTGAAACTGAATTTTCCTTCATTTTCAGGGTTGCCAATATAACAAATCCTGCAGGCAGAGCCACTTATACTCCATTATGCCTCATTTCCATATACAGTACATGCGTTTGTTACGCCCCTCTGCATCCCTACTGGCTTTGCAGCACCAGTGCAGGAGTCAATGCATGGGAGTAATTGTTTCATTTGCTCCACCTCTAAAGGTGCGGATATAACTTCCCTGGCATGGGTGACATGTGGCTCACCAATCTAGCTGCTGTTTGCCATGTTGTTGGGATTGGTTTCTTCACGCTTCTTAATGTCATTGTTTTAATAATAAAATCCTGATTTTCTTGATTTGTTGGTTCAGCCTCCTTTTTATGTTGTAGCCCAACGAGCCGGGTCATAACAGTGTTTAAAACATATGTTATTTCCGCCTACGTTCCCTGGCATTCAACATCGATACAAACATTTCTTTGTAGATGGACGTAAACTTTACTGAACCACATGACATATTCACACATTGCAGTGTGGTCAGAGTGCTGACTAAATATGACAACGAGGCATTTATTTGAATATGCTCAGTTTTAAGTGCACATTTATCCAAGTAATCTACTTCAAGTGTGCTTTCTCACAGATCCACAGAAGACACAATTTTTACTGTTAAAGGTGGAGCTTTAAATGCTGGATCCCAGTTGGAGATTATGGGAACTCCCATAGAAATCCAGCTGAATCACACTTAAAAACACAAGTATGAAGAAACAATCAAGTATATATTTTTTCCAGTCCAGTGGCTCAAAATAAGAGGTACGGGCAATGATATTAAAACTACTCACCAGGTTTGCTATGATGTAATGGTAACCCTTCACATGTTTTCCCACACTGACTGCCTGGAGACACGGACAGAAAGACCATTATTACTTTTCTATCTTTTGATATACATGCGATGTGGTAAACCAGGCACTTAAAAACACCGGAGGCTAGTTAATCAAGAAATTAAAAATACGTCCTCCCATCTGTCGCTCCCAATCGTTCCTAACAAGTGTGACTGTGGTTGTTTCATAGTGTCCTCAGTAGTGTTTTCTAAAATCTCTGACAGCAAGTTTGGACCAACTTGATTTAAAAAAATCGAGTCAAACGAAACTTGATCAGCTCAAACCTGAAACCTGTGTGTGTTTCTTGTCGTTATATCTGCACGGAGAGATGTCATGAAAGAGGAATATGCAGGTTTGTAAAAAAAAAAAAAAAAAAAGCACCATAAACTTAATTAATACACTGTTCACATTCTTTCCTTGTCTCCAGTCTCACTTATACATATTAAAAGCCACACACACACACACACACACACACACACACACACACACACACACACACACACACACACACACACACACACACACAGATCGCAGCTGGCAGGGCCAGACAAACAGAGACAGTCTCTGTCTCGGAGCAGGGACGCTCGCCAATGCCAGCACTGCAGAGACGATTGTGAGGGGAGTGCGCTCGTGTATGCGTGCTTGTCTCAGTGTGTATGTGTGTGTATGCATGCGTCTGTCCGTGTATCTATTCACCACTTAAGTCAATTAAAAAACAGTCTGTATGTCTGTTTGTCTTACAGGGAGGCCGAGTGTGTGTATGTTTATTTGGACTGTGTGTGTGTTTACGTGCCTGAATTATTATAGTTTATCAAGGACTATGAATTTTATGTAACTGCATTGTCGCATGCGCCACTCATTTTGTCAGATAACATACAGAGGATCAGATTTGATGACAGGTGGCAGAGCCTCTGGGATGTTCCACTCTAACTGGAGTCAAGGAGCACTGAGACACACACTCTCACGCAAACATTTGTGTCACCTGCGATAGCTCAAATCTGTACTCTCAAACAGGCAGATCATGTAATGGTGCCGTAAAGGTGTCAGAGTGCCTGTCTTGATGCAACGCACGCACACATTTGCTCAAATGTGACAGTACTGTTTCATTACCTAACTTTGACAGGTGTTTAAGGTACTGAGTGTGCTGGAATACATAGCGAGGAAAATGTTTTACATAATGTAAAGTGATGAGTGGGAGTCCAACTTGTAAAACATTGTACATTCATCTAAAATTTAATTTTTCATTTTCTCTTTAATACAGACAACGTAGCTGTTGGAGAAGTCACATTGTTACCTCCACGTTACAAGAACGAACACTAAAAGCAGATCTTGTTTTCTTCCCAGATGTTGGAAAGCATCAGCGGCGCTGCTTCAACAAACTGAGTGAAGCAGACAGCAGCCAGATACAAGTAATGGAGAAAAAAATATAGATATAATCTCAGAAAAACTGGCAGTTCTGCATGCTTTTCAGTTTCTCTCAAAGGGTCTGATTTTTGCCACATTTCTTATTCTATGATTGAAGCCTGTAATTACGGGTTGCTTTTACCACATTTTTAAGAGTTCACAGCTGTTAAGTTCAGTTCAATGATGAAATCTCTGCACTGTCACTCAGTGTGTTTCCAGAATAATTTTGTCACAAAACTCAACCAATAATTCTTAAGGACCATAAAAATCAGCTGTGAATGACTGTTTGCATCAGCATGCTTGTTATGCATTATGCTCTTTCTTCTGCTATAAATTGTTTAAAGAATAATACTGAACCTTTCTGCAGCCGTTTTTGCAACACGTTTAGCCATCATCAAGGAGCTGTTTCAAGGCAAGTCCCTTATGTATGAAGCCAGCCATGTCTAAGAGGTTTCTGCGAGGTCATTGTCCATGATTACACCGATGAGCAATGGATTCAGAATTTTAGTATTACCCACCCAATTTTTGATGAATTATAAGAGGCAATATATCCTCTAGGTGCAGCAGGAGTAGTGCAGCTAGAATAAAAACACCCTGCATACAAGGAAACTCCACTCACATCATGCAGAGGTTACTGGCGAGTGAAAGATGTGCAATACTTCGTAGAGGTCAAGGAAAGAGTATTTGTGAGCTTTAAGCATGGAGAGTGACTCCAGTGTGCTGCCAAGTGTCTGAGCCGGCACACTTTGTGAAGCACGGCCACCAGATTCCCCTTTCGATCTTATAATGCTGAGCCATTGGTATTTTGTAGATATCTTGGCACACCTTGGCTTGAAGGTTGAAAGATGCAGAAGACCTACCAGTTGTTTGTTTTTTTCAGAAAGTGCTCAGTGACAGGGTAGAATGAGGATGTTCGTGGTGAGCACATGGGCCATCACAAATTTGGCTTCAGGAGACTTTCCATAAGGTGTATTTATTTTTTTATGTACAGTTATAATTTGATTAATTTTTACATTAATGGCATACTACAGTGTGCCATCCATATTATTAATATTGTGAAAAATCCTGCAGGATTGGTTGGGTTTCTGATGTTTGCCGTGGTTTCATTGTCTGTGCTTGCAGGTAAGCTGTATAATAGAACTTTTACTTGTATTGAGCCATTAGATCATCAATAAAATATATATTAATTCTTTGGTAATTATTTGGCTACTACGTATGTTATCTATTTAACTAATTAAGCTCCGTTTATTACAATTTGAGCCTGAATATCTTGAAGTAACCCACAGTTACACAGTTTGTCAGCTGCAAACACAGTCGAGTTCATTTTGTCAGTGTTGGTACCTGTTCCAAGATGCTCTGGAGTCTCTCAGGCTCCAGGTCAATGACATACTTTCTCTCCTGCCGCCGATCAAGGTCTTCTAGGAGTCTGCGATATGCCGCATCATTGAAACTCTCCACGCAGATGGCACTCACCTGTTTTTGTTCACAAGAAACGGCGCCGTGAAAACAAGCAGAGTATAGGAATGAAAGCAATGCAAGTCTGCAGAAGTGTGTTCTTTTGTGTGTGTGATTGTGTGAGCTTGTGTGAGTGTTCTTGCAGTATGTTCTAGTATTTTCTGGCAGATTTCCAACAAGTTTTATATTTCTGTGTGTAAGTGTGTGTGTGGGTGTGTACGCTGACCTGCCAGGCATTCTGCCCCGCTCTCTCCATAATTGCCTGCAGGATTGCATAGCCTAAACAGGGAGCAAAGGATAGAAAAAAAAAGTCAGAGAATTAATGCTGCTACAAGGTAGATGCTGCAGTAAGGAGTAATTCAATTTTTACATTTATTAATTTCCACTACTTGCAAAATCTTTAATCCCATCATTTCCATCAGGATATGTCTGTGCAAAAAGCTAAAATCAGCAAACCATTTTCAGCTGTACACAATTTGTTGGCCACTCTCGTTCATCACAGTGACACGTTTACGTCTTCTCTTTAACAGTAGGGGCAAATTGCTAATCAATTTACCAGCTACTTTTTGGCAAAAACGGTTACGCGTCTCAAGAATCAACTTTCTGTTTGGTACTATTGATTATGTCACAAGAATGTCATAGCTCGGGTCCAAAGCCAGAAGGGAAGTTATGTTTGTATGTTCTGTTTCTAAGTGGAGATCTATCTCAATGCTGAAAAAGAACAAAACAGATAAAAAGATAAATACCCTCAAACATACATAAAAGGTCAACATTTATATGTTTCCTGACAAGAACAGATAGTTAATGCAAAATGAATAACTGACTTCAGCTTTGCCTTTGTAGTCTCTTCAGCGACGTTATAAATAAACACGTCTCTGCCTAAAGTGTGGCCTGGGTTGTCTGAGTGTGACCATGTTTTGATTGTTATGTCTGAACATAAATTAATTTAATGCTTGTGCAGGCGCACAAGCTTTCATCCATTCTGCATGGATATGTGTGCACCGTAATACAGTTGATATGTGTGACTTTGACTTTGTACGGGTAAAGAGATATTTATGTGGTTCTGTGTGTGTGCGCGTTTGTGCGTGTGTTGGTGTGTTTGTTAGCAGGCTTTTCAGTGGAGCACACAGCAGAGCAGGGGACATAAAACAGATCACAGCGTTACTGCCCATTTTCCACCACATTACCGGCAGCAGGGCCTGATGGGAGCCCATAATGAAGGGTCCTGTCTCGGCCAAGTCATGGGTGAGTACAGTCCAACCTCCGTCCATCTATCCTTCCCTTCATTTCTCCCTATTTTGCCTCTTTTCCCAAGTCTAACCCCCACCCCGACCCACGTTTTGTGTTATTATGCATCCCCAGAGGCTTGTGATCCCGTCCTTCCTTTTACTTCTCTGTTCTGCCCTTTCTGTAATCTCACCTTCTCCTACCTCAACTTTCTCCTCTTCCCTGTCACCTTGTTTGTTTGTCTTCCTTGATATACACAAACCACCACACATAACATTTCTTTGGCTATCCCACCAGCCAAAATAGTTTCTTTTTTAAGAAGTCTGTAGAGTGATACAGATTTAATTTCAAATAAGTCCTTATAAATGTTCTTATTTAAACCTCATTGAGTAAAAAAAAAAAAAACGAAAAAACTTTAGCATCTTCCTTTTGAGATCTCCTTATCACTGTTGTTGGTTATTTTAGATAAGTTTCATTGAAGGAGATGTTCCATCTTCTTAATGAACCGTTAGTCTGGTCTGATTTTCAACAACTTTATTGAAGACCTGAACTTGAACTGGTTACAACCAGTCATGAACCAGTCCTTTTGTGCATATCATCATTATTCAGGGCTGAAATTGAGTCACTTCTTCAACCCGAATACTTTGGAATAAAAATTCATAATTCTCTTTATTTTGCATTCCAAAGTGCATTTTAAAAAAATAAATGTGATGTTTTTTGCATGTATGCATCACTGCAATAGTTACACGCAATGGAGACAGTTTACCATGGAGCTCTGCGGTTCTTCATAACCTTTGAAACCATTACACATCATTGCACATTGCATGCTCGGCTTGAATGGTCTGCTTCGCAGAATCAAACACTGGCGTATTCTTATTTACAAGGCTATTCTTGGACTGCTTTCTTCATATTTATGGACTTTCAGAAGTTATTGTTTCTGCTGTCTGAATTTATTCTTGCCATCTGTTCCTAGAACATGTACTGAACTGGTTAAAATAGCACCTGAGTGTATACTCGCTTTGCACAGAACATCATCAAAACTCCTTAAAACTAAAGGAGCTGGTGAACAGATTAAAGGCAATTTTACGTGACTTAGAAGCAGATAATTAAAGATGCAAATCATTTCATGCAGTTTTCATGTAGTGTAGTTTCATGATAAAGCAGTGATTTTTTTTTAATTTATTTTTATATATATTTGTCAAAAATGTCTGTTGAATTGATTTGATTTGTGAAAAAGTGAATGTTTGTGTGTGTTGAAGCTGCTTTGCTGCTGCTGCTCCACTGGACCAGAAAACAATCAAACAAAACAAAAAATCTTTGAACACAATGAGTCATCTCCGGGTTTGCTAAAGGTTACAACAACAACAATAACAATAATAATTAAAAATAATTCATTGAAGCTATCGTTCCTGCTTCCCTCTTTTTCCCTTTACACCCCATGGGTAATAACTCAGACGTCATGGGTCACAGGGTATTTGGAAGATGCACGGAGAGGGTATACACAACTACACACACACATACCCACAGTATGGCTGACTAATTTCCAAACACAGGACAGTACCTTGGTTCCTGGGGACTTTGCGTCATGTTTGACCTGTATTTTCCTCCCTGTGGCAGCGAGTTTTTGTCTGTGTGCACATGCATGTGTGTGAAAGAGGAAATAATGTCCTAAGCATTCCCATGAGAGCGGTTGGGATCTGAGGGCATCAGCTGTGCCTACATGCACTGCATGACAGCACAGTTAAATTAGAGGCAGGTGAAAGCTTCAGGAGCTGAGACCAACCTCCGTTCTCTTGCTGAAAACCGCTAAAATTACACCTTATTTATGAGGTTGTAATCTTGATCAGGCCTGTTCAGTTCCAGAGGCACAACCTCTGTACACATCATTTCTCTCTCAGTGTGCGTTTCCAAAAGGAGAGCAAATTAACAACTAATTTAGGACCAGCATTTTTAGATAGCATTAATAATAATAAAAATATACTTTATTTATAGGTCCGTTTCAAGGTACCTAAGGTCACCGTACATAAAGACACAACAGCAATAACACAGGGAGGTGCAACCTAAAACAGCAAGACAATAAAACTACAAAAAATAAAGAATTTTAAAAAGATAGGTCTTCAGTAGGGATTTGAATGTCTGAAATGAGTCAATAATGCATATATGATGTGGGAGAGAAGTCCAGAGATGAGGATGAGGGGCAGAGCAGACGGAACCTGAGCTGGATGGAGGATGAAGACCTGAAACTCCGAGATGGTGTGTTGATGTGTAAAAGTTCAGATAGGTAGTGGGGGGAGGGGCCATGGGTGGTTTTGAAAGTAGAAATGTGTTGCACAAAAATAGCCTAAGGTTTTAGAGATTTTGTTATTATTGAAACTTTTTGATGGGGGGGTGCTATGATTTAAAAACAGAGCTTAAAAATGTATAAACCAATTAAAATTGTCTGTATATCTGCATATATTTTATGTAAACTATCAACTAATGAGACCGAAATGCTATTCTTGGTAACATTGTGGAACTGGCCTGCAAGTGCATGCCACACAGTTCCCGGCCCACGTCTTGATCCAGAAGAAACTGATACAGACAGGAAACAAAAATCAAAAACCAAACAAAGAAGCTGAAGTTTGCAGGGCATATGAAAAGTTCTGCAAGTCTTTCTAGTTCAGCGTTTGCTATTGCTCCCATTTGTCGCCATCAGCTAAACCGAAGAGTTCTCTGTAGTTTTTATTTGTGATAAAATAGGTCAACTGGAAAAGCCTGATACTAACAAGCTAGAAGCAAACAATCCCTACCAAGTGTGGCAGAGTCAGACTTACTTAATCAGTAAATCAGTTCCCCTCACATGCAGGCACCTGTATACTGGGACTAAGAAAGACCCTATTTAAATAGTCCGGTCGTGCTTGTTTAAATTGTGCATGCAAACCTAGTGACAGAGCCTAAAAAACAAAATGTGTTGCAGAAAAGAATAGTTAAAAAAGCATATTTTATGTTTAGCAATAGCCAAGTCAAAGTTGTCATCTTAATCCAATCTCAATTCCTTGAAAAGACCCGAAGCGTGATGTGCGTGAAGAATAATCAATAGCTGGAGGTTTTTAGTATGGTGGAATGGGCCAACACCCCTTCAAGCTGATCAGCAGTGATCACAAAGGTGGAGAGGGAGCTGCACGAGAGGGTGGCACCAGATACTGAAAGCAAAAGAGTTCACATTTCTACCAAACACAAATGTGCCATAAATTGTGATTACTTCAGAATTTCCATTTACATCACATCACCCCAGTCACTCATTTCTCTATCTCAATCCCCCCAACACAGACCTAATAACGCAGACGGATTTCTGCGGCGTTATTATGTTTTAAAATGGAATTTTCATTCAAGACCCTTCACGAACCGTAAATAAAATGCAAATATATTTCCCAGCAAAATTACTTGTCTACAACATCTTTTAAATATATTTGTCCTCGTGAGTCTTTACCTCTGTCCGTGTCATAGAGGAAGACAAATCGGTTCCAGTCGTAGTGATCCAGCAGCGACAGTAAAGCTCCTCTGATGGACGGCCGCAGCTGCAGCGTGAACTGGCCCTCCCCCTCAGTGGGGAAGCTGGGTGTCACCAGGCTGATGTGCAGGGCCCCACAAAACGATGTCAGCGTGTTCACCGAGCGCTTGTCGTAAAGGCCGAAGATGGCGAAGACCCCCCTCGAGTACTGAGAACAGACTGATGAGATGTGGGAATAGAGGAGATGGGGAACGGGGATTGAATGATCCAGATGAAAAATGCTTTATAGTTAGTGACAATAGAAATTAAATTATACAGATAGACATTATTTCAGACCTCCTGTTTGGATTGTATAAATGAATGTGGAGGCCACATGGCTCCTAATTATAATTCACACTGCTGAATATATTTAAAGATGCCAACTTTTTTAATGAGCCAATATATATATATATATATATATATATATATATATATATATATATATACATACACACACACACACACACACACACACACACACACACACACACACACACACACACACACACACACACACACACACACACACACATATTTGGTTTTGGAGCTAGATGTGACTTGTTCTTGGAATCAGGGGTAAAATTACTGCCGCTTTAAAACACATACAGATATACACGTATAGGATTATTGTAGTTGTAAAATTAAGGCACAAACATCTGCATGCATGTGTTAAAGTGAACCCTTTTGGGAAGCAGTTTTAAATTCTTCTGACAGGTATAAAATAATTTCCATGAGCCAGGATTGGCATGGCTACTAATACTTTTGTTAAGGAAATTACTGTCAAATAATCCAACCTGCTTAGGGCTAAATATCCTTCAGATCCGTCCTTACATGCACACACACACCCACATGCAGATAGAAAACCCTTGGCAAGGTGTAAGCTCACTTCAGACACAGCATCATTTACCACAACAACACTGCTGCTCAGTCTCGAAGACACCAGAAGCTTTCAACCATGACAGCGGGGAAAGCGAAAAGAACTGATGTATTCAGCTATCTCACTTCCATGAATTTCATCTGTGTGCTTCAAGACTGTGAAGAAGAACATTTGGGAATCCCCCATACCATTACAAATGACTGTCTAGGAATTAGGCCTGTAAAGTTGAGAATAAGCTTTGAAGGTGCATTAACCATTTTCTTTTCTTCTTTTTTTTTTTAAATATCTTTAATGTTTTGTTTGTGTTCACATCCTCTTATTTCCATTTCCTCTCTGCTTTCTGGTTTTAGCTCCATTTATCCCTTCAGTCAGAGTCTTACGAGCAGGCATGTTTTGGACTCTGGCTCCGCACGGCATCGTATTTCACTCCACTCACTGCGATACGTCATACAGGAGTAAACAGCGAGACAGGAAGACTGTAGGCTTTGCTTTTAGCAACAGTCAGGCATTAGTCAGAAACCTTTTCTTTCTCCCTCTTTTTGTCTCCTTGTGCATCACATCATCTATCACCTTTTCCACTTTTATCAGTTTTCTCAGGGCAGACACTTCATCAGTCCTCTCTTTCAGCTTCCATCATCCACTTTCTTTCATCTCTTCCCTCTCTCTTCCCTATGACTGCTTCCCGTCTCGGTTCCTCCCTCCCTCCTCATGGGACTCAGAGTAATTCCATTATCAGCTATAAGCCTCAGTGGGGATAAACACTGAGGGAGACGCAGCTTTGACGGTTCAGCTTGTGGCAATTAAACAAAGCCGTGGCCCCTGCACCCAGTAGGCGATAAGGCAGGGATTTAGTCTCTGATTATGACAGGAGCTAAATGTCTTCAATTCAGAGAACCAGCATACTAGCTGTGCTCAGCATGCGTCATTCAGCAAGAACTGAGTCATGATGTTTCTTGGTGTTTCTGAGTCATGAAAGTCATGGCGTCCTTTGTTTTCCTACAGTCTTCCAAGATGGTTTTTACAACACATACCCATATATATATATATATATATATTTGTGAAGTCATGAGAGTTACAGATACAAGACTGAGAGTGATAAATTAAAGGTGTCACATTTTAACAATGATTGTGTTTCAGAGTCGTAGCAGACACCAAGCAGAGACAAAGATTCTCATTAAAACACTGAAAATCGTCCTCAGTTTCAGTCTGTCCCACCTTATTACTGCACTTTATAACCAGAGCAGCGTTAATACTTCCTGCCTGCTCTGTGCTCACCACACTCCTCTTTCATTCCACTGATTCGCTCTTGAAATGCATCCCTGCTATTCTTATCTCTTCCTGCATTAGCCAATAGTTTTCTTCATTTACCCTGCATACATTATACAGTTGTGTTGCTTTTAGGCGTTAATGTAGTTCCAAATGTAATCACAGTTAAACCGAGTAAAATCTCACTTTCTGCCAAGGAGTTTGTGAGCTTAGGAGCAGTCCTTATCATGATTGCTCGGACTGGGTCGGACTAAATCTGATGTAGTTTTTGGACTATGCGTACAGACATATACGTGTTTTTAAATGCAAGCTGTACAACTGTAAGCTACCTGCTTTTCTTGGGTGAAGACTCATCACTCTTACAATCTGTCACTTCGTGCTTTTTTAATATGTGTTGCTGTGGATTTTTTTGGATGACGAAATAGTTAATTTGGACCTAAATCAGGAGCTATTTTCAAAATCTGAAAGCAGTTGTTTGGGAGAATTAACTGAGCATCAGGAAATTAACAATCACAATCAATCTCTTAAGAGTCCCAAGAACTTACTTACTGCCTTTGGTCTTAAAGAAGTTTATGGTCTTTGAAGTCTAATGTTAAAAAAACGTATTTGTAAATGGGCTCTTGCACATTTTTGAGGCAACAATTGGTTTTCCCATGTTTTTGAATGCAATCGACCTATACAAAAAGAAAAAATACAGTTTATGTTTGTACCATCTAAAGTTTTTAACCACGATCTACTTTCAATGACAGCCTCAGTCCCATAGCATGTAATCGTAAACATATCAAAATAACTGCAACCACACACTGTGGTGTATGGTGTATTTTTTGCTTTAGCCACTTTTTTCTTTTTTTTTTTTTTTTTAAACTTTCCGTTTAACTTTCTCTCTTATTGGGATGTTTTCTTTTATGACATATGTTTCTGGCGTTTTTTTTGTTTCTCTTCAACCTTGTCTAGGAACACAGGCCTGCCGCAAGGCTGAAATGTGCCAGACAGTGGCGTCATTGTAATAAAATGTGTGCTAAGCTTGCTTCATAAAGCTTTAATGAGAAAAGGGGTCCAGCGGCATGGTGCATCATCATTCCAGTAAAAGTGTTGGACACAATAGCACTCTTGAGATATAATGTACATCTTGTGGACTCCCCTTATGCATGCTCGTTCTGCATCTCCATATGTTCAATTTTTATGAATAATCTTCATTTTTCCCTTGGGATTCCTTCCTGCGCCCCCTCTCCATCACGTCTCTTTTTCTCTGTTGATGCTTCTTGATATTTCTGATGTCCTTCCTTTGAGTGCATTACGGCAGCTTAACCATCTTTTGCACTTTCGTCTCTCTCCCTGGTTAGTTTTATTTATATCTTTGTGCATTTTAAGAGCATCTTTTCCTTACTCTACTTATCACTTTATGTCTCAATGACACTATCAAATTTGTTCAACTTCTTCTTTATGCCTCTCAGTGTAGTGCTAATGTCTTTTAATGGGACAATTTTTTTTCCCAACATGACAGCATGACTAGATGCTCACAGATAAACCTGCTACTGATTTCTCTACCTAAGCAGTATAACACAGGCTTCAAAAGAACAGAGTGAAACAGACCCACACAGGCACCAATGACAGCACAAAAAAAGCACAATCCTCCATTCTCCAACACACACACACCACACAGACACACACACACACAATCCCCAGACTTTCTGTCCTGGTGCTGCAGTAACTTCTCCCCCATTAGTCTGAATAACAACCCTCAAGGTTCTGAGGAACTCGCCAGACAGCGAAAGAAACACTGCAGCATACTGTGAGCTCTCATTACCAGCAGGCAGAGACCAAAATAAAGGAAGCATCTGTGTAAATGAGGATTACAAGCTAGTTTAAAACCATAAAATGGACTGTTCTTCACACTGCCCCGAGATGCCTACAGCGCGGCACAGTGAAACCTGTACAGTAAATGTCAATGATAATCTTTATGAGCTATATAATTATAGAGAAATCCACTGTCAAATACCTTATGCTCCTGTTGTGTGTTCAACCTTTTTTTCAGGAGTATCCTGGAGGAAGGTAAGCTCCTGTACGTACATTCTGTTCGGCAAAACAGCACAGTGTTCACTTTATAGGCAAGCCAGTGTAAATGTTGCTGCAGCAAACACTGAAATTTCTACTTGAGCTCTTATCCACAATGCCTTATCCTTACTTGTATTGAATGCAATTAAGAGACACTTATAAACAGTTAACATACTGAAAAAGAGGGTAGTTCTGCAAAAGTGATCTTGTAAATGAGGAATGAGTTACTATAACTAGTCTGAAATTCACCTGGAGTCTGTCCATAGCAGTGTGTGAACTCCAGCATTGGATAAACTGTGCAGAAAGATGCACAACTCCTTCACACATCCATCCATCCATTATCTGTACCCGCTTTATCCGTTTCCGGGTCACGGGGGTCTGTCGGAGCCTATCCCGACGCATATCAGGCGAAAGGCAGGGGTCCACCCTGGACAGGTCGCCAGTCTATCCAGGGCCACATACAAACAACCAATCTCACTCACATTCACACCTAGGGAGAATTTAGAACGATCAGTTAACCTACCCTGCATGTTTTTGGACTGTGGGAGGAAGCCGGAGTACCCGGAGGAAACCCACGCAACCACGGGGAGAACATGCAAACTCCACACAGAAAGACCCACCGGGCCGGGAAAAATCAACAGTGCTAACCACTAAGCCACCGTGCTGCCCTCTCCTTCACACAATCAATTGTTATTACTTCTTCACAGAGTGAAAGAAAGGAAAAGCGAAACAACTGTGTATTTGCAACTTTAATGACCCAGTGATACAGGTGAAACTTACACAAGTATGACTGGAGGAGGTGTTAGTGTGGAGATGTGCTGTTGACTTGTGATGAACAGGGACTGAAGCTCAGAAACATGATGAATGAAAGGCAATTTCTGATAAAGTCCAAATTTAATGGCAAATTAAGTTTCCTCTCAACACAGAAATACTATTGTATAATCTAGGCATTGTCTGCACTTTCACCTCACAGCAAGAAGGTTCCTGGTTCAAATCCCGGCAGGGAAGTTTGCATGCTCTATCGGTGCTAGGGGGGGCGGTTTCTCCAGATACTCCGGCTTTCTCCGACAGTCCAAAAACATGCACGTTAGGCTATTTAGTGATTCTAAATTGCACGTAGGAGCGTGAGTGTCTGTGTAAACTGTTACCGGGACATTCAAACATTGAGAGTTGCATGTGTTTCACGAGCTCGCTGACCTTCTGCCAAGTCTGTCACCTTTGAGTTGTCTGCTCAGCTGGCCCTACTTGGAGATGTTTTGGTGACATAAATCGAAATGTGTGACCGGTTGCGAAAAAGCTTGGTAAGTGCTGTCATAGCATCTGTGAAAGTGTTTGCTAGGTGATGTCAAAGGCCAATGCCACTGTGTAGAGATGGTTAAGGCAGCAGGTTTGAGAGATGAGTGAAAAAAGCCATCAGTAAAAAATGGAAAAAGCAGCCTTTCAGATGAAGAGCGACAATGTTCAGTAAGTAAAAAAAAGACAAATTAGTTACTTTATGCACTTTTGGACATATTTTAATAGCTATTTTTTTTACTATAATTACTAAAGATTCAGGGCTGTAATGCTGCGAAAATATAAAAATGATAAATGTAACAAACATGAGATAAAATGAGCAAATTACAAAAGTAGCAGCTAATGTAACTAACTCGTAATTAAATTTAAATTAACTTTGTAAAAAAAACAAAAACAACAACAATACAGCTTTAATATTGTACTTATATTGCCAAATGAAATAATAATACAAATATGTTCAAAGGAAGAACATTGCAGAAAAAGCAGACTGATTTAATCCTGTTATATTCTTTGTGATAGTATTATCAGCTTCCTCAGAAACCCTCTAGAAGAGGATAATGATTAAAAAAACCAAAACGAAAAATAAAAACAAAGATGACTGAATGAAGGCTCTGCCAGTCGCTCTCACTAGTGAACCTCAACTAGTTGATACAAAAAAGATGTAAGCTATGCCAGTCAGTGAACAGGAGCTGCAGTTGTCGTCGGTGTCACATCTAACACTTGTACATTACGCCATGACAGGACGGTGATTGATGCGAGTCTTTGTGTTTTGGCCTCTAATGAATAGGATTGAGCTTGCTGAGGGCTCTGGTTTGAACAAAAGAGTCTTCTTGTTCTTATTCTTTTGGCTTTTCCCTTTCGAGACCTACAGCGAATCATCTGTTTCATGTCTCCTGCGTCTTCTGTGTCTAGGGTGGAAAAGACTATTTGGGAACAGGGAATAGGATATCTGGGGAACTTCCTGAGGATCCAGCTGCCTCCCGGAGTAAGAATTTTGCCTCATAGCTTTTTAAATTTTATGAACTGAAATAAAAGTTGGACCTGTGCAGGGTGTAACCCAGCCTTTCAAGTGACAAGAGCTGGGATGGGTTCCAGCAGACTCCCGTGATCCTGGACAGGGAGAAGTGGGTGTAGATGAATAGGTGGCCGGGGGGGATGGTCTATTGCAAAAACGTCCGTTAAAATTTTAAGCAAGCTATTTACTTCAGTGTAATAACCTAGCATAGATAAGCCATGATTTAATTTTTGTGAGGGCGGATAGATAGGAGATTCAAAACTGTGACTAGGCTGGATAGGTTAAGTTTGAGGCCTCCTTGGCTGTTTAGTGTTAGTTTTTCCCTATTTGGGATAGTTAGGTTCTTCCCCATCCAAAATATGTATGTCATTGTCGTCAAATGGGTGTCCAATGTCCACGAGATGCAGGTAGACCACCGATTTGTAACCTAATGATCTGATTTTCCTGTGTAGTGCCATGCTTCCGTGGAGTTGCTGTTTTAGTTTTTTGGAGTAACGCTTCGTCTTCACTGCATTGGACTGCGTATAAAATGTGCCTCCGTTTCCTTTTGGGAGTTTGGTCAATAATTTGCACATCACTTTAAATTCTCAGAAGCATAAACCGCTCCACACCAGTAGGTTTGAACTGGTGAAGACTTCTAGGTAGAAAGGTGAAATGTCTTCAAATCAGTCTTTAAAGAAAAAAGAGGTCCAGTTGCCTATGATTCAAGCCTGGATGACTGCAAGTCTACACAAGTCTACACAAGTATTTAGACCATACAAGTTTGCATTTCCCCTGAGATTTCTGTGATTGCAAAACAAACATAAGAAAGTAATAAAAAAAATTGAACAAACATTATTTTTAAGAGAAAAGACATCAAGTACACAGCTCTTTTCAGAGAGTATATCAAAGAGACATCATTTGGTGTTGCATAGTGGGACAGGAGCACCGCATCATTTGGAAGACTCTCCTATGATCTGCACTTCTTATCTGGTTATATTTAATTTTGCATGGCTAAACAATTGGCAAAACAAAATGGTCAAATCTTTTGGAGAAGTGAACTGATGGACCTCGCTCAGAGAAACAGAATTTGACTGTGCACGATCTCCTGATGAAATTGTGGGATATTCTGACAAAATCTGATACCTTACAAAAATGTTCTCACTTCGTGGAAGATAAATGCATGCTGAGAAAAGGAAAAAAAAAAAAAAAAAAAAAAAAAAAGTAGAAAAACGATTGCATCCACGAAATGAAAGTCAATTTCCAAAAAAGTACCCTCTATTTGGTTTCTTAGATCAGTTTTATCAATAATAAAAGGATGTGTGGAACCTGGCAGTTTAAACTATAATCGATAGAACACACAGGTGCATAAACATTTGTGACAGTCGTTTTACGTAAAAAAAACAAAAAAAACACCACTTTTTTTTTTTATTGAGAAAGACAGCTCTGTTAAAGAGGAGCAATATGAAGACAGTACAGAAGACAAAGTTAGGAGATCAATAATATCTGGCAGAGCGTAGTCAGTGTATGGATTTCATATTTGTTCCTCTGTGGCACAGCAAGAATAAATGGGAGGCAACTAGACAAAAAAAAACAAAACAAAAAAAAACAGCCATGTCACAGGTTGAAAACATATATTAAATTTGCTGGTCATTTTGTGTAATGAAATAGTATTACAGATGTCCCTCAAGTGGAAGATACATTCTCTTTTTTAAACCTGAATGCTGTATAACAGAAAGAATAGATGGCACTCAGAGAGCTTGTTCAGACCGTGACAGTTGCACCACACAGGACATCATGGATATCAGCATACTGACAGCAACAAGGCAAATGAAAGACAGGCGGGAACTGAGTACAGTAATGTAACTGTGTATTCCCAGATACAGTAATTAGGGATGTACATTGTTTTTATAAGAGCTAATTTTGGATAAGATGATTCCATCTAATCAAAAAAAAAATATATATATAGATGTACAGTTTAAACTGTCCCTGTATTAACTGTTAAATTACTGGAGATGTATTACTAATATCAGGCCTCAGGTGTACTCATCAGTGTAATTACAAAGACGAGATAAAAAAAAAAAAAAAAAGAAAAAAGGCTTGACAATCAATGGTCCAGAAAGGGCATCCAGTCACCTTATGGATTTCATATCAGATCCTCTCTACTAGAACATAGTTTACAAGATAACTGAGCCACAGTAGGTTCATAAACAGGGCAGCGATTATTGAGAGCGATAAAGCACCATGTGCAGTGCTGATTGCCTCTGTGTTTGTTTCTGGTTCACTGTGCCTATGAATGAGGCCATTCATCCCTAAATCTGCTTTATTCCCCTGTCCATCTCTGTCTAGCTTCTCTTTTTCAAAAAATTGCCACAAGCAGTGAGGAAAAGGAGGCTTCAGTTGTTCTCAATGAGGGGAGAAAAGAAGAAATGCTGAGAGATAGAAAAAGAAAGAAAGGGAGGAAGAGAGCAGTTCCGCAACCCACAAGGGAATCCGACAGCAGCGCAAGAGCAAGAGTGTAAAGTCTGCCAAGCACACACTGCAGAGAGAAAGAAGTGGTTGGGAAAACCATATCCAAGAAGACAGAGAATGTGAAAACGTCTGCCCTAAAGGCCTACCAGAGAATGGAAATGGCTGGAAATGAGTCCTTGAATGTGCTCACAGGTATTTGCATGTGTGGGAGTTGTGTCATCAGATGAATGTACACAGACACACACTCAGCTTCAACTAACATCAACTAACACATGCAATTAGGTGCCTCAAGGAGCAGTCCTTTATGGAATCAGCAGTACATGGGGTTGAATGTTGGGTAAGGGTAAGGGACGGGGGGGAGAGTAAAGGCTTCTGGGTAAAACTTCCACACTCCATAGTTGCCATTTTCTTCTCTTTCTTTACATCTTCCCACTTCTGTAGTGCGCCCCCCCTTCCCCTTCCCCATCTATCTCTGCGGCCTCTTGTGTAGCTGCACTTAGTGAGCATACTAATTATTAACTATAGCTATGTCATCGAATAAGGTAAAAAACTGAAATGACTTACAATTACTCACTCCACTCAGCTCTCACTTGAGGATCAATTTAAATATTTATCATTTGGCTTTTATAGGATGCATTGAGAACTTCAGTGTTGCAATCAGAATGTGCGGTAATCTAGCAGGTCCTGTGGGTAATGTGGCCTGTGGGTAATCTATTCTTCACAATGATTAAACTGCTGGGAATACAAATTGGATAATCAGCACTTTGACCCTCACCCAACTTTCCCACACATTCTTTTTTTGTTAATGCAATATTAACTGACACCGTGTTTACTCCGTCAAATATGTTTTCCTCTATTTGTTGATTAAGCGACACTTGCAGAAAACCAGTTTTCGGAGACGTTTTCATTTGTCACTGTGATGATAATGGCTTGAATCTTACCTTATTTGTTTTTAACAGTTTGTGACATTCAAACCAGGATGTTTGCTTAAATCATGCAGTTTACAGGAATTCTGATGGTTACGTATTGATGGTGCAAGAAGTTTCTTTTGACATACTTAATTAAAGCTGCAAGTTTCAATACTTACAGGGTATAGTATCCGCTAGTCACCATCACCTCCTCATCCCTAATCCTCATGCTACCTTTCATATCAAAGCAACCAGTTTGTACTAAACCAGCATCGGCTACACACAACAGTCACTTTCGATTTTGCTGTCGAGTCAACATGTTTAACAGAATATTTGGTTGTAAACGTCTGCTGGCTACTCTGGAGATACTTCGGGATCTTCTGAAAGTGCTGGATACCAAAACTAACTTTGACATAAAGTAGGCGTGTTCATGTCAACTTCCCAAACAACATGGCAGCACCCTGTATGTAGAAAAAGATGCATCAAAACCACTCCCTCCATCTGTCGCTCACTCTCAGAAATCAGCGGGTCACGTGACCTAATGCTTAGTCCACCGTCTTTTACAATTAATGGAAGAAACCCATACCAGTATGGGGAGAACAGGTAACCAGTCAGTCTTCTGCACGATCAACTTACAAGCGCTGATTATTCCCAATTAGCCTTAGCTGTAAACGTGAGCCTTCTTGGGAAGTGATGTCAAAAAGGTGAGACTTTTGGAAAAATAAAACAAACTTAAATTCTTTTTCCAAAAACAAGGGGTTCCCAATGAAACAAAATTCAGACAATTAAATAGTCGTTTCATTAACAGCTGATTCACCACCCTTTTGTCACGACTTGGAGATATAAATGCAGGAGACTGAGGCGGCAGGAGTTCCAAAAAAAAAAAAAAAAAAAAAAGGGATTTTATCATCAAAAGCACTAGCCAGGAATCCAGGAAGAATCAAACAAAAAGCCAAAACTAGACAGAACCAGGAACAAACAGGAAGGTAGGGACACAGGACAAAAACAGTACAGACCAGCCGGGATGATGGGAAAGACATGACAAAATATACTTACTGATGAGACACAGGTGCAAACAATCAGGGCAGATGGGGAACAAGGGAAGTCAAAACAGAATTACAACACAAGGACAAAGGCTTTCAAAATAAAACAGGAACAGATATAAACTCAAACCGCGCACCTCTGGGCCATGAATCTGACCAGTTGCTTCTTGTTCATCATTTTCTGTAAAGTCATGAGCAAATGAACTCATATCACTGATTTCATTACTTGTACTTGAGACATTCCCTCGAATTACAGCGGGGTAGAAACTCCACGTGTCTCCATGTGGTGTCTACAGCATATTAAGCACATACACCTGCCACATCATGTTCAGATGATTCTGGGTAATTAATCCCAAGATGTCATAAGACACAAAGCGGGCTCTGTTGGTAGGACTTATATGTTTAATGTGCATTTCTTTTGTAAAAAAACATGTTGATTTTGGCACATGATAGCAGGAAAATTGACGCATGACCTCGGACAAAAAATTATTTTTGTTAATCATTTAAGCTGCACTTGAAATAAGATTGGCATTGCTCTAGACCTGGTGACCTTTAAGAAACCAAACCATACTTTTTTTTTTATGGCAACATAAAAAAAATAAAAAAATAAATAAAAAAAAGTCTCCAGAACTTGAATTTACTGAGGCGTGATATCAAGCTTGTATTACTGAACCTGGCGTGAAGGCTATTGGCAGAACTGTGGTCCAAAGCATGTCTACTCACAGCATGCTTTATCAGTAGGACATGCATGCACACATAGAAATACACACCCACGCAGGGTCACACCAGCCTATACAATGCTGACAATGTGATGCAGAAACTTTGCCTCAGCACTGATGTCTGCAGCCACAGAGATAAAATGTAGAATGTGCAAGAGCAAGACAAGAAAAAGATAAGAGAAAGAAAGAAGCAAACTACATGTCACCTGTCAAAGTGCTGTGCTATGTACCCCTAGGACACGGCCTTTTAAATGGGGATAATCTATGGTGTGTGTGCATGTGCGTGCATGTGCATGTGTGTGTATGTGTGTGTGTGTGTGTGTGTGTGTGTGTGTGTGTGGGAGAGAGATGTGACAGAGAGCCTTTTTAGTCCAGTCATCTTTAAGCACTACTAACAGTAGCTAAAACCCTCTGGGTCTGTCCAGTATGAACACAGTCATTCATCACACACACACACACACACACACACACACACACACACACACACACACACACGCACACACCGCGTCTGATATCAAACCCATTCATCACAGCAGACAGCCATAGGAGAGGAGGGAGGGGCAGGAGAGGACTCAAGGAAGTCTGCAAGAACCATCGCTTTCCAATGATGCAGCACTTGATGCGCACCTTCTCCTTTGCAATGTTTTTCCTGTTTTTTTTTTTTTTTCAAGCAGTTTTGTAGCCACATATAAAACCTCAAATATCCCCAGCTTGTTAATTTCACACTCTGCTTCAGCAACCCCAGGTGCACAAAGCTATTTTGCAGGACATGGTTTACCTAGAGGTGTTTTTGAAGTGGTTGCCCCTGTTGTCAAATGCCTCCGCGTGATCACTTCTTAAGAGCATCTGCCAAAATATGATAAGTCCTCTGCAGAGCAAACACTACAGAGAGTTAACTGGGCCAACTTCAATATATAGCTATGCATGTAGCACAATGATTTTGAATATTAAAGGGGAAATACTGTGATTAAAAAAAAGAAAATTGCTTAAGAGCGTAGAAAGTCATCGGCTACTTTATTAGGTACACCCACGACGATTGGGAATACTCACCACTGTAGTGGGTATACCAGATGTACGGACCAAAGTGGCCGGTGAGTCTGAAATGACATATAACGAACTCTAACATAATACACACTGTGACTCTGTTTGGGGCTATCCAAACCTAAAAAGACATATTCAGATTTGCAGGATAATTTGGCATCACGACCCAGACTGGAATTATCCTGCCTTTCCCTGGTTATTCTTGCTGAACATCACGTCATACGACAGTTGCTGTACTCCAGACGTACATAGTTTAAAGTCGTTAACACCTATTTCAAAGGAGACAGAGAGGTCGTTCGCAGTGGAGTGTCTGATTCTGCCCTGAAAACCCGCTTTGAATGGACCTTAAAGATATGGTTCAAGGGGATCTTTAGAAAATATCTGTGCGATATTTTGAAAAGAGCGTGTCAGGCAAAATATCATTAACACTAGAACGTCCAGGATTTTTGACTCCCCCTCCAGAGGCTAGAGCGCAGCCAAAAGGCTGCCTTGCTTAAACTGAATAAT
Organism: Xenentodon cancila; assembly: GCA_014839995.1. NCBI lineage: Eukaryota > Metazoa > Chordata > Actinopteri > Beloniformes > Belonidae > Xenentodon > Xenentodon cancila. The sequence continues at coordinate 15,735,771 of CM026201.1, read as the reverse complement.
TCAGCAGCCTGCGATTAGCCACCTTTCTTATTTAAATGCAGCGATACCTGCCTGATGGTCTGAATGAGGACTCTCCAACGGCCCATCTAGTCACATTCAATGCTCAGATCAGGGTGGGGGAGGTTTTCTCCTTCAAAAGAGCCTCCAAGCTCAGACAAACTGAGACTCCCAGTTAGTCAACTCAAGATGGCTAAACGGTACAACACCGAGCAGATTCTGAACATGATCCTGGATCAAGTCAATGCATGTGACTCGGATGGAGAAGAGATAGCCCTCCAGCCAAGCTCAGACTCTGGTTTACTGGTTACTGCAAATATCCAACTATTCAGTTTACCTAAATGTTCCAGGAGAAGTATAGCATTTGGAAACAATCAGAATCTATTTGAAATATTTTAAATTTAGTTTCATGTTTTCAAAGTTGAACTACATTAGAAAGTTGAAATATGAAGGAATTGGAAGATCTGACAAAATGTCAAATGTTAAAAATGAAATGTTCTATTCAATTTCAGTGGGGCAGAAATTTCCCCAAAAAGTTGAATAATTCTGTAATATTAAAATTAAAAAGAAAGAGGTGAAACAACATATATCTTTGCGTAGATTTTTTAAACTTCCTGGAAGTTTTCATTGCTCACATCTCGGTGTTGATTGCTACAAATATACTTGTGGCAAATGCAGAAAAGAGATTGTGTGGCAGTGCCATGTGTGTGCAGACAATGTAGTGGGTTGAACTTATCGCTGCACCCACATGATGCATAGATTTGCTTGTTTGTACATTTGTTTTGTACATTGTTTGTAAATTTCATTACAGTGTTATGCATATAAAGACGTATTGTTTGAGTCTTGTGCATGAACAATAAATCAAAGCGATGCATGGAAGTTTTCTGCTTCAAAAGAGCCTCCAAGCTGTGACAAACTTAGACTCCCAAATTTTACAACACCGAGCAGACTCTGAAGATGATCCTGGATCAACCACTGAGCCACCATGCCCCCCCATTTAGAAACAATCAGAATCTATTTGAAACATTTTAAATTTAGTTTCATGTTTTCAAAGTTGAACTACATTAGAAAGTTGAAATATGAAGGAACTGAAAGATCTGACAAAATGTCAAATGTCAAAAATGTTCCATTCACTTTCAATGGGACAGAAATTTCCCAAAAAGTTGAAAAGTTCTATAATATTAAAATTAAAAATAAAGAGGTGAAACAACATATATCTTTGCATAGATTTTTTTAAACTTCCTGGAAGTTTTCATTGTTCACATCTCAGAAATCTGATCACAAATGAGGAGACTTCACTGCCATCAGAAATTATGATTTATAATAATCGTTCTGTGCGTTCTGCACACGCACAGAACGAGTGGGGGCTGACAGGTTTGCTGCAATCTCCAATGTTTGGGGGGTCTCTCGCTGCGTCAAATCTTTCAACCTAGGCAGGTACATCACCGTTGACCAGCAGCTGTCAGGGGGTCGCGAGTGACCCTAGGGAACTTTTTATTTCCGTACTAGAATAAAGTGTAATTGCAGATCGGGTCGGGTCGGGCCGGGCTTCTCTCTCGCTGACTTTTTCAAAAATAAAAATATGTTTACAAAAATATATACTAAAACGATGTGTGGTGATGTCGTGTGCCTCGTGGTCACATCACTTCTATTAAAAAATAAATAAAACAATAACAAAACTGGCGTTGCGGCTCCCGTTCCGTTATGTTTACCGTTGCCATGGAAACCCCCAAGCCATTTTTGGCTTTCGGGTTTGCTTCGGGGGAGGAAAGGAACCGCGAGTTGTTTTCTTTCTGCTAGGGGGAGGGTCACAGAAAATAGTTGAGAAGCACTGTCCTAATGGCTGTGTTCATGTGTAAACGACGTAGATGGGTGCTCGTTTGACATGCAAATGTTCACTGCTCCAGCCACTTGGCTGCCCCCGCGACGATGCAGGTAGAAAAGCCACATGGCTGTGCCGTCGACGTTCTAGTGTTAAGGAATCAGGATATCAACTTTGAAAAAAATGTCACATGTCACCATTTAATAGATTCAATCAAGATTTTTATAACCACACAGCAAATTTTATTCTTCATCATTTGCCACGGCTATTTATTTATTTATCGATTGATTTATTATTTGTCTACTGTTGATTCAGTGTTCATATACAGTCAACTGCTTCTTCAATGTCTAGAAAATTCTACATTCTCTAAAATCAGTACAATGATAAAGAGATTGGTGACATGACGTCAAGCTTGGGATGGGTTTAAACGGTAAACGGTAATTTGAAAAAAAAATCATGGTTTGGTTCTGTCGGGAGATTTTTATCACAGTGGTCACAATAGTAAAGATTTTGTTAAAAGTGTCATATATGCCATTTCGATTCAGATCGTGGATGAGAACCAGGTCGAGAAAAACTTTTGTTGAGACTTTCATTCTCGTCTATCTGCTCCTGCAAACTTTTGGGCTCCACCATAACATCACCGGACTTATCTTCCAGATGCTTCAGGCTGCTTTGTCATTGGAAAGCAAATAAAAATGTTTCATCCTGCTGTTTGTTTGGACGGATGCAGTTTTGAAAATCCCACTGCATATTTTCTGTTTTCTAGCTTTCGATGCAGCATTGAGGATTTGGATTACAGTCTGACGGCAGAGGTCACATTGCATCTGCTGGGCTTTACAAATGAAGACAATAGCCCAGTGTTGCAGTCGTTGACAATGAAAATGTGATGAATAACGTCTGTCTGGTTTCCAGTGTTGACAGAAATTCTTAACTTTGGTTATTAAAGAAAAAAAGATAAGTTGATCATATCTCAAGTGTCAAGAATAAAACACTGACTACTGACGGGCGCATTATGAGCCAAACCGGGCCTCAGATTGAAAAAGTATCAGGATAGCTGCCTCACAGCTCAACTGCAGTTCTGGAAGAAATCAAATGTACATCGTCTTTGAACGCCTAATTTTGATTTTTATCTCTGATCTTGTTGCGTCCTCTTTGATTATAAAATGTCTTGGTGGACCAGAGAAAAAGACAAACTGATGGTGAATAGTTCACTAGACAAATGAGATTCATGTAAGTTCATCTGTGTGAGGGTCCTTGAAAACTTCAAGGAATGGAGAAATGAGCTTGATGGAATGTCCTAACAGTAATAAAAACATATCCTGGTGTTTTTCTGAGTGTCTGCCTTTCCAGCTCAGCAGGTCCAAAGTGATTTAGAGGCCTAACTAGATAAACAGAGCAGTGATGACATCTCACCACCTATTTCTCCAGCTGTGTCACTGTTCACGTCAGCATTCCTCTTTCTCTCTTTAGTCCGTCCATCTCACCCGCCCAACCCTCGCTGCTGTCCTCTGTTTCATTTCTCTCCATCCTGTGGCCTCCCATCGCTAATTGGCATAGCTCTACCACTTAAATGAGCTCAGTGTGACTGAACTTTAATTCAGTTCAGCTCAAATCAAGTTGAGGTAATCGTAACCACTTTATTTGAAGGGGTGTGGATAACACTAACAAGGCCACTGTCAAACAAACACAGCTCCTTTACACTATATGATTACATACGAGTATTGGAAAACAGTAAAAAAAAATCCCGTCAGTAATGCAATCATACAAAACTGACATTGTTCACTGGCAAAATAACCACATATGACAATTAAAAGTAATAACAGCAATAGCTCAAAAATCCTTTATGTGTCTTGCATATTACAACAACTGTAGCAATTTTATGACATGTTTTTTACTGGTTAATCTAAAGTTAATATCTCATACTAAAGTTATCACACTGTGAAATTTTGAATGATTTTCTATTGACATATTTGTGTCTAAACTGATATTAGCTACCATTCCACCTTTTCCATAAAGGGGACATGTTATGGGGGAAAACGGGAGTATATATTTGTGTGTATGAAGTAATTGCCAAACTCAAAAACGTTTCCCAGGGTACTGTCTTTATGTAACTACAAATCTCCATTATACTACATTTCATGTACCTTTGAAGTAAGAAGTCAAATCTGTCTTGCAATTTTTTTTGTTTTCTTTGATAGCAATGGAAAACTTTAATAGGCAAGGTCACCTAAGACAAAATACCACTTAGAATACTCTCAGAGTATTTTGTTTTAAGTGTTTTGTGAAATCTGACCTCTCATTAGAATGATTTAATGATTTCTTTAATTTGAAAGATGGAGTATTCAGTTTTCCTAGTTTTACTAAATGGAGCATCAATACACATCTCCACCAGCCTTCATTGTAAAAACAAACTATGTTGAAATGTTCATTGATCAAATTAAATTTCCCATTAAAAGAAAGTCAGCCTATAAAAACTTAATCAACATGGGAAACCAGAGCAAATTTAATTTTGGCATCTTTCCTCTCTTTACAAAGCATTGCCAAAATAAATTATTTTATTAAGTGGAAGACAGTCTAGACATATTCTGTGCTCCATTGCAAGGACTCATGCATCATCAAGCAAACACAACCTTGGCTCGGACAAAACGTGCAAAGGCATGTAAGATATATTTTATAATAGTATATTTTCACACATGTTCCAATATATGATTGATGTTTTCTGCTTTATCAAGATGTCTAATGTGAAGTCATGTAATGAGATGTTATCAATGCTACACTCTTCATGTCATAATCAAATACAAATATAAATCCATTGTGCATTGACTCAAGGATAGATATTATTTTTCTCACATGTTTGAGCATAAATTTGAATTCTACGGTGCTGCTAGAGAACAAGAAGACAGAAGACCCACCGCAACCCAAGTGTGAATGAGAGGAAAGTATAACTTTGCCCTTTAAGATTGCCCTTCCTTCCCATTTCAATCATGAACCATGTGAAAGGTGGCAGCTGCTATTTTACACAGCACTTAGAAATCTCCCAACAAGAGACATCCAGGGGTCTGGTGCGTAAAAATGAGAAAGGTCACACTGTGTTGCAGATATTCCAACTGCCTCTTTATTAAATATACTAAATGCATGTCAGGCATCTAATCGAGCGACAGCATTTAGTAACTTATGAGCAGACGTCTTACAAGGAAAATACTAAGTATGGCAACAATGTGACAAAATAGAGCAAAGAGAACCACAACCGACATATGATCCCACAAGGACTCACTGGAACATCTCCATCCACATTTCTTTAAAGATTCACAGCTTTGATTGATATGATAATTTAAAAGTATGGAATGAAGCATTTAAAGTATATTTCTTACCTCATTATTCGTGGTCTAATTATTTTTCTACACATATGATCAACAAAAACACAACCTGACTTCTTAAGGAATTGAGCTGTTTGTTTATATGAAAATAAATTACCCTCGTTAGTAAGATAAAACCTGAATAGGAAGTTGTATTAATAGTTCCCAAAGTTTGCAAAGTGATGTTGAGCTTCCATGTACTTAAACTTTGTGCAGAAAAAATTCTTCACTGTCCTATTTGCCCCTTGTTTGCAAGGAAAAGTGACTTGCTTCTTAAAGCGCTTTGAGCTGAGCTTATTTATACTCAATGTGCCAGAGTGATTAAAGTTAAAAAACAATTTTTCCCAAGGAGCTTTGTGCTTTGAGTACTCTCATATCGTCTCATAGCAACGGTGGAAACCATGACTAGCACTTTCCCCAAGCATCTACTAAGTGCTGCTGCAAGCTAAATTAAAGAGTTACTCGTGGACACAAGCCTTAAGTGCCTCATGTCTCTTAGAATGAGCAAGGACAGCTTTTTAATTAGTTGTACCAAATCTTATTTATTTGCGTTTATTCGAATTCAGTGATACAGTTTTTACTCCCCTGCCTTGTACCAAAAATGACCCTGCTGTCTCTGACCAGCTGTTAGAGGTGAAAAAAAAAGCTTTGTGCCCCAGCAATCTGTGACTTTTCTGAGAAATCTGCTGCAAATGTCATTGCTGAAATGTATGCACCAACAAAAACCAACCCCCCTAAAGTTAATATAATGCTAACTTTCATCCATACGCGCCTAATCCTCTTCGGGGGGGAAAGGTGGGGGTTCGATCTGGACTGGCGGTGCATCTTTCAGTAAACGTAAAGGTAGCCGAGACAGGCAAGTGGAAGAGTACACATGCGTGAACTCGGATATGACCATTAGAGGTGTAATTAAATAATTAAAAAAACAAACAAAAAAAAAACATGGATTCAGATATTTTCATATCAGCTTCAGGCCTCATTGGATGCATTTATTTTGTCAAGCTTAATGATTTATTCTCTATGTCCATTATTTTGTTTTCTTTGACTTTCTTACATAAAAGTAACCCATATCTCAGATCTGTATTTACACTTGTTAACAGCGGTGGAAAACAACCTTGTAAAACAGACGCCCTCGGGTACTGATCTCGAAACTGTTACGCAGCTACAGAAAGAAATACGTGCTATGTTCAATGAACACAAGTGAAATAGAGGATGCAGCAGCAGACCTACTGAATTTGCGCACTGACACACCTACTCACAGTTCCAGAGTATGAGCCCGACTGGGCCATGTTGTCGATTGGTTCAGTAAAAGTTAATTGCTACAGCCGAAGCCCAGAGTCTGCCTGTTCTTCTTGAAGTTGTGAAAGACAGTACAGAACATAGTGTCCGAGCATTTGTTCCCTAAAGCATTCTTGGAGCCCAGTAAAGTGTTAAGCATATCTTAAAGTGGAGAAAAAAGAGGGGATCCTGTCCACATATGTTTACATCACTCACTACAGTCACATTTTTAAGGATGCCTGCCTGACTTGCATTAATCGGGAAAACGTGATCCGTCTGCTTAGGCAGCAGATGCAAATGCACACATATGATTATCTGATTTATTTCAACATATAAATGAGGCCTGAAACCGATCCTTAAATGTCAGAGTTCATGCGCTTTTTTTAATGCTTACATGTTCACTGGTCATATCCAATCTGTGCTAATGGATTTAGTGTCACATGCAACTTTTCCTATTTCACCTGCATCTATTCAACACGATATCTGTTTTTTTTTTCCTATGGTGCCTAACTTTATAAAGATCAGTAGCCAAGCTCATCTATCAATGTTTTTCTATAACAGTAAGCCAGTGTAAAAGAGGATGTCGTATGACCTTGTTTTTAAAAGATTATATAAGTAACTCATACAAAAAAAAAAAAAAAAAAAAAAATCAGATATGGCCAATTAATCAGAATTGGGCCTCAAGACCTGCAGGGTAAATGCAGCTTTACTTTTACATCCATTTATAATACACTTCAAATAAGTGTATTGCTTGACACCCAGATTATGACATTAGTATCTTTATTTGTTGCTTTACTGTGTAGGTGGCAATGCACATTTTTGTTTCTTCCATCTACTGTAGTGTCTACGGTGCAGCTTTCTTTAAACTAGACAACAGAGACGGTCTTGTTCCAGGAAACCCAAAATAAAATGAAAGCCCTCCATAAGAATAAAAAGATATCATTGATACATAAATATCTCCTGTAGCCCTCAGGAAGAAATTGCAGGTAAAAGGTTTAGAGTATCCACAAGAAAAAAACAACAAAAAAAACACTTTCCTGTATAACTATAAAATATAAATTTAAATGCCAAAAGCTGCTTTCTGGCAAAATCCAGTTGTTTTTGTGTGTGTGTGTGTGTGTGTGTGTATGCGTGCGTGCGTGCGTGCGTGCGTGCGTGCGTGCGTCTGCTAAAATCGTTGCAGAAGTAAACACAGACTGTCTAAGCCAGAAGGACTGGGGATCCAAAACTAGCACATTTATCATTAAAGATAACTTGTGAAACAAACTTGTCTGGTAATTACATACTATTTCCACTGCTAATGTACTTCTCACTGACTAAAATCAGCCACAAACAGTGGAAAGCAGCTCTGGTGAATTTGATTTAACAGGCATAGATCAATTTGTCAAATTAAACTGTCAATTGGGAAACTATTTTTTGATTTTGGGAAAGTCGTGGATAGATATTGGCAACACTGCATGTTTGAAGTTAGATGAGGAACTAATATGAAGAAACTCACGGTAGTCAGGCAACTGTTGAGCGAAAACATCCTCTGCGTTCACAATTCCAGCTGAATTGTCCATTTCTGATACAATTCTGACATGGTAAAGATCTGATCTGATGGTTCACATTCATAACAACAGGAGTCTTGCATCAGACCTTCACATGAATGTGACACTCCTCTGAGACAGGTGAGCTTGTGCACCAGAGACCAGTCAGCATGTGTCATTTGTATCAATAATGACCACAAAATGTCATATTTGTGAGACCATGTTTAATTTGGAGAGGTGACTGATGCACGTTGCAAGCAATTCATCAGCTTGGAAGTGACCACAGTTTATATTTCATTTCAGTTGTCAATTATTTCATGGCAACCATTAATCAAATACATAAATGTCTGTAATTTATTGACTTTCAATCCTTTATTATCTTAAACAAAGACCAGGAAGAAAATCACTCTTTTCAACCTTTCATTGTGCACGGGATGCATGTCTAAGCAGGTACGCAGAACTCAACAAAACACCTGCACAGGGTGATGACAGTGTACGGCTCACGTGTAGAGACAAAAGGCTGCATGAATTGTATTGTCTGTTCTCATTCATGTCAGTTGGCCAAATAGTACCACATACAAAAAAAAAAATCTGAAAATATGGGTCACATCAACCAAAAAAATACAATATAGGTCACTTGAGCCAGGTAGTGTCAAAGGATGCTGAGATAACAAAAACTACTTGACAGGCAGCAAGTTTAAAGACAAAAAGGTAAAAACAAAAAAGACAGTGAGACAAGCAACTAGTGAATGGGGGGGTGATGGAATAAGAAGAAGGTTATTCATTCTAAAGCCCATGTGATTTCTCATGTGACTAAAAAAATGGTTTACGCTCAATGTTTATGTTGGTAAAAGCATTAAAAAACAATTAAGGTTAATAACAGATCTGAATATTTCCAATTGTCTCTATAATTGCTCAAACTTACCAAACACTTCCAAACATATTTTTTCCCTTGATTTTAACTGGTATGCATCTGCACTAGAAATTCACAAATTGCTGTTAGAAGTGCACATTTTGTGTAAACAGATTTGGGTTTTACAAGCCTAAAGTCCAAACCATGAGAGGCAAATTCTCCAAGCAAAAGCTTTTTTGAAAAGCCTCACTATGTAGTCCAAACAGATTTTCCTTATCCCCACCATCTGGCTAGTTTGGCATGGCTAGAAATAAGAAAGAATAGACAAAACAGAATCAGCTTACATCTTTTTTCTTTTTTTGACTAATGGGAGCAGACTGGACCTTGGGGTAAAGGGGTCTCAAAGTGGCAGGAGTGAAAAGGGCATGCAGAAGTGAAGAAGAGGTGGTGCAGAAATGAACATAACATGGACTTTAATTCTAACAAAACTCGATTTAAAGGAAACATGGTTTCTTTCCTATGTATGTATGTATGTATGTATGTATGTATGTATGTATGTATGTATGTATGTATGTATGTATGTATGTATGTATGTATGTATGTATGTATGTATGTATGTATGTATGTATGTATGTATGTATGTATAAATAAATAAAAATTAAATAAGTAAATAAAATAAAATAAAATAAAATAAAATAAAATAAAATAAAATAAAATAAAATAAAATAAAATAAAATAAAATAAAATAAAATAAAATAAAATAAAATAAAACTGTTTCACCTGAGGGACAAAACACCCAAAAAAGAAGTGAGCGGGATTGTATGCACAGTCTAGTGCAGTGGACAGTGTGCAGACCTTTATGTTTGAACAACAAAAGAAAAAACACAAACTCATGGCCGACCCAAGAAGTCCACCTGGAACTCAAGGAGAAGAGACACTCATCTAAGAAAAGTAAAGTACACATTCTGGATAGAGAAACCTGATGGTTTAAGAGAAAAGTGAAAGATATCACGTTAACAGAGAAAAAATAATTAAAACTAGATTCTGATTGGTGGGGAATTCCAGCAGGACAATCAAAACTTAAGAAACTTTTTTGGATACGAAGTGAGCAGTAAAAGTCGAAGTTGAAGGTTTTAGGCATTTCAATGCTGGATGACTGAGAATCTACACCAGTATGTAATGTAGTAAATAATATCCCCCAATCCAGATTGTGAGAGAAAGTGCTGCTATCTGTGTCTGTGGTAGCTTTTATTGACAATCTAGCAAACAAGCCTTGAATGGAGGAAGTAAAATGTGAAAAGGTGAAATGCAGGGACAGAGGGTGGGAGGGTGACAGACATGACCTTTCACTCTCCTTGTTTATGTAACTGTCCATGGTTCTGAAAGGAGCATAATTATGGTTTCAGTCCTCATGAGTCTCCTTGCTTGCTTGGGACACTCTGCGGGGTGTCCCAAGCAAAAAGTCAACACCTCCTGATGAAAGTTAACACCTTAGAGCCTGATATATGGACACATACATAGACCCACCCCCTCTTTTTTCCTATTTAAAGTGTTTGCTATATACTGAACTTAAAAACATCCCCAATGTTGATTTCAATAGTTTCTAAACAATGTTTGATGTTTTTTGTATCATTATGAAAACATCGGGTAATTTTATTGTATAAAGCTTTTTTTTTTCCTGATTATGGGGTGGTGCAGAGGTCTCAGAAATGCATGCAGCATTATGGGGTTAAAAGTACCCACACATGCACATACCCCTGACTTTGTCTCTGTCCCTGTGTGCTCATAAATTTCACCCCTTCCTTGAAACAGTCCATCATAACCTGAGATGGACATGCAAATAATTTACAGCTTCTGCAATTTATTTTATGTAAACAGAATTGAAAAAGTCTTGCTCAAAAAAAAAAAAGTGTCCTATAAATTGAAAGTCATGATTAAAGTAACTGCAGCCTTTCTAAACCGTACTAGACCATAAAGGAAGCAGAGATTCTGCTTCTTCCTGCATAAGCATTTAAATTGACCTCTAAAACATAAGTGTGAATATCATCCATTTTTATACCCTGTCCTTAGTTTGAGAGTGCGAATTTATGCTGCCCTTTCTCAGTGAAGGAATAATGAATTAGGTGTTGAGGTTGCAGCATGCTTTTCATCTCCATCGCTTAACAGAATATCTTTTAAACTCTTTTTTTTTTCTTTTGATGATGCTCTCATATGACAACAAAAAAAGTTTCCATGCAGAAAAAAAGAGATATATAACTATAGGGAATAAACAATGCAAAACCTAAATGACAAAGTAAAGCAAATTATTTTGGTATGTATTTGCCTTTTATAACTCTCTTACTCCATATGTAAAGAGGTTTCTGTGGTCTACACTTTATGATTAAATACCATAGGGTCACATATGTGTAAAAAAAAGAAGCTAAACTTTCCAGTGAATATGAATAAATAAATAAAAGCTATGCCTGTTAAAAGGTTAAGAGGGCTCAACTTCAGAGGTTGTCTGGTGATAAAATAGTAGAGCCATTTTATCTTGGATTGCTACAGTTCCTGTCAGGGTTTGTTATTGGCTATGGATAAAGCTTCTAATATAGCTTAGAAAAGAATGAATTAAAAACCACATTACATAGTTTTTTTAATAAAAAAATTCCAGTAACAGTAGAAATCCTGGGGATGCATTTTAATTTATTTTTTTAGAGAAGGAAATACAATGCAAATGATTTCTAAGATGAAAAACAGGCAAGGCAGGTTTATTTAAGGACATTTTAGCAATAAGGCAGTTCAAGGTGACTGAATTAGATTCATGAATTTACGAGGCTGTCAAAATTTATTTTAACGTTATCAGAAGTATACTAGTGTTATTTTCAGTTTCGACTTTGCTAATACCACAAAAAAAAACCCAAATTTAATGACAAAACAACAGCGAATGTGAAAAAATGCATGCTACTTATACTGGCATCATAGAGAGAACTATATACTCATCACAGACATTTAGACAAACACTTGTCAAACAGTTGTGCGTGTTTCTTGAGGCTGGGATGCTTTCATAGAGATACTGATAAACAAAGGGGCAGAATATTACACCCACAAAATTAAATAGGTATGTGCAGGATAAAAACAACTTTTTAAATCGATGGTTGGATGAGCACAAATATTGGAAAACACACAGATTCATGGGAAACAGTAATTTGCCGGCTGTGATCTGCCCAAAGGGAAAAATGCACCCTCTTGTTACAGCTAATAAGGAAATTATATTTGCCATGCTGAATGTGTAGTAAGTGTCACATGTGTCAGTTCAATACATCTTTCTCTCTCTTCCATTTTTTATTTATTTATTTATTTATTTATTTATTTATTTATTTATTTATTTATTTATTTATTTATTTATTTATTTATTTATTTATTTATTTATTTATTTATTTATTTATTTATTTATTTATTTATTCTCAACTGAATATAGCTTCCACAGCAAGCAAACACTCAAAGAGCTCAAAAAGCAGTGTCTTTTCATGAAAAATAGATTTGCTCTATAAAAAGAACCCACAATGTATACACTCATGTCATTCTGGGTTGTTTCCAAAACTGTTGGAAATCACATGAGGGAACGCCACAGAAAAAAAAAAAACAACCTGTCAGCAACATTTGTGATAGGTTCCCTCTCTTTCCCAGACAAAAGCATGTCAAGGGAAATGTTCTCAATTATGTTTACCTGAGGCTATTATAAGGCATGTAGCAACCTGCAAAGCCACATGAAAAAAAAATTTAAAATATGACTCAAAATAAAGACAACAACATGGATCAATAATGGCTCAATGCGTTGGACTACTGGACAGAAGATGCCTTTACGCTTGACCTCTAGAGTTTGACAGTGTTTATCCACAATTTCCCCTTGGTGGGAAAGGTCACTGCAAGTCAATACAATGTCATTCTGAGTGATACCCTTCAGATTACGGACTGATGGGTTAGACAGCGCTCCTCAACACCATCATCAACAGATATCAAAACATTTCTAGAATAAAGTCAAGATGCAATAAAACTGTTCTGTGAGCAAAACGCAAGCTAAAATCGCACTGAGAAATACTCAGATGCTTTATTTTGGTTTTTATTTTCCTTAAAATAAGTGCATGTCTATAGTTTTACTTCGCTCGAATAACTACCATACATGCAGCATTTATTGTGCATTGCCACATGTAGCCCTGCATGCTCTTTTTCGTATAACAGCCCCCCAAGCTTTCAGCCTCTGCAGATCTAATCTCCCTTCCCCTTTCACCCCGCACGGCAGCGCTGACGATATCACCTTCCCATGCGGAGAATATTACTCTACTGTGCCATCTGCACCATCATCCTATCATTCCCTGGAGCATGACTGTGTGTGCGCGCGTCTGTGTGTGAGGACTCGAATCTGTGGGAAAATGTGTGAAGAGAGTATAAGACATGTGGGTGTGTGTGGCCGAGTTTATAGCAGTGTGAATGAGTGCGATGGAGTGAGTCTAAGGGCCTGTGCATCAGTGCTAGTGATTCACAATCTGCACTACACTGCCAAGATACGAGAGCGTAATGATGTCCACCAGAAGCTGGTTGTCCACGTAGCTGCTCTTTGTCTATGGAAGCAATTTCTTGACTTTTACAGTCTTCACATGCTCACTTATTATTTTACTATCATGTATAAAGACAACTAAAGGCATAAGATGAATAGGAACCTATAAAAATTTCATTTTCTGACTCTAACTGTCTTTTCCACCCCTCCCCCACCCCCTCCAGACTATACTCCTTCCTTTATATCGCCAAGAAAACATCAGGCACCCTCCTGACCCAGATCTTTCCTTTCTAGCCTCACCGACTGCCTTACAAATCCAACATGTCAGAAAAAAACAACAACAAACCACAGAGTGAATTTTGTGTACAAAAGAAATAGGTATTCATATACATTTTCTCGTCTAGCTGCTATAATTACCAACTGTACCCTGAGAAGTATTTCAATGTAAAGGTCCAACATAATGCAGTTGTTTTATTTGCACATTTAATAAAGTACCACAACAGAGCTATTTCACTTTGTTGGTGACTGAAAAAGGTTTGCGTTTTAATAGGTTTAAACCTCTATTTTCTGCGTGCTGCAGTGAGCATCATGTTTGGAAATCTTTGGAAACTCCTGGTATGACTGCTCTTTCAAAACTTTTATGTATCGCTTAATCAGCAATGAACTTTCTAAAATGACAACTAGATGGTGTGAAAACTAAGTATATTACAGACCAAGACCATTTTTAATCTTTGAAAGTCAGGAAAAGCATATATGCCCTTTTAAGGTTGAGACTGGAGTGTCTCTCAGTCGACAATTACCGCTGATATATACATGGTGAAAAGGTTTAAAGGCACTTCAGTCAAAATACTCAGAACTCTTATTTTAGGCCAGTAAATAGATGATAGATAAAAATCATATTCTTCTTATTAATTAAATGTCTCGACTCTGAGGCACTCAGGCTTGCCCCGCTGGAAAAATGTGGGTCAAACTGTAAAAATGGCCCTTTATCTTTAAAGAAAAAAAAGATAAGGGCAACAGCAGTTAGATCCTCCAGGCAGTTTGTGAACCCATTTAGTAAGCACCCTCTGGTGACTCCTCCAACTAAAAGGGTCCCAGATGGGAGGGCTTTGGCCTTGTTTTTTTTAAATCTTTTTTGGCACGGCTGAAGGTAACGTGGATCCTACGCTAGTTCCCAGCTCAGTGGCCTCCTAAATGGAGTCACGACTGCGAATGCGTTGCTGCGACCGCAACCCAAACCGAACACGATCGAGACATGTGGTTTGTAATACAAGCGTTTTTTTCTTGTAACATAAGAGATATTCCACTCTACCCAAATCATGCTGCATTGACTGGGAGCTCTTTTGGTTGGATTTACATACTTGAGAGGATCTTCTGTAAAGTAATGATGAGCTCCTTGAGGGTGAAACCCCGCAATGTAGACGCATAAATATGTCTGGAGAGAAAGTGCAGACGTGACATTATTGAAGGTCACGTTCTCTGAGCATAATGACAAGAGGCCTCTTTAAGTTACCATAAACAAAGAAAACCTTGAGGTGAAGCAATAAACCCTTTCAATGAAATGAAACCACTCCGTGTAATATCAACTGTAAAGACAGGGTTGTGCAGCATACGTATTCTTGTATATAAATGTGTCATGATGATATTAAGGTTTTTTCATATAAAATTCATTAAAATAAACAAAGTTCAGAATTTCTAAAGGAAGGTTTTGGTGGTCATTCTCGGGGCCGACTGACCAAAGACAAACCTGTGCTCTGATGTGTAAGCAGTCACAGCTTTTAGAGGATCTTCACGGAGTGTTGTTTTTTCTTTGTTGGTGTTTTTATTTATTTATTTTTTTTTACAGTTATAGAGCCTTAACATGTAACAGTATGTGTTTTTTTGTTTGTTTGTTTTTTAACTTTAAGTGGAATGAAATGTGATATATATTTTGGCACATCGATGCTTCACATCAAAGCACCACCAGAATCAGAACGTGATTTTACCCGGTTTTCCTTTCAAACGTTTCCGTGTGATCACAGATGTTAAACCAAACAAAACACAAAACAAAAACAAACAAACAAACAAACAAAAACAGGCTTCAGTGTAAAAAGTTAAGTTGTTTTCTAACTGCTGCCTGATCAGCAGAGGACTCAGAAGTCTGAATTCAGCCAAGATCCCGCTGGGTGGCTACCATGGTGCCCCAAGTTGTACACATCCTCCCCGAACAGAAAAAGAGTCTTGTTTGTAATTATGATACAAGGATTTCTTCTATGTTTCCCCACTTAAAGGAAGAAATCATTCACACACACACACAGTGCTCAGGGGTAAAAATAGAAGGAAGGGAGTGTACATCCATCATTGTGACTGTGTAAAGGGCTGTGTAAGAGCTACATCGATTTTTATGTGTGTGTGTGTGTGTGTGTGTGTGTGTGTGTGTGTGTGTGTGTGTGTGTGTGTGTGTGTGTGTGTGTGTGTGTGTGTGTGAGTACATGTTGATGTGTATGCATGCTCTTTGATGAACTCCACTACCTCAAAAAGGAGAAGTAGAATCAGAACTGGCAAACTATAAAGTGGCTTTTGAAACAAAGATGAACGTCCTGCTTGGTCACACACATGCGCACACAAGTGCAGGTAAGCTAGAGAGCTTAAGGAGATAAATACTAGTGCTGCGGGAGAACAAACAAGCTTTAAAGCCAGTTAATACACAAACAAGAACATGTCTAAACAAACCGCAGCTGTCTTGATGCCCAGCATGACGGTTTGATGATCTGTTTTATTGGATTGCTGTGTGTGTGTGTGTGTGTGAGTGTGTGTGTGTGTGTGTGTGTGTGTGTGTGTGTGTGTGTGTGTGTGTGTGTGTGTGTGTGTGTGTGTGTGTGTGTGTGTGTGTGTGTGTGTAAATGTTCATGGCTTTAAGAATGACTGCTCTTCCTGCATCTTTATGTGTATCTGCCCGCTTGATAATCCTCAGAGTGTAAAATTAAATATTTTCCATGAGAGGGTTTTTTTTTCTTCATATAAGCCATGTTTCTGCTCCGATCACTTTAATAGCTTTTTTGCTTCCTATTCTGTCTCCTCCTGTTTGTAAATGTGATGAACGACCTGCTGGTCGCCTAGGAATCTATTACCACGCTGAGTGGGCCATTACGGATGGATTGGTTCAGATCTGATACTAGCCTTTGGACCAAGTGCACCGTCAGTATGCATGTGGCTAACTTAGCTGCGCTTTAACATGATACAACGCAACCAGAACATTTTGAGCTGAACTCACGGCTGCGTTTGAAATTGAAAGTGACTGTAGTGTCACAGGAAGCGTGGGCTCAGCTGATGTGCTGTTAACCTGTCTGTAATCCAGGAACACACTCAGAGTTGAAGATAGCCTCATATTCCCAGCTTCCCTTTTGGCTGTGACCCTTTTACAAATTGCTGAACTGAATATTACAAATTGAAAGCCAACTTTATCATGAAGTATATTATGGGTTTGAGGCTTACCCTTTGTTATGCGCTACAGCTGGACTGGGCGATCCCGGTCCTCGAGGAATTGCAATGTTTTAGATGTTTTCATGCTTTAACGCCTGATTCGAATGAATGGATCATCGACAGCATGTCATCAAGGTCTGCACACGTCTGTTAATGAAGCAGGGAATAATCTAAAACACGCAGAAGAGCCCAGCTCTGCACTCCAGTACATATTAAATTATTTGTACTTTTTTGTAAAAAAAAAAAAACATAAATAAATAAAAAGAATGATTTCACATCTACCATCTATTCGTCCATCATTATCTACCTGTTTCTTACTATTCAGTGCTGTGGGCAGGGTGGCAAAAGTACTCACATTCTATACTTAAGTAAAAGTACAGATACTTATGTGGAAAAGGACTCTGGTAAAAGTAGAAGTAAAAGTAAGAAAGTACAGTAACTAAAATTTTTTTTTTTTTTATCATTGATAGACATCTTTTGATAACTTGGAAAAACTAAAGGCTCTGACACACTATTTTAACAGCTTTGGGACTTGCAAAACTGTACTTAACATACATTACTTTTTTTTCATAAATACTCCAATATTTGACAACGTTTTTGCAATAAGGGTTTAAATTATACTCAAGTAATTAGGAGTGTGAACTCTATACCAAACCATCAAACAATCTGTTCTATTGGTAGAGTTTTAAGTAATTTTTATAAAATAATAAATGAGCTAATGAGAAGAATTGAAAATACATATAAACAATACGTGTTTTTTTCAAATTAGACGGTAAATTCTTGTACCCCAGAAGCTTGTGAGTTTTAGGCACAAGATGGGCGGCATTCTCCTCGAATCATTCCTGGTGCCATCAACATCCAGCAGTTCTTTTAAATATGGGCATGGATACGGATACCCACCTCACTTTCCCACCTCTGGCCATGGGGGTCTGCTGGAGCCAATCCCAGCGCTCATCAGGTAAAAGGATATACACCCTGGACAGGTTGCCAGGCCATTTGAGAGCCGCACGTAAACGATCAATCACATGACACTCACATTCACATCAACGTAAAAAAAATAAAGCAAGAAAAGTAATTTAATAATTAAAAGGCATCTATTGAATCCTGATGTAATTAAAGCCTTTAAAAGAAAGCTGATGTTACAACAACCATCTTATTAAGTGCGCAGTCTGGCTTGTGCTTGAATTATCATTATTGAAGTGCACCGACACTTTAAGGGCCACTTGGATTTACACGACCTGATAAGACACGAACGGGCATCCTAATAGCCTCTATGAGCCCTGTTTTCTTCAGCCACAAGGACCTGCTGAATACTTCAACGCTGTTTTTGATGGAGCTGGAAGTGTGTGTTGTCAACATATCATTGCCGGTCATTTGGATCATATGTTTGTATGAGTGTGTGTGAGCATATGTGCATGTGTCACAGTGTGTAATGATGTAATGTAATGATATTTGTTATAAATGTGTAGTTTTCTTACAGCCTTTGCTTTAGACAACCAAAAACCTACTTAGTATATGCTGTGGAAAAACTATTTACATAACTTTGTATTATATGTTTAAACCACCCGGGGACTAACTTGGCTGAAACTGAGTACAAAAAAATATCATAAGTAAAGACGTGAGAGATGATCCAAGTTGAGTAGATTTAATATAGTGTTTGGATGCAAGCGGGTCAAAACGTACATCAGGAGCCTCGATGCAGAAGTGACAAAGAGTTTCACAGTAGTTTGAACACCACAGAATAATGACGACTAAACACTAAATCATTCTCGTAACGAGTCATTGCAGGTGTGTGTTAAACAGCAGAGCAGGAGAGTCTCAACGATACAATACGAGTCTGTACAAGCTGCACCATAAGAAAGGTCACAGAATGGCTGAGACTAATACTTCCATCACAGTTTTCCTGGCAGATGAACATCTCCAGAGGTGATGTGACAGGATTTAAGAACTTATCACTTAGGCATTTAACACTTGGTTAAACTCAAACATTCAGTCAAGTTTAGTGACGGTACTACTGGCCCAGAGAGTCTTTGCGTTTTAGCTGGCTTTGACAAATAAAAAATTGCATGTATGTGTTTGCACATACTCACAAACACGCAAAGACAAAAAACCTCCAATTAAACTTCTCCAATTAAAGAAAGAGTAAAAATAGTTCAACTTTAATGAGCGAACAATCCATGTGTGGCGTTTGTGTGTATATGCCTGTGTGTGTATGTAAGCGTGCATGTTTGTGCGTGTTTGGTTGTATAAAGGTCATGTCTCTCATCTCTAAGCGAGCCTCAGTAAGAAGGGTTGAGTGGCAGCGCTCATCAATATTAACTAATGCCCTTCCTTTCATCTGCATCATAAATCCATGGAAACAAACACATGTGGCTTTCAGCGACTTCTTGATGTGTAAGTGTTTGTGAAACAGATTTAAATTGCATGGTGAGTGTGTGATTATATGGAAATGGACAAATAAACAGCATTGTAATAAAGCTGTGCTATATAAGATGAATCATTCAAGGGAATATATATCCATCCATCCATCCATCCATCCATCCATCCATCCAACCATCCATCCATCCATCCATCCATCCATCCATCCATCCATCCATCCATCCATCCATCCATCCATCCATCCATCCATAACAATACACATTTACTGAACTCTGAAGTTAATGTTTGTGGCAAAGATAAAGAAATAAAGTGCAGGTGACAGCTGTGACGGTGCAGGCTTAGGTTTGCTGCAGGCTCGTCTGCTTGAGTTTAGATTAGGCTTCCACAAACATCACAGCTTATGTCCCATATTCCTTTTTAACAACTACTGACTAATGGGAAAGAGTGAGGAAAGACAGAGGAGGCAGTAAGAAAACCATTTAGAGACTGAGACATAATACAACTCCTGGGGTGAAAATAAATAATAAATGTGATTGTGACTTTGTGAAATTGGAAGTGAGAAATCGAGAAAATGCAAGAAAATAAGACAGTGGAAAAGCATTTTGTTTGGGATTATGTACTCATGAATGTAAGACAACATGTGTGAGAGGTATGAAAGAGAAGTCTGTTCAAGGAAATCCTTTGATCGGAACATAAAAACAACAGCAGCAGAGCCGAGACAGAGAGTAACAACAAAAATATGTCATAGACAATTACTCCAAACATGGCTCCATTCATTATAAACGCCACCGTTTCGCTAAGGCAACACATAACACTAAAAGCTCACTGTCGTCTCTTCTCATGCTTTTCATCTTGGAAATGCCAGGGAGAGAAAAACAAACATGGAGGAAGCACACATTTTTTTTTTCCGTTTTACATCACAGCTACCATACCCACTGGGAAAAAAAAAACAAAAAAAAAACCCGCCTTAATGAAACACATTAGACAGACTGAGGCAGTTGAGGCTCGTACTGTGTGAGTGCATGCAAGTGTGTAGGTGTGGGTCAGTGTGTGTGTTTAGGAGACACAGTCAGCCTTTCATCCCGGCAAAGTCAGATTCACCAAAGGGAACAGGACCAAAGACCATTCGCTGAGCTGTAATGTATGGTCTAATCATATTATTATCTCTTCATTACTATCAGGGCTTGAACAAACATGTGAAAGGCTACAGTAATGACCTGCAAATGACTGATGCTGTCTGTGTGTCCACAATGAATTAAAATACTCCTCTAATACTTGTGTTTAGATCACTTGGCTGTACACTGCAGCATGTCGTGGGAGGACTTAAGTCAGCCGGAGTTTTGCTAAATTGTAAAATCTGCAATAAAAATTTCTCACTCTGTCTCATTTTGCCTCAAGGAACTGCACACCAACAAATGAGCATTTCATTAGTATGAGTTTCTGTAACACTTTTGCATCAGCAAGAACCACAGAATGCATTTCAATTCTGCCTTTTTCAAAACATAAATTCCATATATGGTGTAGGGTTATTGTTGTTTTTTGTCACACTTGGTTTTTTAGTTTTGGTGTTCTGTTGGTGTCTAGGGTTGGCGTTGGGTCTTTTTTCGCCCCTGTGCTCTTCTGTTTGAGGTAACCACTTCCTGTTTTGCTTCTGCTTTCTTTGTCTTGGTGTTTTCTGGATGACTTCCCTTGTGCCCATCTGCCCTGACTGTTTGCGCCTGTGTCTCGTGAGCCCTGAGTATATATTGTCTTATCTGTCCACTCCTCCCTGCTGGTCCTTCTGGCCTGTTTTTCAAATTGTCAATTTGGTTTTCTCCCCATCTGTTTTGGCCTTCTACCTGGTTTGTATTTCTTTGTTGTCTTTTTGTTTTCCTAGTGATTGCCTTTTTGTGTTTGTCTGTGTACTCCTGCATGGCAGCGCTTTAAAAAAAAAAAAAGTTCTTTATTGTTTTGAAACTCCTCCCGTTCAGTCTCCACTCAAACTGCTAAAATTTCCTCTGTGGAGAAAAAAGAAAATGAAGCTGATGTCATGTCACACTGAGCTTTAAGTATTTATCCACCTTCATTGCTACGATCCCTTTAATATCAAGGCTGTCTTTTCAATGCCTTTTCAAAACCTTCTACTTTAGCCTTCGGGATCATGGTTTTAAGCACATAGCTAAACAGCTGCTGTAATTCTGCCTGAACCTACTTGTACTGTCCTTCTACTGCATTTCTATGACTTCATAAAATGTGCACACAGAAGAATATATCTAATTTGTCTGTACTTGGTTGACTAAATGAAATGGGACAATAAAATAAAAAAATGATGGGGATAGATTTAGCAGGGAATCAGATTTCAACACAACACCGGCTTGTTAGTTAGCAGATCTTACACGCAGTAACTGCAAAACTGTGAACTTCCGTGGGTTTATAACACTGAAATTCACCCAAAGGACATTTCCTCAGTCCTAAAATGCAGTTTGCAATGTGTAGAAAAGTGAGCAGAAGTATTGCATCAGGGTCAGTAATACAGTTCAGTGTATGGATCTATGTTGATCTTGTTTCTTGGCAGCATGATTCAATTTCTCTCGAAGTTCAATATCCTGCCGTTTTTGCCAGTTTCCATCTAACAGCTTCCCCACCAAATTTGACCAACATTTCGACCAAACTAAAGCTACCCAGGCATTGTTCATTCTTCCCACTTGCGTGTTCCTCAAAAGATGGCACTCTCATTCCAACATACAACTCGGCAGGACATGCCTTCATATAATCTGTTATATTCACTGCAGATTTAAGTACACAACCAGCTCTGGCCACTGCAGCTGAAACGGAGGAGACTCTTCAGGCACATTCATGTTGGTAATTCCAGAATGAGCAGGTCATGTAAAGGTTGTATTTATGAAATTGTAAAACCTGGTGAGGACAAGTTTCTTTTGTGCGTGTCATGATAGACCACAGGGCTTTTAGACCACAGCACATAATTTGCAGTACTTCTTCTGCTTCTTCTTCTAGGGGACTAAAATATTTAAAAAAACTAGACACACATAACACAGAATGTTACAATAAGAGGAGTTTCTAATGCTGCTAAAGCACTGATACTGCATAGTCAGCATTGCTGTTGGTCTGTCAGAATAAAAAGTTGATGCTCAGAATTAATCATTTTACTTTTAGCAGTGAAATAAGTTTCCTGTTTGACTGTATAACAACAGTCTTTTAACAGGAAAAAAGTGAACCACTCAAAACCCGTTTCTATTCTACTACCAAATTAAATTTGTAAACCTGGATTTGGATTAAATGTATGGATTTATTGCTATATGGAGGGTGGTCTAGAGGACAAACTAATCTGTTATTTTGGACATAAATGCAGTCAAATAGTTTTCCAACAGCGGACCCAATTATAAAAATCAGACTGGCAGCTGTAAAACATATGGCATTATTTTGTGGAAAACGTAGTGTCGTCAGGCGGGTGATTCACAAGATTGCTTTGCCAGTTTAAGCAGCTGATGTCTGATATGTCACACTACTAATCCTGACTAATAGCATGGCACCCCCTTAATGTGTATTGCCAGGATCTGCTTAAATGAAAAAAAAAAAAAACAGTGTACAATTCAAGAAGAAGTTAGCACAAAACAGCCAAGGCATGGAGGAGAAGCTTCTTGGTGTATTTTGCTCTTGTTGTGAACCATAGCTCAAACTGAGATTCTCTAAATGTTCCCTAAATCTTTTTTTTTTTCTGCAAAGAAAGACCCCAAAGTCAAATGAGGTTCTTATGAGAGGGGTTTTGATCTGAGGTTTGTTGTACTATTGGCTGGCACAAAACAATTGACATTGCAGTGTATTTATTAATAAATTAGTTATAGTAATTTATTCATAATAATGAGGACAAGTGGAAAGTGATGATTAGGATAGATACTGAATTATCAATATTGGCTGGGAAAGTTAACCTATTTGTGTAAAAAAAAACAAAAAAAAAAAAACAACTAGCATGGCTTCAAAACAGCAGAACAGCCAATGTTTTAAATAAAATCTTATAAATGACAAATTTAAGAAAAGTAAAAAACATCCTACAAAAAAGTGTAAAGATTAAGAAGTGCCCTTAAACCAACAAAACCAATAGTTATTGTCATTATTTTTATTTTATTTTTTTCAGTTATTATTATTAACTATCACACTGTCTTGTGATGAATGATTCATTTCATAATTAAGTCAAACGTGAAATTAGAAACAAAGAACAACATGTTTATGCAATAAGCATTAAGCTTGTACTGAATTTCAGTGGTCAACATTAAAACAGATGACGTCTCCATGAAGACATTCACCGATGTTATATGTTATTGCAATCGATAGAAAAACATATTTATAGAAAACACAATTTCCCCCACATCTGTTATTTGTGGTCTGTGACATTTAGAGAATTGTTTTATGGTTTCTCTAAATAATGATCATCTGAACTGGCAGGAGTAAAAAGGCCTAGTTTAGAATATCATGTCACTTTTGAAAGTCAATGTGAAAGTCAATGAAGGGGAATGTGATGTGGGCAGGGCCAGAAGATAGATTTTATATATATATATATATATTATATATATATATATATATATATTATATATATATATATATATATATATATATATATATATATATATATATATATATATATATATATACACACACTGAAAGACGTCATACTCACATCTGCAAAGCTTAAGATAAATATATTCAACTTTGCCAAGAAAATAGAAATAAAGCAAAGAATGTATTATTGATTTATTGCTAGAATTAGCATTTAAGGTGTCATCACAGCTTTGCCTTGCCGTGACATTAGACATAACTTCCCTCTGCTTTGGCTGCTTGGCCATAGAGAAGACAAATGAGCATGCAAAACATCGACAATAAAGATGATTGCATGGTGCTATCATTGATTGTCTCCAATCGTATAACATATGACTAAGGCATTTTATGAGAATAGTGAACAAATGAAAATACACCGAGGCTTGGTGTCAAAGGATGTTGGAAATATACAGGCAAGTTAGTAAATCAATGTGACATGTTTAAATGTCAGAAAGATAGAGTCGGAGAGTTACTATGTAAAAAACTCAGGTGTGCATGTGATTGCTGTTTGCCTGAAGCCAACCACTTAAAGAATGTATTCAATCAAAGCTCCAAGGCTGGATATGTGAAGTGAATGGAAATTATGTATTACATGTGTGTCCACCTCATGTACATATATGTGTGTGTGTGTGTGTGTGTGTGTGTGTGTGTGTGTGTGTGTGTGTGTGTGTGTGTGTGTGTGTGTGTGTGTGTGTGTTAATGGTCATCAATGCATAAACACATTCAATTAACAACTAAATCAACACACTACCAGTGACTTGCTTGTCAACGGGGGAACACGGGTTTGTTTCCACTTGGCATTTGTAATGAGACATGCTTAGAAACAAGCCTCTGAGTAACAGCAACACTAAGAGCTGTGAGGAAATAAAGGCATCAACCAGTATTTAGCATCAACACTGTGATTGGTCAGGTCACTTTAACCAGAGCGATAAGCTGAACACCTGCAGGACTATCACACACATTTAAAAACATTTAAAAACATTTCACCATTATTATTACAATACAGTTCATCATAACAATAATGTCTATCATAGTGCCATTTCAGTGTTTTTACTGTAATTTTATTGCCTTTGGCTCTTAAACCCAACGTCATGCCATAACTTGTTTCTTTTTAATTTGCACTTTGTGTTTAAAATGTATTTATTGTGTAGCTTTGAGGGTTTGAGAGTAACGTAATTTCGATTCTCTGTATGTATCTCACATGTGGTAGAATTGACTATAAACTTGACTTTGACTTTGACAGTCGAAAAGTTGAGCTAACTGCAGCACTGATTTCTCATTAAGATCCATCCATTATCTATACCCGCTTTATCCGTTTCCGGGTCACGGGGGTCTGTCGGAGCCTATCCCGACGCATATCAGGCGAAAGGCAGGGGTACACCCTGGACAGGTCGCCAGTCTATCCAGGGCCACATACAAACAACCAATCACACACACATTCACACCTAGGGAGAATTTATAAAGATCAATTAACCTACACTGCATGTTTTTGGACTGTGGGAGGAAGCCGGAGTACCCGGAGGAAACCCACGCAAGCACGGGGAGAACATGCAAACTCCACACAGAAAGACCCCACGGGCCGGGAATTGCACCGGGAACCTTCTTGCTGTGAGGCAACAGTGCTAACCACTAAGCCACCGTGCTGCCCACTCATTAAGATTAATAACAAAAATATACTGCCTGCCCATAAACACTTTCATAACATGCATTGATTTAGGATCAGTTGAAATTATTAGTTGACTCCAGGACATTAGACATATACATTTGAAATGTAGGTTAATAGCAGCTTTACTTGACAAAAGCACATTCAAATTCTTTGATTTATTACAGAAAAGTGTACTAATGCTTTCAGGTTGCATCCAGATTAAATTACTTAATTTTACCTTATAACTAAAAAAGAGACAGATTTAATCTGCCAATGCCATGTTTTTTTTTTTTTGGAGCAGTGATCAGTCATCCATCCATTATCTATACCTGCTTTTATATATATCTATACCTGCTTTTATATATATATATATATATATATATATATATATATATATATATATATATATATATATATATATATATATATATATATATATATATATATATAAATATATAAAGGTTTTTAGTGGTTATAGTGACAACAATTAATTTAGAAAAAAACAGCCAGTTTTGTTCTTTAAAAAAATGAAAAAGTTTATCTATCTATCTATCTATCTATCTATCTATCTATCTATCTATCTATCTATCTATCTATCTATCTATCTATCTATCTATCTATCTATCTATCTATCTATCTATCTATCTATCTATCTATCTATCTATCTATCTATCTATCTATCTATCTATCTATCTATCTATCTATCTATCTATCTATCTATCTATCTATCTATCTATCTATCTATCTATCTATCGTTTTTTGTTGTTGTTTTTTTTTAAATTTTGGGCATATATACATTGTATTCATAACGAGTTGGAAGTATTCATAACATATACGCTTCAATAGCATATAGATGATTTATACCAACAAATGCTTTGCGCGGTGCTGGTGCTCACAATTTTAATGCAAAGATAGACCAAATCATTCATAGCGCACAGCAGCATATTACATGATTACACGATCACCTGTTGTAGCCTTTAAAAATGGTGCACTATACCTTGCAGAAGTTGCAGTATCAACATCACCGTCAAGCCGAAAACATCAAACAATGCTGCCAAGAAGTCTTGCGGCTTTGGGCGTGGATGTGGATGCAAGGAGTATCCATCATTCCACACCCCCTTTTTATCTCAGTCTTACCAGATCCTGCATTTCTCTGATAGACATCTGCTCACCATAAAGTTTGTCCCCTGACGGGTACTGACAGGTTCCTCCTGTGAATATTTTTTATATACCAATTCCTCTAAATACTTTTAATATGCCATATATTGCAGCTGTATATGTATATGACAGCTGTAAGTTGGAAACGCTTTCAGTAAGTTCTGCGGTTGTCTGGAACATGTCAAAGACGCCTATATACGCAGATATGCATTGAGGAAAAGTTCCATATAAGGTACACATAGGTTAAAAGCACATTACTCATAAGTTAGAAATATGTTCTGGGCACAGTGGACATTATCTTAATGTATTTTGAGTTACGAGTGGATGTGTGTTAATGACTGCATATGACCCTTACACTGGTGTACATCATAAAACTTTGTGCATACACAAAACCTTTTGATGACCTCACCATACTACAACGTATGCAAGAACGCATCATCATGGTCTTAACTTATACAAAACCGTTTACCAAATCCTTGGAGACCAAACTGGTTTTACAAAAAAACAAAAAAAAAACATGCTGCCTGTAACACATGCAGGGTATTTGATCTTCGGGGAATCCTTTATTATGTGGATTAAGACCCTTTACAATGCACCTTCAGCCACGGTGACCACCAATGGTATTACTTCACAGAGCTTTACAGGGCATAGGGAAGGAACTAGGCAAGGATGTTCACCCTCCCCTTCTTTATTCATTATATTTAGTGAAACCTTAGCAGCAGCTATCTGTCAAAATCCATATCACAGAAAACCAGACATCTCAAGTGCACAATAAGATAAGCTTATATGCTGATGACATTTTACTATTTAATAAAAAACCTCAATTATTTTTAAAAGAAGCCTCTCTCTGTTCTTTATTCTGTCTTTCC
Source organism: Xenentodon cancila (assembly GCA_014839995.1). Taxonomy (NCBI): domain Eukaryota; kingdom Metazoa; phylum Chordata; class Actinopteri; order Beloniformes; family Belonidae; genus Xenentodon; species Xenentodon cancila. Next base: position 15,708,299 of record CM026201.1, on the reverse strand, counting down.
TATCTTCCTTTTCCAACTCAACCCAGCCTCCAACCTTAAGCTGGCATAACGCAAAACTTTAGCATTATTACACAGGTGTGAAATGTTAATGTAGCAGAAGCAAGAACATATATTTTGTCAGGATCTAAAATGATGTTAAGAAGACTTATAACATTCTGTCTTAAGTCATGGTGTAGCAACAATGACTGAATTCCAAACCTAATTGCATAATTTCTCTGAACTGCTTCATTTGCTTTTCATTCTTTAAAAAAAACAAAAAACAAAAAAATAAAACCAGCAGGCCAGAGCAATATGGACACATACAGGAGATTCTGACTCAGCTTGACTCAGCCAGGCTGCAAACATAATCAGGTGCAGCCTGCGTGTAAACGCAATCTGCTGCAGTCAATAATATGTAAACGGTATTGATTTGTGAGTGATTCACCATTGGCACAATCTATATTAACTCAAGATGACAGATGAGGTTATGCACCACTGCAGTAATTAACTATTCAAACCTCAAACCACATCAACAACAATCCTGCCTGTACAGAATAGAATATAGGAGAATATAAAATAGAATTGAATTAGAAGATTGTTATTGCAAGTAGTAACAACATTTAAAGAAGTAGCTTCACTATTATATTTTCTTTCCTAATCTCACCCTGTTTTCATTGGCTTTTTCTTTCTTTACAAACTGTTAAAGCTCATGCGTCACAATGACAGTGGTTTGCACACACACTCATATCCATGCACATACTCTCATTTTTCTGTGTATAAGGGAAGGACATTGCACTGACTTTCATTAATTGGGGACCGCTTATTTTCCAACCTTAACCTAACCCAAGTCTCTCTTTGCCTTCCACTCTAACTAAAACCACAGGATTGACATTTTACCTCATTAGGACCAGATTTGGCCCCCTGAGGACTGATTCTCTCAACAAGGTCACTGTTTACACCGTGAAAGGTCACAATATGTAAAAAAAAAAGAAAAAAGAACAAAAAGAGTACTCACACACGCATTTACTGCCTTTGGTCATACTAATCTACATGCATTAATTTCCAAATGACAGTGAACATAGATGCAGCAGTGAGCCACAGTGGAACAGCAGCATCCTTATTTGGGTGAAGTATATCAAAAATGACTCATACTAAATATGTGCATGACGCAAAGAAAGTAAATAAGACGCTAATATTTACCCACACAGATAGATGCATGAAGATATTAATAAAAGGCCAACATGTGGAAACAGCAAAGTAAAATTGACAGACGCAGAAAATACATCAGTGCGTGACCCTTGTACAAGAAAATGTGTTGTGTCCCCCTGTGAAAAGGGAAAACAAGCGATTTTTTTTTTTTTTTTCAGTAATGGATTCACTCTTTCTCAATGCTAGAATGTAGAAGAACTGGCCAAGGTCAGAAGCGAAGCAGAATTCCCTATTCTAATTCGGAACGTAGCTCACCACCCGAAGCAAGAGTAAGGGATTAATTTAGAGATCCATTCACCACGCCTGAGCAGGGGGTAAGAGCGAGAAAAGAAAAGAGTGTGACAGAGGAGAGAAAACAGGGATTGGGGACGGGGAAAGATGGGATAGGACAGAGAGAAAATGGGCAAAAAAAGAGAAGGAGAAGAGAGAAATCGGAATGGAGTTAGAAGTACCTCAGTTTATTACTGTATGTGTAGCCTGCAGACAGACAGAAGACAGTTCCCAAAGCAGAGGTTCATTTTCCAAACACTCCTCATTCCTTTTCACAATGCTTTATCAGTGTATCTGTATACCTGTGAGAGTAAGATAAATGATGGGTAGAACGACACAAACACTGGTAAGAGAAACTGGATGGGGGGGTGGGGGTGGAAGATAGAAGGCAAAAGAGTTTATGCCTGGAAGGAAGTCAAGCAGAACACAAGAGAAATGGAAATATACAGTGTGTCTCCTTCAAATCTAATCAAATCAAACTTTGTGTAGCACTTTTCATACAACATAATGTAGTACAACGTGTTTAAAAGTAAAGAATAAAATCAATCCTGCCCACCTCCCTTCTCCACCAACCCTAATCCCTATTAATGATAAAACACAATCAAAGATGGAAAGAAATAGTAATATGGAAAACATTGAGAGAACCAGTGAGGGAACGCTATCACAGGGAGCAGCTTCTGCATCGGGAGGCGGCTGCTACACCTGGAGGCCAGACCCAGTGGTAGGGGACCACAACCCACCCTGGAGTGGGACAGAATGCCACCTATGTTGGATGGATGTGTGGACCCCACCACAACTCAGGGAGGAGCGGACCTCTGGCCGTCATTCCAGCAACCGGAGTCAACAGCCCTCCCAATGCAGAGGACTCCCACTGAGGAAACACTGGAGATAAAAGGTATGAAAAATAAAAAATTTAAGTAAATAAAAATTAAGAATAAACAAATAATAGATTTAAATTTGTATTATTATTCATAAAAGAAATAGACAAATAAGTATATGAATAAGATATTAGATATAAATAATAGTAAAAAGTGTTAAAAAACAGGGTTAAGCAGAAAATCTAAGATGGAAAGTCCAAAACAGAATTAAAACAAAGGATATTTGTTAAAAGGTGGATTAAAAAGGTCGGTCTTGATTCTGCTTTTAAAAACATCAACATCCTCTGCAGCCCTGAGGTTCTGCGGTAGGCTGTTCCATAAACGTGGGATGTAGTACTGGAAATCAGCCTCACCATCAGTTTTTTAAGAAGAATTTTAAGAAGGCTGCTGCCGGAGGACCTGAGGGTCTGCGAGGGTTCATAAGGTAAACGCACATCAGTAAGATAAGAAGGCACAAGACCATTAAGACTTTTAAAAGCCATACGAAGTATCTAAAAATCGACCCTGAAAGTCACGGAGAAGCAATGCAGTGATTTGAAAACCTTAACACATAAGACTTGTCTTGTGATAATGTGTGTGCTCCTCATTATTGCTACATGCCATGGAAAAAAAAAAAAAGTAACTAGTCCATCTCTCAGAACGGTCTGACTTTCCTTGACTCTTTGTGAAATAATTCATTCATTTTAACAGAGGACATAAATCTTTCAAATCTGGTCATAAATATAAGATCACATTTTTAAAACAGGCCACTTAATTTCCTCAGACAGACACTTTCGCTTTTAGCAAACTTTTACTCACTTACTTACTCTCCAGGTTAGTGAAAATGAGAGCTTTAGAGCAGGAACTATCGGCCACAGAAACTAAACAACAATTGGGAATTATACAACAAGACAAACAACAAAGCAAAATAAATAAATTAATTAAATACAGAGAGCGGGAGGTGAGTGAGTTGACCCTATGTTCCAGTCTCCTTGAAAATGAAAATAAAATGACTCAAACAAACGTTGCCAGGATGATGTGCATGCAACCAGAACGCTGCCAGCAAAATCTCTACTGTAGTTTGTTTATGACATCACAGATGCCATAAGACACCTTGCATGTGTCCTGGAGGTTTTAGAAATGCACAGGACTCTCTTGACTGGACTTCTGCACTTTAAGGGTGCACTCCCGTAAACCAAGTTGTACCATTGCACATGCACGCCTTCCCTGCCTCATACTCGTATTACTACCGCCTCAGGCATGCTTGCGCCCATTGTACATAGGTCATCACATTGTTACATTAAGTGCCCATTAGTCATTTGTTTGCTCAAAGTGGCTGCAGTCTTACATGACCAACTGTCCTAATTCTTAACCTCATCAATACTAAGAATTAATCTGGTTCCTCTGGATTTTACTTTGATTTTCAAGGGGCAGTATCAGCGGACATGGAGCCAGCTGCCTCTGGATGCTATTGGACAGGCGTGCAAACAATCAGAGAAACGAATCATGTGATGTAGACAAAATAACCGGGCTGGTATCATTCCAATGGAATGAAATAGAGTAGGAATACTGGTGAATGATTGTTGTTGGATTTGCAGTAAAATATAGTTGATCCGACGCGTTTATATGAATTTTGCAGCCATATTGGTTGTTTTGAATAGCAGCTCTTAGACACTCCTGCTTGAGTCACCACATAAAGCCTGGCCCGGCCCCATTGTGACTGATTTGGTTCCATCAGTACCAGTGGAAATGGCTGTGAAAGGGAACGGCACCAGACCCATTTCACCAGAGAGAATTTTCACAAAGTGAACGGGTGAATGGATATGACCATACTAGCAGCAGTTTCAGAGAATCAGCACAAAGGAGAACAGCACAGAAAATAAGATGGCAGTGCCCCTGATTTCATGGCCTTTTGAACAGTCGTTCAAGGGAGATAGAACTATCTCATATTTTTGAATTTCTAAATGGATCCATTTCTGGATGTTGTTAAGTGATTGTCATGGAGGTCTGTCACATATACACATCATGAATAGACTGTGCGCATGCAGGAATTATTCTGTGCTTGAGGACGGAAAAGAGATTAGAATTCAATTGTGCTTGGTCAAGGTACAGATTGCCAAGTATGAGTGCATCCAAATCTTTATGATGCTAAGCTTAATAACTTTGATGGTATCCCAAGAATGACTCCCAAAGCTTTCCCTGCTTTGTTATCTAACATCTAACAAGGAAGTTGGTGCCTCCTTAACTACTAGAGAATCACCTAAACTTTGATATGGACATTCATGTTGTTGAGATGAACTGAACCGTGTGAACTGATGAAACTGTTGATGGTATTAGTTTATTTTTGAAGGGATTTGTTATCAGTAACAAAAATGGCTTTGCCTCGATTCCATAACACACAGGTTTACAGTTTTATTTCTGGTTAGCCATATTGGAGAATCTTATATGAACTCTGTATCCAGTAGCTTTAACCCATCTTTGAAGCTCACGCTGAAATATTCAATACTGGATGCATTCATAAAGCCAAATTTTATGTAGTTTTTTACCCAGATTTGATGGGTCATGTTTGATATTCCTAAACATTTTAGCACATCCAGTACAATTAAAATGAAATTCTCTGTGTTTTAACAGTGTGTGGCTGCACTGTACTGATAGTTCTAACTGAACTGCAAGTAGGTCATTTGGATTAAAGTGGAAATAGTAGAAATTGGACTGGCTATTAAAAACAAAAAGATGGTTGCTGGTGTCCACTGTGAAGTATCTTACTTGTTCAGAGGAAGTGGTTAGACAGGAAACCTGGGTAAAGAGGGGTGTGTGAACCTGCACCACCTGCACAAGGATGATAGCCTCTGTATATGGTATGCATGCTCATCCAAGTGAGCTATCCAGGGCCCCATGTAGTCGGACCTTAATGCATCCAATAAGGCTGTCAAATCTGCTGGTTTGTTTTATATGCTCAACAATGGTTCCCCCTTTCCCCAGCTCTTATAAATCCAGGTAACCCCTAGTACACTACATTATATGATGATGATTGTGGGCGAGAGGTGGTAGATGGACTATTCATTTTCCAATAATTGTAGGTTGTGTTAAGTAATCTATTTATCAATCTGTCTAGAATTTAAGAGACAGAAGACAAACAAAATTGTAAATCGATTTACCCAATTTTGATTTTTGATTGTGTGTGACTTTTATTTCGGCATGAATATTAAATGTCCGAATCTATTATACTCAGTGGAACAGAGCATCAGTGACCAAATGCTGAAAACCTTTCACACGTTCATAAGTATATGTATATGTATATGTATATGTATATGTATATGTATATGTATATGTATATGTATATGTGTATGTGTGTTATTGTGAAGAGGAGCACTGTTGTATAATGCCATATTGATTTTGCTCGTGCTACCTTGTTAACAGCCCCAGTGGTCAATTTGTTGAAGCTTAATGAGATAACAGAGTAAAACATTACAACACAATCACTCTAAAATTTCCCTTAAATGAGATGGATGAACCATAGGACTGTGTTAATGAGGGGATGTAATATTTTTCACCTGTGAGACAAATTCAGCTCTGACCTCAAAAGCTTTCCACCATATTCACACCTCCAAGGAACACTTTAAAAAAGCAAAACAAAAAGACTTCTTCACATTCTACAAACACCTTTATTTGCCTTCCTTTTGGCAATTTTAACAGCCACACACTAAGCTTCACAGCTCTAATTATTCAGAAATGAATTTGTATCCCCTATCATACTCTTACAATGAAATACACCGTTGGGCTGGAGAGCACAAGACGATTTTTCTAATCTCAAACATGCTGGTGAAAAACATACACACACAAGCAGACACATTTCTGGTTTCAATGTAGGCTTTTATATTAAAAAGACATAAACCACAGTCAATCCACAGATGTCATAAACTCAACTACCAAATTTCTGTCATACAAATACTTTCAGACAGTCACAATAATGTTCCATCGCTGGGAGCCCAAAGAATAATTGTCCTTAATTGTCATTGTCCTAGGAGATAATGATTATGTCTATAATCTTTTGATTTTTTTTTAATTTCTACTAAACTGTACTGCTTGTAAGCATTGATTGTGCAATAAAAGACATTGACTGTATATGGAAGACATATGTTGCCATTTACAAGAATGGACTAGCAACCTCTTGCCCAACCTTCCAGCTGGGAACAGCTGAGATAAACTCCAGCAGACCACCCATGACTCTAAATAGGACTGAAGAAGTAATATTAAATGGATGAATGTTTCCATTGGTTCTGAAAAGTGAACCTAATACAGAGTGTAAGTACCTAAGGGTGTTTTCACACCTTAATCTGACCTTGATGAGTTTGTGAACTTGTGGTGTTTTCCCCTCACTTCAGTTTCTTCTCACACAGGTAAGACTCCAAGCCTACTCAATTCTGTAACTTTAAATCACTATTAAATGGTCAGATGTGTCAGCCACAGGAGTTTAAATGCATCATTTTAAAGAAAATAAAAAGCAGTAATGTCTGGAGAGGAACATTTAGACCCACTGGAGTTACTGAAGGTGGATAGAAAAGCAGTGCAGGAGGTAGTGTGCATTAATCATTCAGAACTATAAACTATGTGATTTGACAGGGTATTAATCCAGCTGAAACAAAAGTCAAAATTAATGTAATGCCCCAAAAGTTGTAATACCTGGCTTTTCATTTTAATTTGGTTAAGTATGGTATCTTACTAGCAGGGCAGTGTAACAGCGGCCAGTTGATTTCAATCAAGATCACTTGTTTTGGGGTTCTCAATCCAGTTGGTTTGTTGTGCACACATGTGTGATATCTTGGTTTACACTGGATAAAAAAACCAACTGTACCAAGTGAAAAAAAAAAAACAAACAAATAAAGCTCCAGTTCTTTTTAAGTGAACTGAAACCTGTATGTGTGAAAATGCTGTTAAGTTGTAGTGAATGTGAGGGTCAAACAGCGCTGGTTCTCAAAGGGTCCCTATTTTAGAATTTAAAGCATCAGTCTCACACTGAAAATAATCAATAAGTGATTCACATGAGTCATTATCGTGTTATTAACTGAATCAGCTCATTTTGATAAGTGTGCTGGTGGGCATTTTTATTTTGAATCCAACGAGCTAAGATTTGAAGTTGGATTTATAGTTCAACAAGTGATATCAGGACAGTGGCCTGGACTCATCATTTGGAGGCTCTGGAAAAGTCCAAAACAGGCATCCTGTCAGCGTGTCTGGCTCCAGAGAAAGCAGAAATTTGGCACCACTATTTGGGATATTTTTGGCATTTATGGCTCATTTACAACACTTTGTGATATGTCATCCAAACGTGGAACAACAGACATAACTTGGCTTATGAGATGTGTTGTATGGGCCTGTTGTGGCCCAGCGCCATATGCTGGTGTTGACATGGGTTGCTGTGAGTGATGTGAGGCCCCGGGCATGGCCAAGAAGCGCAAAGAAAACATTGCTTTGATTCACATGTGGTGGATTTGTGGCTAAGTTTAGGGAGTCACACTCAGCCTGAGACAAATGCTGTCAGCTGAGGCCAAATGTGGGAAAGATGCAGATGTAGACCCTGTTTGGGCCAAGCATATACTTTACTATCTGGGTCCATGGTTCATCAAAGCAAGAGTACGATGATGTCAAATGAAGCTTAACAAAATCTACAGGCAGTTCATGGGAACAGGACGCTTATTAGAGCAAATTGTACCGGTAATTAACCAGTACCACTTGTCACTTCAGTCCAAATTATCGCGTTATCCTATAGTCAATAGAAAAAACATTGTAGTAAAACAATACTATCAATTTATTTACCCTAATGTTGTAGCCTACAACATGCATTTATATGTTTCAGTGAACTGTCCTGCAGCCAGAAAGAGTGTGAGCTCCAACAGGCTATCTATAGAATCCATCTATATCCATCTATAGAAAGAAGATGCTGTCTGAAGTGTCTGAACACTTAAAATAAAAATATAACCTGTTTTCACCAACACTAGTGTGATCCTACTTGGGCATTTGAAAGACAGACCAGAAAATGAGATTCCATTCATGTGTGGCCTCCATGTACTGAGCAAACCACTGATGATCCAGCTCGAGTTAACTTTATCTCTGATCTGCTAGGAGGGTTGAAAGAGACTTATTCTGCTCTAACGCGAGGCAACTGTAAAAGAGCAGGAAGAGAAAGAGAAAGCCACAGAGACAGAATTCGGAAATGTCCAAACGCTGAGGTAACTGCAGAGGGTGATCTAATTGTAGGAGCCATCTAAAACAACTGAAGTCTATGGCTGATGTCTAGGTTTCTGATTTATTTTGAGTCGGTTAAAAAGCTTCTGCGTAGTTTCTGTATTTTCAAACATTTAAAAAGGTTACACTTTGAAAGACAGTTCTTAAAACATGAAGACATTTCTACCTAGTTAAGTAGATATTAAGCCTGACAGAGAAATATATGAGGACAGCTTGGTTGACATGCCTGCCGGTCTTTAGTGGTGACTGATCCGACCTTTGTGAACATCAGGCCAGCAGATCCTTTCCTCAGCGGTTTTGAGGTGCAAGGTTTCACTGTGATTCTGATCGTTATTTTGTCACCATTTATATGTTAAATGAGGGAAGTATTTTCCACAGACAGCTTTGGTGCCTTTGAGAACATTTTTTCCCCCCATTATTTTGGCTTCTTCTCAAGTGATTCTGAAATCCATATTTTTTAGTATGTAAATGTTTCTTTTTTACAACTTCCAGTTTTGATGAGCTCTACAATTTTTTTCCTATGTTTTTTTTTTCTTGCAAAGAAGGCAAGAAAGTTGGTGTATCAATATAATGCGATTGGACCAGCGTTTTGTTGCAGGACATCTGGATTTTCTCAAACGTTATAAATTCACACTGTGTTCAAAACTCTTGGAAGGATACTGATACCTGAGTCAACAAACTAAACTAAAATGTGATACCCAGCTTACTTTGAATTATTAGAGAGGCATTTCCTGTATCATCCCGTGTTTTTTCTGCTCTTTTGAGCTGGGATCAGTACAGCAACTGGTTCACTTGTATGTTATCTCTTCTGAGGAGAGTACCAGACTGTCTTTAAACACACACATACTTCTGTCTTAAGAAAAAAGAAAAATTAAGTACAAAAATAGATGGAAACCTTCATCAAACGTCATACAGTGCTCCAACTCCTGCGTGGTTCCTCCATTCACCTTATATACAGTTAATTCCTTTAACAAGTAGTGGCACCAAAACACCAGTGAGAATAAAACAAAGAAGAGTTTGTTTAGAAGTCATAAATAATCACAGCAAAATCAGGCCCTGTGGAAGAAGAACCTGCATACAAAACTAGAAAAACATCTTTGCATAAATTAGGCAAAGTTATAATTCCTTTTTGCTCTTAGTATTTATTCTTTTTCTCTTTCTCTTATTCTGCATTCTCTATGATCTAACACAACATTTTAGTTAAGAAAGAAAGATAGCAGCTAATCCAAGCTCTGTTTAATACTGCTTACATGGGTCAGAATGTAGAATTTTCCTTATTAATATTTATAATTATGATTATTGTTGTTCTTGTTATTATTATTATTTTTGTTGTTTTTAGACAAGCTGGACAATTCCACATTTGGTTTTTATTAGACACACGTCATGCCCAAAATAAAAAGACACCTGTGGCACCCTGAGCTCATCTGACCTGCTGGCAACGTAGCCTTGTTAACTCTACCTTGCCTTTACAAAAGTCGGAATCTCCCACACAGGCTTCCAGGTCGAGAGGGAGTGTGAAGGATTAGATCTCTAGTCCTAGAATACAGATGGGGACGGTGAAAGATTAGCTGTCATCCTCCAAAAGATCAGAGACGACAAAAGTACCAACTGTTCCTCTCTGTTCTGAACACAAAGGACCCATTTCAAACGCCGTCTACAAACGTCCCCAGGCTAGTTACAGTGGCAATAAGCACCAATATTTTTAAAAGGTAAATGTATCTTTTTGCAAATGAGAGGGATAATGTGAACAAAATAACACAGAGCAGGAAAACATACATGTCTGGGCTCCATTTGCACGCAAAATGAACGAAATGTGACACACATTCTTATATAATCACACACAAGTCGGTTTTGAACATCTACTCCTCTGCTTTACTGAGTATTGAACTGAACTGTATTTAACTGGACTTAATTTAATGTATTTTCTCTCTCTCTCTCTCTCTCTGTAAAGTGCCCTGAGATGACATTGGTTGTGAATTGGCACTATATAAACAAACTGAATAGAAAATGAATTACAGAATAACACAACTGTAGTTTGATTACGCCATTAATAATTTAATTAGTTACAAACAAAAACAACCTTATAGCCACATAGCCAACTGTATGGAGAGATTAGCTCGAGGAATCAAATTTTGAGCAGCACAAAAATAAGAAAGGCAAGTAAAAAAACGTGAAGTCATCTCTCCAGGCCTCACACACACTTTGAAACACTTACATGCATTGGTGACTGCAAAGCTGTTGGCGGTCTCTATGTTGTCGACATGTGGAACCAGGTTAAACGGTGCTTCCGTGGCATTAGGGCTGGTGTTGTGGAGGAAGATGGCTAGTCGGAATGCTGTGTACTCCTGATCTGTATTCCTAATGAAGAGTCCACCTAGAGAGGGCCGATGGAGAGGAGAGGAAGAAGAGGAAGTGAGTTATAGGGGTGAGAATGGGTGTGAGGCGGGAAGCATAGAATAGTGGGGAAAGAAAAGATGGATGGGGAGGGCAGAGAAAAACAGAGGGGGGAACAAACAGAAGAAAGCCAATATCTTCATTAGCTTTGTTATAAAAGGTCATTTGTATTTCACCAGATGCTCACTCTGTCTCACGCACAGACATGAATACAAACACGCTTGCGGATGCTCACACTGCTCATTTCGAGTAAAAAAAGAGAAGCAGCTAAGCTGAAAGGGAAGCCTAATGAGTCTGAGAAGACTTGAGAGAGAAAAAGAAAAGAAAGATCAGATCAGAAAGTGTCAGTTAAATGAAGGAGGAGCAGAAGCCAAGCAGAAGGCGCAGCGGGAGGCGTCATTGAAATGCCTGAGGCACACCCACCTCTAGAGGTAAACACTTTAACAGAAAAGGAGAAAGAAAAAAAAAAAACAGAGAAGAATAACATGAAAATATGTGGCTGATAAGTTGTCAACAACTGTATTCTAACAATGGTAACTTCTAATAAACACAGAATCGATTAAACACGCATTGCAGTTGCATTGGTGAAATTGGTGAAGTCAAGTGAAGCCAATCCATGAACTTCCACTTATTGGAGTTCGGGTGGCAGAGGCAGCATTTAGGCAAAAAGGCCCAGACCTCCCTCCTCCTGGTCAACTCCTCTAGCTTTTCTAGGGGAATACCAAGGGTATCCCGGGCCAGCCGAAGGATTGAATCCCTCCGGGATGTCCTCAACCCTGTTGGGCATGTTGAACACCCCCCTGAGGAGACGTCCAGATGACCAAACATGGTTAGGCTTGCTGGTTAGGACAGTAAAGCAAATATCAGTAAAACGCTCACTGAGGATGCATGTTGAAGGTGGGCCAGTCAAAGAAGATAAAATAATCATAATCAATATATTGATCACATTCTTCACAGAGGAAATTCAAAAAAAAGGGTCTGGGGGGATAGAATATTTTATCCGAGTATCGTTTTATTTTAATTACAACATAAAATAAAGATCTTAACTCACTCAAACATTTGTTCTCTGTTCAGTTAAAGGTTTGAGTTTTCATTTTCAAACATGTGTAAGTTACATACTAAACAACCATTTAAATAAAAAACTATGCACCACTCCAATTCTGAAGAGATAAGCAAAGACATCTAACTTAAGAATATAAAGACTATATTTGTTTTTTTCAGTGAACATATTGCATAATTTTGTGGAGGAAAATGTCTAATTTTCCACATTTTGTCCTATTCAGCTAGTTTCAGTGTGAATGAAGGTTTGATCATTTCATTATCTGATTGCACCTGTGTCTACTCTGTGATTGTGAAACAGCTTGTTTGATATGTCATTCCCATAGTTTACTTCTTCGAGTTTAAACAGAAGCAGAGTCGATTCAGTTGGGTTAGATCACACTGGGAGACTGTGAAGCTTTGAAAGTGCTCTGGGAGAGAGATTAAAAAAGGGTGGGTGGAGGCAGAGCATGCTGAATGGAGCAATTGTCACTTGATAACAAGACAGCCATCCTGGAGGAGTATCTGATTCATGCTGAAAGTTTTTCTTCTTGCCATGCAGTATTGCTCCTAGTGTCATATCAAGAACATTAGACCAGCCAGTTTGTGCCGGTAATCTGTAAAGCTCATATCAAATCAAAGATAATTAAACAAAAATGTCTTTGTTATGATGAACAGCTGGTATTATAGTTATTGTGGTTTATGGAATAATAAAGTGTGATTTTTTTGTGTACGCTCGTGTGCCCTTTATCAAAAGGGCACACGAGCGTACACTTTAGACTGATGAGAAGTGCAGGTAAGTCCTAATATGATGCGTTATTGCACCGCTCTGAAGAGGACTCGGTGTCTGTCTCCCTCCTACCTGGGTTAAATAAAACTGTCTGCTTTCACTGATGTTACACCTGCGTGGAGTGCAGGGACATGGAGGTGAGACCTCCGGTAAAACAGTGACCTGGAGAGCCAGGGGGGCGTCAGGGGGAGATCAGTCAGTTGTGTATTGATGACCTGTGTACCATGTAGCAATATTTCACTCCGTGTTCTTGCCCCCTGCATGTTCAGTGTACATGGTGGACGGTGGGCCACATGCATGCTTGAACGTTTCTACCCACAGAAATGTTAAGTTTATCGACAGCTGCGGGGAACTGAGTGCTTGAGCTGAATGTCATTAGAGGACCTCCCAAAAGCGCCCCCCCCCCCCCCCCCCCCCCCCGCACACACACACACACACACACACACACGCCAACACCACACACACAAACTGATGCAGTGCATTCATTACGACGCGCATACCCGACTAAATGTATGTATGCATGTGCATGAGGGAAACGGGAAAACGAAATTTCCAGTTATCCCATGTCCTGAAAAAAATAAAAAAAATCCCCGATAATCCATCTTGAGTTAACTTTATCGCTGATCCGTTCGGAGGGCTGAAAGAGACTTATCCCGCACTAACCCGGGGTAACTGAAAAAGGGCAGCGAGAGAAGGAGAAAAGCGACAGACAGAATACTGCAGTGTCTAAACACCGAGGAAGACTAGAAAGGAACAAAGCTCCCTGAAACATTCATGAGCCCAGAACAGCTTTTAAAATGCTCACAGATAGTGTAAATGCGCAGACAGAAAGAGTTTGTGGACATTTATAAACCACATACCAGATAACCCGACATAAACCAGAATATTTTAGGTAAAAATCAAGAGAGAAATGATGCATATTCCAGATATTGTTTCTATAGTTTTTGGGTGATTCTCTTCCATTTTTTTCTTAGTAAATGTATTTGGTTTTACAGCGCCGGAGGGTTCTAGTGCACCTTTCTCTCCTGGTGACTGCTGGCCCGCAATACATCTACTAATATTTAGTGTAGTGTATCAGACGTGAGTGCCAGTACGTAAAACCAATCCTCCAACTCACCTATCTGCACTGAGCTGGGAAAAGCCCCTGTCACCAGTCCCCAAAGGGTGGAATACACCCCAAGAAAGTGCCAAGAAAAAGCAATAATCCTCATTTTTTCCCCTCTCCTTCAATCCGTTTAGAAACTGTTGAGAGACATCTAGAAAGAAGGGAGATGCGAAAGAGAAAAAGGCGTCTGAAGAAGGTTAAATGCAGAAGATGAGATAGGTTTGTTCCCCGTCTTTTTCTTTCTTTTTTCCCCCCCAAGTAGTATTCCTATTCCATGGTGGGTTCGTCCGTTTCATCCCCTGCAGTGTCTGCTCAGGGGAGAGTCGTGTGTCCGGTGGACACGTAAAGACGCGGTGAGAGGAAGAGTGGGGAAAGTCGCTGGAATGATTGGCGAGCGGGGAGAACAGGCTGCATGGAAGAACTGGACATGCGCGCCCCGTCTCTTTCTCTCTTTCTCTCCCACACATCCCCCTTCTCCCTCTTTTTTTGTTTTCCCGTCAGTGAGATTGTCTGTTTCTCACCGAACTCTTCTCCTTCTCACACTCTGTCATCTTTGCTGCAACACCGACTCTTACCAGCGTCTGGTTTTGATATGTGTAGAAAAAGCATACAAAGAATCTCCATTAGTGTCCATGGGTGTTTACACGCACTCCTCTCTTTGGGAACGCTTACGATGTGACATTTTCGTTATTCTGTTATCACTAATTCATTATGTTAAAAATAACAGCATATCCGTGCTAGAGATGGGGGGAAAAAGAAAGTATTCGAGTCTAAATGAATCTTTCGGACTGTTTGCGGTTCGGTCGATGAGGCGGAACAAGTAAGTGAGAGTGTTTTTGCTTGATTGCATAGCCAACCCTATCCATCCAGTCTGCGCACCACTGCGGGACGCTCACGGTACCTTGGGGACCTTTTACATGCATCCTTATTACCACGTCTCGACCTTATGAGTGCAAATATCTGGCCATGGACCAGCGAATGAAAAAACATAAAAACGAAAAAAAAAGTGAAAAGAATTGTGAGATCCTTCCGCCAAAGCGCGAAATAATGAGGTATTCTGAGCAGCTTTAAGTAACTCGATGAGAGGAATGGGCCCTGCTCCGTTACTGTATGTTAGTGTCGTGTCCTACTCAGGGTCGTTCACTGCCAGTCAGTGCACATCGGTTAAACTGGCAGACGGTCTGGGACCGCGTAGTTACTCGATGGAAAGCACAGTTTTCTTTTTCCAGATGGCAAAACAAGACGGATTGTCCCGCTGAAAGATGCCTCTGAAAACTTTTCCCTGTCGGCAGCAAAGTCCATCACCTGGCTAGGAAGAATGCGAGTAGATATGTCAGCAATATTACATGTTTCAATCCATCGGGTTTTTACACCACTTATGGATATTTAGGCTCATTCATTCTTGAATGATAGAGCAGTGGGTTCCTTTATGAATAAACGCTCAAATAAACCCTGTCTACTACACCCAAGCATTTAATAAGCAGTCTTTCATCGATCCAGATATGCGAGCTGTTGCCTGGATGAGAACTCGTCTTGGTTTACAATAAGCACACGGTATGAGCTGAGACGAATTCAAAATGCAGTTAACGGCAGTGTTGCTGGCCGAGTCCAGCTCTCCGACCACTGATAACTCTGTCCATGGTGCTGAAGTCAAATACGACTGTTCTGCAGGCTTAAAAGAAAGGGCTCCTCACTGATCTCATTTCATGTCCTGCTGAGAGTGTAGCATCTGCAGGTATCCATGAAAACAAACAACACTCCAGGAGGTGACTCTAATACAATCACTCCAGTCTGAAACACTAGGTGATTTTACTAATTTGCATACTTTTTTTTTTCAAACTGTTAATCTTACCTGGTCTCAATGGGACATTAACATCTATGTTACAGATCAAGCCCTTATGTATAATAGCTTAATTACATCATTTCAAAATAACCAAGAATTAAATTACCACTGAAATATGATTTCGTACTTGCTATTCAGAAGTCATCAGTGAAATGAAGGCTTTTCTCTATTTGTTCTGCAAACATACTGGAACACCCAGACATGTTGGGATTGATTCAGTATATCCATCATGTAATTCCCTTTGGAAATAAGCACATGCAGTAATGTTGGAAGTATTTCACCTGGTTGCAGCTCATGTTGCAGCCACAATAACAACCTGCTGCACTTTGTGCTGCTGCTTGATAAAGCAGCATTGACTTATTTTTTTTAATGATGATGAATTGCAGTTTAGTTCTAGTTAATATTCATCGCAGATGTGTTATGTAGGTTCTGAAAGAAACATTTCACATAGTGAGCTTATTTATTCAGAAATGCTCAGTGAATGTAATGATTTGTACCAGTCTAATATATATATTTGTATGAGTTATTTCATGCTTGTGTTGTCAAACTAGGAAATTAACTGTGAGTGAGCTATACATAGATTGTAAAGGGCCCTGAGGGTTTTAGTACAGTTACGCGGTCAATTATTTTCCCTATTAGATTACATAAGCCTAATGAAAATGACCAACAGTAAGTTTGCTTACTTGTCTATGATGGCATTCACTTTCACAGTCACAAACATTCAAACATGTATTTCAATTCAAACCAATTCAATTTAAAATACTTCATTAATCCCCAAATGAAAATTCATTAATAAGCATACTGATGAAACTCTGTTGTACTGTTCTATGTACTGTTAAAGGGCATGTTGTCTTTAAAAGGCATCTTTAAAAAAACATGTGCTGCTGGCCATACTAAACACTCTAATACAGGTGGCATATAGAAAAAATATTTAGTAAAGCTATTCAGCCTTTTCCCTCAGTTGTCATTTACAATAATACTCATGAAAAGAAACTACATGTTTTTCTTTTCTTTATATACAATGAAAAACAACTTAAAACATGCAACACAACACAGAACTGCATTAAAACTATGTGCTAATTGTCAGAAGACAGTATATCCTTTTATGTGTTGTAGAATAGAATAGAATAGAATAGAATAGAATAGAATAGAATAGAATAGAATAGAATAGAATAGAATAGAATAGAATAAGTGAAAACTGTTACAGGGCAGCACGGTGGCTTAGTGGTTAGCACTGTTGCCTCACAGCAAGAAGGTTCCTGGTTCGATTCCCGGCCCGGTGGGTCTTTCTGTGTGGAGTTTGCATGTTCTCCCCGTGCTTGCGTGGGTTCCCTCCGGGTACTCCGGCTTCCTCCCACAGTCCAAAAACATGCATGTAAGTTAATTGATCGTTCTGAAATTCTCCCTAGGTGTGAATGTGAGTGTGCATGTTTGTCTGTCTTGTATGTGGCCCTGGATAGACTGGCGACCTGTCCAGGGTGGACCCCTGCCTTTCGCCTGATATGCGTCGGGATAGGCTCCGACAGACCCCCGTGACCCGGAAACGGATAAAGCGGGTACAGATAATGGATGGATGGATGGATGGAAAACTGTTACAGTTGAAACACTATTACTTAATGTTTTAATCTTTTTGTTTTAAAGATAATCAACAGCAACATGTCGGATTACAATGCCATCTATTCTATTCTATTCTATTCTATTCTAATTACCAGCTTCTGTGGATTTAGCTTCACTCATAGAGTACTGAATTTATTATCCACTCTCCACTGATAAGATTGTTTTTATTTAAGTGTCAGTTGATTGATTTGGAGCGATATTGACTTTTAAATTGACATGGGACCTTTAAAGTCAAAGGTCAGTGTGACTGTGACATCATAATGTAACAACATCTTTAGCTGCTTTTCAGCACAACTAAGGAAACAGATTGTCCCAAAACTGATTTCACATTTGCTCAGATACTGAATTTTTGGTGTCATTTTGGGAGCAAACATTTCAGAACTACATATAGTAAATGAAGAATCTATGTGTCAATGTTTATTGTATGTTTAGAGCAACAATCATAGGTGGAACATTATTTTCTGTCATCCTAACAGTGTTGGGTTTCAACATAATCTGTTTTATTGACCAATAAAAATTGTTTGATTTGTTTGTGCGTATGTCTTTGTGCTTGTGTCTGTTTTTCTAACTCCTTAATAGCATTCATTATGTAAGTCTGAACAAAGATGAAAACATATGAACTTCCACTTGGGTGGCTTGCAGAATAATACAACAGTTGGGTAATTGTGCTCTGATCTTGAGGAGATGACATATAAAAACTGCCATTGTCAAAAATCAAATCAATCAGATTAAAGCAATCAGTCAAACCAGTGAGAAACAGACAGTCTTTGTTTTAACAATCAAACGTGCAGTGTGTTTCATCTGAACCACTTGAAATAAAATTACTGCAATTTGATTGACTACTCTTGAAACCTGGCATCTCCAGTTTTCCCTGTTTTATGTTGCTGACATTATCCCATTCTGATGTAAATGCAGAAAATAGACTGTTACTGTCATGTGTTATCATTATGTGATTATTAAATGTTATGAATAAAAAAGTATATTCAAGGCATGAACATTTCTGTAAAAATAAATCTTTTGCATGGTCCAGGGTCACCATGCTGCTAATAGCAAATGCCACTAACTAAGACCAGCAAGTGTAACTGATTTAATATCACAATTTTTAAACATGAACATACTTGAAATTAACGTTCATGATAGTAGGGTTATCATGCAGTATTGAGAGAAAAAGTTTAAGAAATAAAAATAGGCAGAGGAAACTTCAAAAATATTATGAATAGATAATCAAGAAGAATATTGTCAGAAGGTCAATGTTAAAAGAAACAGAAAACACAAGCAAATTAAAGTAAAAGCCTAAATCAAAGCCATATTTGGTGTAATTATTCTATACATTTGAAATAATAACAGATGGAGAGAAATAAAACTTTAGGTCTCTGAGGGTATGTGTGTTGTGCTGAAAGCGAGTCAAGGTGGATAGTCTCACATTAGAATATGTTGCAGTATGTATAATCTGTAAATGTGTGTCAATATCTAAACGTAATGCATCGGAGGCTTTCTCTGTGTCTGCTGTATTGATAGTTATTTAGTTCACAGTCAATATTCTACCTTGGTAATAAAAACCCATCAAAGAGTACTAGAGGAAATTTAATGACTTAATTCACACCATTCAGTGGCCATCAGTGTGAATTAACTGGTGTCAACTCCCCTAACAATCTTTAATATTTTTATCTTCCATTTGAACATTTCTTAAATAATCAGATCAATAATCCTATTGTCCTACTCAATGATGTAACAGTCCAATTATGTTTTGAAATAAATGTTTTAGTTTTGCAATAAAAACTAACAAGCTCGATACAATGTCTGTCTGTCTGTCTGTCTGTCTGTCTGTCTGTCTGTCTGTCTGTCTGTACAGCTTGAAAGGTTACAAAAATACCCCCTCCCACACGTACACTTTCATGCCTGGTTATTCATTCATTCATCCGTCCCTCTCTTCCTGTATACCCTGGATGTGATGACTCATCAATCTAAATGTCCTCTTCCTCATCCCCATCACCTCCTCCTTCCCTACTGCTCTTCTGCCTTATCCTCCACTTTAGCCATGTGCCCTATGACTCATCCTATTAACTGTATCCTTCCGACATTCCATATCTCCTTTACCCTCACTGCATTTCCTACAGCTCATCATTAGGGTACTATCAGAATCTACCAGCCTTCTCTGAAGTCTTTCTTAACTTTCATCTTTTCATCTTCCTTTTGCCCCCAAGTCCTTCCTTCATCCTATGTGACCTCCTGCACCAAATGAGCCGATCTCTATTGTGCCTGTTTTGATAAAGAACATCCCTCCTTGCTGCCACCCCCCACACTCCCCCTTGTCTTTTTACCAACTCTTGCCAAACAAATATGTGGTAGCTTATGGAAAACAGAGCATATATGTAACAATTAATGGTGTTACACATTGAGTTTATAGCTGGGAACACATGACATTTTTCACTGTTTTCCAACCCTGGTCCTTGAGTACCCCTGCTCTGCAATTTTTAGATGTTTCTGTTTCAACACACCTGATTCTAATTAATGGTCATCGTCACCTTGTCATCAAGGTCTCCACAAGTCTGTTAATGACACAGCCATGTCTATCGGGGTGTGTTGAAGCAGCTAAAACATGCAGGAAAAGGGTACTCGAGGACCAGGGTTGGGAAACACTGCTCTAAGTAAGGTGACGATCAATGAAAGTCAATGGCAGCTGGTGAAGAGTGCATTTATAACACTCAGCAGCCAATGTTGTGGCCTTGTGACTTCGGGCTGATTTCTTCACTGAGGAGATGGATGTTTAGTAATGAACAAAAGGCACAAGCCACACAATGTAGTCATAGGTAGTGTTTTTTGTTGTTTTTCCATTCTTATGCAAATCCATGCTGCTGTATGCTTGTGGGAATGCCTCCACTGTAAATCTGCAACATGCCTGGAATTTGGTTAAATACAACTTTATTCTCAGAAAACAGGTATCTATATTTAAAATAAACCCGTATGCACACAGAATTTTTAACCTGGAAACAAATGTGCCTATAACTCATTGCAACATGCAGCAGCTGTTAAAGGGTCAGGTTAAACATCTCACGCAACCTGTACTTTGACAAACCTTTGAAGAGGATGACAGGACGCTGGTGATCAACCGAAGCAGTGAGCTCATTATGGCATTAAAGTCTCTTTGAGACCTGTGAAATCAGAGCCTTCTGTGCCAGTATACTGAACTGTAACCTGGAGACAGGTGTTATGTTGGATTGCATGACAGCCTGGGAGTGTACAGCATCGATATCACTTCTAACAAAAGTTACATTTTAATGTGATGTATGCATACTCTCACCGCTTTATTAAATATTGGCCTGTGAGTGTATATTGCACTAAATGTACAAATCAGTTTACAGACTCGTGCAAAATGGTATGCTGTGTCAGGGGAACACTCTGGAGCAGGTATATGAGCTTGTGGTGGGTGAGTAAAAAGCTTTCGGATGGATCTACGGAAAACAAGACTGCACCATATCTGAAGTCTTCATCAGACACAGCTTGACTCCAGTTCCTTGAACTCCTTTATGCTGTGCAGTGCCTCAAGTGTAGTTGTAAACTTATGAGATCATCACCATAAATGCGTTATTCAAGACAACATGAGTTATATAACCTCACACGTTTAATATTAAACATTACTATCATGCACATCGTGGTGCCTTCAGCCTCAGGGTTAGTTTTGCTGTCAGCTACCATATGCTAGAAGATGTATTACAGTACATTATTATTCTGTTTTTTTTTTCTTTTTTTATAAAAAAAATAAATAAAAGGGTTCTCCTTTCTGTTAATTTGTTTAAAGCGTGGATTTTCTGAAAACGGGTATGGATCCTGAAAAATCTAACCTCCCATTATAAACCTGATAATCCTCTTAGACCAGTACTCTCCATGTTAATAATGGCTGTAGGTTTTTTTGTAGGTTTTCATAGTTTTGGATATTAAAACAAGACTCCAGAGAAGTGCTTTTAGACTCTTCCATTACTGCAACTGCAAGCTACCATGAGTTAGTGCTATCACAGGCCGAATAGTTCTTATCTACTTCTGGTCTCCGTTGCCATCATAACAAAGGCCAATTAGAGAAGAGGAGACACAGATACCATCTCCACCTCCAAAGTCTCAAAGTCAAGATGACAAGCAAGCATGTGTCGAGGAGCTGAGAAAAAATAGCGAGGGTTCAGAACATGATGATTAGAACTGTATCCGTGTAGAGCACACGGTGAAGATGTGTGGCCTTGCAAGCATACGTGTCTGCTCCTGGACACTTCTTTGTGAACTCGCGGTGCAGAAATGCCTCCTTGGGATAGTTTTCATTTACAGCTATCTTTTGGAGCACTTGTATTATGTTTACATTCTGTCTTAAATGTGTACTTTTTGCACATGCACGCCTGCTTTTCACACATAAAGGCTCCTAAATAAAATATGCACTCACTGCCTGAACTTTGAAATAACACTGTACAATTTTGTGTTCGCAATCTTTTTCTTTACCCAACTGCATTTATTATCAGTGTGTGTGTGATTTGTTTGTGTAACTCATCATGACAACAATGTCATCACTAGAAACCAAAGCAGGTCTTATAACAGTTTGTTCTTGTTTGCTCATTAAATGCTCATTAAATATTCAGTTCCTTCTCTTTCCAGCACAATGCATAACCAATGCCTGATATAACGACATTAATGGTAATCAAAGCCTCGAAAACATCATATTTAGTGTTTAAAGTTACACGATACGACATCTGATAAATATGCATTAGCCGTTCTTTTGTCTAGATTCTTCTGAAGTTGACTTTGTCACCTCATCCTTTAGGATCCTTTTGGAGATGGCGCAGAGCCGAAAGGCAAATAACCTGGCTGGGCTAGTTGCCAACGCTATTAGGAACCGTCCCTGGGTGCCTGTCAGATAATGATTACCCTCTTGTGTGATGGTCATGGATCTCAACACACCTTGTTTAAATGCTCTTCCCAGGTCCTGGCAAGACATACATGATGCAAACTGTTAGACAGATCACAGACAGCCATGTTCCAACGGGTGGCAGATGGCTGCAAACAGTCTTGGAAGTATGAGTTTATGAACATGCACTTACACCAACATGCAAAACAAAACAAACAAAAAAAAAAAAGATGTATGTTGCTAATATATGCTTAGAAATATCTGTGTCTGCATGTATTTGAGCACACATAAGAACATGATAATGGATAGATTATGAACCTTATGTATTGGCTGCACGTTCATCTTTTACTGAATGGATGCACACAGACTCCCTTTGCTGAATCTCACAATCGGCTCATTTTGTCAGATCCGTGCCAATTTGCTTCTCCTCTTCTCTAATCCTGCCATGGGCTAACATAAAACATCTGGGAGTTCACACGGTGTGTATCTGTGTGAGGTTTCACCCTAAACGCCCAAGTCTGCAGCGAGCCCATGTGTGCACATTTCGGTGTGTGTCGACTTCTCAGCAAGCCTGCCAGGCCGAGAGACCAACATCTGTGAGTTCAGATGTTTTATAATGATATGCAAATGGTGCTGGAGGGAGATGAGCATAGAGGCTAATGTAGTGGTCACAAACCTCTGCCTCCATCTCTCCACCTCTCTTCCTTTTTGCCAGTCTGAAGATCTGTTTATATTCCCTCCATCTCTTTATGTACACTTTCTCCATCTGACTTAATCGTCTCCTCTTTTTACCTGATATGACGATTTACTCAAAGGTTAAATGTTTTTGACTGGAAAGCAATCTCATTGGAATTAAATGTTGCAATCTATAAAACCGCTGTTGGTACGATGCTCCGTAGTGTCTTCAGACGGACGGCCCCTTCAAAAGCCATTCAGAAGTTAATGGGCATGCCTTCACTTTTCAGCCACCGGACCCACACCTAATTTACATTTACTGGAATCTACAATTGAACATTACTTCAAATAGAGGGAATTGTATCAATAGGCTGGTCTCATGGAAACGTACAAATTGAGCTTTACTGGTAAGCACCTCATAAGATGTTGGAGACGTCTGATCTGTAATGTGTCAGTAAAAGCAAGTTTTTCCTCCAATGAGTTGATTATGAGGGCATTGATGACGACACCAAGGCTCCGTAGGAATCACCGACGGTACTCCACGGACAGCTGGGTAAAATCTTCTCCAGGAGATGCCAAAGATTCTCAGATTTCTCAGAAGAATTAAGGTCTAAACTTTGTGTGTGGCCAGTGCATGTATGGAAATGATGTAGTCAGTTGACCTGAATTTTTTTGGTACATAATGTTTCTCCTAGACCTGATCATCTGGCACAAGCTTGCACAGTTTACATTAGGTATAATGGGTGCATCCCTTCATCTGCTGCTCTTATGTGTTATTCATGCTGGAAGAGGGTAAATCTGGACCCAGTAGACCTCATGACGTTTGTTCCTTTACTCCAGAGTCCAATCTTTATGCTTCCTTGCATATTTAGGGCTTATTTGTTTTACGAGTTATTATTTTTTATATTATCCTAACTGTACTTTTCCACGGCTGTATTCCAGTACCTTGATGGTTCTTCACACTGTGTATGTAGAAATGTTCTTACTGACCCTATTTAGCATTTTTCTAAACTATGCTGCTATTTTTATTCAATTAACTTTCACCAAGCATTTTATTATGATGATTAAAGACTTTTTTTTTCTGATATTTCTTTTTCAAACACAGTGGTTCACCACGACTAGTCACACTTTAAATGCTTTGCTGAATAGTTTTAAACACAATTTTAGATATTTCAGCTATCTCTTTCTCTTTAGTTTGTTTCTTTAATTAATACATACAAATATATTGATGGTTCTGAAATAGATCATAAAATCTTTCCGTGTGGACCTCACACTTCATCAGACTGTTGGTGGTGATTTATTTCCCTTTTCTCTTTGGGCAGGCAGTGTAAACATTAACCTGGCTGAACAGACTGACAGGAAACAGCAGCGCAAAAGGCCAAAGAAATGGGGAAAAGGGTACATTCATACACCATTTTACAAATATAAAGATAGGTGAAAAGTAATCTTTGTAATATATATAGTTTTTATTTTAATCTCTTAAAAAGATTAAAACGGGAACGACAGTAGAGAGACAGTAAAGCCCAGATATGTTGAGGTGATAGACGGGTTTTGACGTGCTGACGAACTGGTTGGTTACATTAGTGTTCCTATTCAGCGCTGTGTTATAACAAGCGGGCAGGTCCAAGCCATGATTAGTGGCTAGACTGTGCTCGAAACAGGGAACAGCATCAAATGTCTGTGGCAGAACTGGCGATGACTTAAAAGTAGAGAAGTGGACCATCAAAGAACCGTGGGCTTTCTTCTTAGTCCCTCTGCTCCGAACCGAGATGTAAAGAAACATTTAAGAAAAGCGTTAAGCTCCCATAGCTAACTTTTGTCACAAAATCTATGTTTAAAAAATACATAAACTTAACATTTTTCAAAAAGTACATACTAGAAAGATTTGACCTACAGTGTTCCTTTATCCTCACAGTGTTCAGGTTTCAAAGGTTCACCACAGATTCCTCATTAGATTTTTGAAAACCCCGGTTAATACCATCTTGATGATGAACACAGTGTAAGCATTTCTGACAGAGCTCATCATGTCTGCACTAACATTTCTTCATAATGCTCCACCTTTAGATTTAACTCGCTACACAAGTGAATGTGTGATGTCTTATATAATGATGTCAATAATTCAGAATTTCTAAAAAAAAAAAAAACTTGGTATGAACCATCTGCTCAATAGAAACAAAATGACAGGGGTTTCCTGATAACTGTAATAATAAGAGCCACAAATACCCCTCAACCCCCCACCCCGGTTACCCCCTTCCTCCCTATCTATGTGCAGCAGTATCCCTCAGGTACAGCTGCACTCGATTAACTGCATTTGGAAAATGTTTATGACTGCAGACATAAAATATAAACAAGCTTATAAACATGACCTGGGGCCGGATGCATAAAACTCTAAATTTACAACAAAAACTGTGCATATGCTGAAAAATTATAAATTTATTTAAAAGTAGGATTAATTCTATTCTCTTTTATTCAGCCATACATATGCAGTCTTTTATTATCTTTTATAAGCTGAATATATTTAATTTTTTTGGAACATGTACAATCTCTGTTTCTCTTACAATTTTTCACCATGAATATATAAAGGTACTGTCTTAATTAATAATTTACAAACACTGTTAGATGTTAGTGGGATAATAATTCATATTTTAAATTAATTGCATGAATGTATATTAGAGCGCAAACACATAAATCAATAAGAAATTGTACAATTGCCAATGGTAAGGTGCTGCTGCTGCATGTCATTATAAACAATGTTTTTGGGGTTAGTTTTGTGTTTGCCTGGTGTGTGATTCTTTAGAAGTCCTATAAAAGCGCATTAATATCAAAGGTTGGTAAAAAGTGGGATCAGTGTTGTTGGTTGTATTAATGTCACACAACATTTGGCAGCATTAATAAAAAAAAAAAAAAGAAACGCAAGCTCTATGCCTTTTTATTTTTAATGTTAAATTATGTGCGCCTTTTTTGTTTTCTTTTCCATCCATTTCACCAGGTCAGTCCTTATTTTTCAGATGTTTTATGAACCAGTAGTTTCCTTATCATAGTGTCTGCATGGAAGACCACTCCATCTACAGACAGATGTCTCCTCTGTGCAGGAAGAATAAAATCAGTAGACGAGTCCTCATGCTGGGGACACAGTTGCCTGCAAAAACGCTCACACTCATTCTAGTGGCAACGTTTAAGTCACCTGGACTCACTGGAGCCCTGACCGCTCATGACGAGCTAGGTCAGGAGTGGCTTGCAACAAAGGAGTTTGTAATAAAGACTTTATAATACAGCGCACAAAATGTTGCTTATTTACCACGGTGAAACAGGGAAGAAAATGGGAAGTTAACTGCTAGTTAAGTGTTACTTGGTTATTACTTTGATTTCATTTTATTAGGAAATAAATGCTTAGTTAATGTTCCATCCAATTTACATACCTTCACATTCCTGTTCAGGGTTAGGGTTAACTGAGCTGTAATCAACTAGAAAGAGGGGTACCTTTGATTGGTTGCTAGTCCATCACACACACACACCCACACTAACACACACACACACACACAAATATATATATATATATATATATTTATTTATTTGTGTATGTGTGTGTGTGTGTGTGTGTGTGTGTGTGTGTGTGTGTGTGTGTGTGTGTGTGTGTGTGTGTGTGTGTGTGTGTGTGTGTGTGCGTGTGTGTCATCTTGTTGAAAGCAAAAACAGCAACAATTTTTATGTTATTAATGACTCAAACATTAGTTACTGTTTTCTGTGTGGCCTCAGAACTGATTGATAGCAGAAATTATTTGCAGTGTTGTTTACTTTTGTTTATATGACCTCAGGTTTTTACTCCCTCGCCACATTTTCTTTTTTACATAAATATCAAATATGTCACATCTCACTTTCATCTAGTTGTGTGGGACAATTTAGATATCATACAGTTCTGGCTCTTGGCATAAAATAGATGATTGTTTTACAAATGACATTGCTGAAATATAGTTTTACATGTAGATAATATAATAAAAGAATCCAGTGCTGGATAATGACTAATTTCACCAGAACATTGTGTATTACTGCTATAATTCATTTAAGTAAAAATGTACTGACTGTTTTTTTCCCTCCCACTTACACCCCATTAAAAGAAAAAAAATGGGAACTGGCTAAATATGCATACAGCACGCTTACTTAGGGCAGTCGTTCCATCCTTTCAGGTCCATGTGATTTTTCCTTTCACCAAGCAGATGCACTCAGATGAGGGTGAACCCTATGGGAGCTTCACATACAACATGGCTGCAATGTTGAGCATTAGGTAAAAACACATGAATATTCAAAAAAAGGGAAGTGGTCCAAATGTCTCCTTTTTAACTTAATGGACATCAACCACATGCATGCATATGTGTAGGTGGAGGCATGCTTGTATATAGGAGCTAGGGCTAAATTAGAAATTGTTATGTGGAGGACCCTGTGTTCCAATCGCTTCCATGGCCACAGGTGTATAAAATCAAGCACCTCGGCATGCAGACTGTTTTTTATAACTATTTGTGAAAGAATGGTTCGCTCTCAGGAGCTCAGTGAATTCCAACGTGATACGATGCAACAAATCCAGTTGTGAAATTTCCTGGTTCCTAAATATTCCACAGTCAACTGGCAGCTGTATTATAAGAACATGGAAGTGTTTGCAACAGTAATTCATCCACAAAAGTGGTAGGCCACGTAAACTGACGGAGCAGTGTCAGCTGATGCTGAGGAGCATAGTGCTAAGAGGTCGCCAACTTTCTGCAGAGTTAGTTGCTACAAACATCCAAACTTGACGTGGCCTTCAGATTAGCTCAAGAACGGTGTGCAGAGAGCTTCATGAATGGGTTTCCATGGCTGAGCAGCTGCATCCAAGCCAAACATCACCAAGTGCAATGCAAAGCGTTGGATGCAGTGGTGTAAAACACGCCGCCACTGGACTGTAGAGCAGTGGAGATCCGTTTTCTGGAGTGATGAATCACTCTTCTCCATCTGATAATCTGATGGAGGAGTCTGGGTTTGGCGGTTGCCAGGACAACAGTACTTGTCTGACTGCATTGTGCCAAGTGTAAAGTTTGGTGGAGGAGGGATTATGGTGTGGGGTTGTTTTCCAGGAGCTGGACTTGGCCCCTTAGTTCCAGTAAAAGGAACTCTGGATGCTTCAGCATACCAAAACAGTTTGGACAATTCCATGGACAATTCCATGCTCCCAACTTTGTGGGAACAGTTTGGAGCTGGCCCCTTCCTCTTCCAACATTTACTGTGCACCAGTGGACAAAGCAGGTCCATAAAGACCTGGATGACAGAGTCTGGTGTCGATGAACTTGACTGGTCTGTACAGAGTCCTGAGCTCAACCCGATTGAACACCTTTGGGATGAATTAAAACGGAAAATGAGAGCAGGACTTTCTGTCCAACATCAGTGTGACCTCACAAATACACTTCTAGAAGAACAGTCAAACATAGCCATAAACACATCCTAAACCTTGAGGACAGACTTCCCAGAAGAGTTGAAGCTGCTATAGGTCCAAAGGGAGGACTAACGTCATATCGAACCTTATGGATTAGGAATAGGATGTCACTTAAGTTCATATGTGAGTCAATGCAGGTGAGCAAATACCTTTGGCCAAATAGTGTATCATGATGACAAAGCATATGTGCCAGAACTGAGCCTCGGAGAGCCCTGAGGCAATTTAAACCCTGCACATGAAGAATTTATATCCAAGTATGCTGCCCAGCATTAGTGCATGTGTTTTCTTGTTTAAGTGCATCATTCCAAGCAGTCATGTTTCAGTTAACCCTCAACGCGGAAGCAGTGACGTTTCTGCACCTAACACATAGGGCTGGATTTACTGTGAAAAGCAAAGTTGAGTAATAATTGTTTACAGGAAAGCGTAACAGTTAGTTTTTTTTTTTCATTTATACCGAACAGATATTTTCCTTTCTTAAGATTGCAACAAATTGAAGCTGTGACATGCTGTGTAGCACAAAGCTACAAACAAACTTTTTTTTTTTAATTTATTCTTTGAAAAACCAGGGTTTTTTACTTTTATTTTTACTCCTTCCACAAAACTCCTATGGATCCATTTCCTGTGCCTTAACATATTTAAACTTAAAACTAAATATTATAGTTTAAAATATTATGTAAAAAGCTGTGAACCGAAAACTAAATTTGGTCAGAATTACAAAATGGTTCACGTTATTTAACATTTTACTTCATTTTAACCACTTTCTTTCCGGGTTTCAGGGATTCTGTATGTATTGTAGATAAACCTGAACCACAAAACAAAAGACTGTTGTGCACTGCAGTGCCAAAGCCAGCTGTCTGTCTCTGGCAGATGAGAAACAGTCAGCTGAAAGTGGCTCTGGGTGAGTCGCTTATAGTCTTAAATATATTTGTGCCTATAAATGTGGCAACTGGGGTGAAAACAATTTGACATGATTTCACGTGGTTCTTGATTTTGGTTTATTTCTTTGTTATTCTTGCTTTTGTCATTTTGGAATTGTTTCTTTTCTGGGTGCTGACAGTTAGGTGTTTTGTGATTTAGTAAGGGTGGTGTCCAAGCAGCGAAGCTGCTGGAACTCTATTGTTTTTCTAAAGATCTGTTTTTCTAATTTCTGTAAAAGTCCATGGGCAACCAAATCTATGCATAATACATCAGTCAAACTTTGTATATATATATATATTGCAATCTGCAAGCAGACCTCTGACAGTAAAAATGATCTCAATACATCTCTTGGTGGAGATATAAGTAGACAATTCATGGTTTTCCTCACATCTCAAGAACGGTGCAGACAAAATTTCTTTTTTCTTTTTTTTATCTGATTCCTTGGAAGATCCTGATTCTGACATGCTGATTCCCATTGTCTAAGTAAAAGTAAAACTAATCTGATCCAGTTGATCCAGTTTTCACAAAACTCGACCCATCAGTAAGCCCCACCCCTCAGCGACAGAAGAGCAAATAGCTGTTATGTGTCACTTTAAAGATCAGAACTCAGATATCTAGTTTTCAGCTCCATACAAAAACATTTTAGGAACTTTATTTTATTTTATGGTGTTTATGTAAAAATAAATAAATAAATAAATAAAAAATGGGGAACTTGTAATACCAGTTCCAGATGTGGAGTTTATTTAATCCATTTACTAAATGCAAGGAAAACAAAGCTAAATGTGTGCTTTGTATTAGGCTAGTGTTGAAGTTATCAGCACTATGCATCATGAGTTTACCTCCGTTTTTATAGTTACCAACCACCAGATGGAAAGTTCTAACTGTAAATCTACTATTACGTATCTATTAGTACTATACTTTTATAACAAAAGTTGAAAGTTATGTAGTGCTATAACTTCACAGCATTTTCAAATTAAACTAAGTGATTCAAAATGAAATAAAAACCTCATATTGGGAATTAGTAGACCGAGTTACAAACAGACCAAGTTAAAAAAAAAAAAAAAAAAAACAAACGTCAATAGGGGCACCTGCATGCACAAATGCACAAATGCACAAATGCACAAATGTCAGTGACTCATGAACCAGGTTTAATATATATATATATATATATACACCACAGCTTTCAAATCAGAGAGGACTGCATGTACGTGTGTGAGATGCTCGAAGAGCCCTTTCCTCTTCAGGTATCAGGGGCGTATTTGGAGAGATGTGCTGGTCTCTTTTCATTGTGTGATTCACTATTTTTCTTCCTTCTTTCTCTGGAGCACTTTGTCACTTAAACATTTGGTATAAAAGGTTTCTCTGTGTGTTTTCCCCTCATCTCTCCATTTCAGTGAATTTTTTAATGTCCGTCACTCTTTTCTCTGCGTCTTTGCTCCCGCTCTCTACCTTTTACTTCAATGTTTTTTTTTTTGTTTGTTTTTTTGAGCACTGAAACTGCGCCACTCTCTAAAACGGACCATTTTCATATTTGCAATTGTATTTGTGGCTCCTTGAAACACCAATGCAAATTCGAAATATTAGATGTTATGTTAAAATTGTCAAAACATAAAAAAGGATATAAACAGATGTTTGCTCATGGTTCACTAATACAGTCTCTAACACCCTAAACATTAGGTAAGAATAGCACTCAGGCTAAACGTTCTGATGGGGTTCATCAGTACCAAAGTTCAACTACAGATGTAAGTGGACACTTAGATTTTAGAAAAGCCAATCTTGCTGCTGCTCTTAGCTCAGATGAAAGCGTAGCAAAGTCTGGTCTTATTCTTAAAAAGAACAATAATGCCGGAATATAAACACTGATAGACTGGCTACTAGAGGGTAATTTATTCATTTCCCACTGGCAGTCACAGTTTGGTAACCGTGTTGATAGATGCACACATTACTGATGAGCATCATTAGGATTGTATAGATATCAGCATTATTACTGACACTGATTATCAATTTCATTACTTACAATATAGTTATTGGTACTTTGATGATTTGCTGCAAACCATGAAAATGGGACCGTAAATATTAGAAGATTCAACAAAGACAAGATAACCTGATGGAAATTTCTCACAAATGCTGCCAGCCTCAGACATACCCGCTGCTCTCTCTTAACTCAGCGTGTCCTGAGTCTTCACTGTTTGTTTTTTTTTATTAATACTCATATTTCAATCTCATATCTGCTTTGATTGCCTTGTTTACAATTATTTGCACTTGTCCAGCTATATGCGAGTAGTTGCCACTATTTGAAAACCTAACAGTGGTTAGCTTGTCATGTCCAGCTATGGCTTCAACCAAAAAGAAAAAGGTAAGATTTATTACTTCAAAAAAAAAGATTTATTACTTCAAGAAACTCATTTCAGTATTTGGACTCCAAATACTGAAATGAGTTTGCAGGTTTGGCTTAGAGCTACTCTGATAAAAGTCACTCAAACACTTCGTAAGATACGTCTCCTGATGTAAACCAAAACTTGTAAAAAGGAGATCTCTGATCTGATCTGCATTAGGCTGGAAATGGGTACAGAGTAATCTGTAAGTGCTTAGTTATCCATCAGTACACAGTTTGAAAAGCTGTCTGTAAATGGAGACGGTGTAGTACTGAGGTTACTATTCTTGGAAAGTGACTTCAAGAGGCACAATTCAGAATCCTAAATGAGGTAAAGAAGAACCAGTGAGTAACAGCTAAAGGCTTGAAGAGATCCCAACTGATCATGAATCTACCATCTCTATCTACCAGGAAGGGGCTCTGCAGCAGACCACCACGGAGGAAACGACAACTTTCTGAGAAAAAGGAAGAATAATTAGAAGAATACTCATAATTATATGTGCCAAAAAAAAAAGGTCACAGCTTATCAACATTATGACATGGTCTCAACAGTGAAGTATGGGTGAAGGCAGGGATGTAACGGAGGTGATCTGTGGTCCCTCCAGATCACTGTCCAGTTCACAGCGCATCATTTCTAACTAAAAGAAAAAAAAGTGTTTGGTGATTTAGTGTGGATTGTGAACGCTTGGATGGCCAGTGGTATTGGTGAACATAAGGAGGACCTTGAAAAGCCATTTCAATCGGTTACGTTGACAGCATGGGAGCATTTTGGCTTCCCTGTCAACGACCATCCGCATCAAGCCTACATATAAGGTGCTTTTCCATCAGTGGGGGTTGCGGGTACATTTTCAGGGTCAGATTGTTGATGCGTCGCTCCAATACCAGGAATGGGCCTCCAAAAAAACGCCTGCAGGAACCATGGGGTGAAAAATGTTCTTTTAATCTCAATGGTACCACCGGGGTGTATGTTTAAAAAAAAAAAAAGCTGCAGGCCATTTCCAAACACCAAAAAAGAAGCATTACTGCCATCATGTGGTCAGCATTGTTATTTGTCCAGTCTACGGTTCTTGGGTAGCGCTAGAGTGTAATGGAGACCTGCCACCTGAAGGGGCGGCGGAGGGGCCGTCCTGTCTGACGGGTTCATTCTGAACCCCCGCTAATTGAAATGCACCTTAAGTTTTATTTTTGAAGAGGTTTATGTCAGGTTACAATACTGAAGTTATTTGTTGCTGTCCAAGCTGAGGGTGAATCATGATTTGGGTTTTTTCCCACTGATTTAGGGCTTTGAGCACTTACTATCATAGAGGAGAATAAATGAATGCCCAAATCTACCAAAAGAATCCTCTATTGTCGGGGTGGTTGTCCCTCAGCAGAAGCTCTGTAGAATTTGGGTGAAGCAGCAGTCTGATGGCCTGAAACATGAAATAAGTCTATGACACAATGGCTTTAAAAAAAAGTGGAGATCTGGGAGTGCTTTATGTTGATGTACACCTCCTAATTAACAAACTGCAAACTATTTCATACAAAAAATAGTCACAAATAGTAGTTACTATACAACTGAAAACTTAGTCATCACTTTTGCTATTCAGAGTAAAATTGGTAGTAGAAGTGCTATAGCGTTCTGCCGAATGATGGGAAAAGATGACTCAGATCTTTTCCAAGTGCTTGATTTTGTTTTGTTCCTCAGTTGTGCAAAGATGCATTGCAGGCTAAAAATTACAAAAGAGAACCTATATACAAAAAAATACAAAATCATCAAGTAACCTAATAAAAATGATAACACCTGCAAGACCAACAGTAGGCCCCTGGTTGTGGTTGCAATCAGAGCAAGGTTTATGCACAAAGTCAACTTTTAAAGCAATCTAAATAATAAAATCAGGTTTACCATGATACATAATACATTAAGGAGAGGTTCTCTGTTTTTCCCAGGATTCGGAGATCCTGAACCCTCCATCTCTTTGTGTGAACCCTGACATATGAAACATTGCTGTGTCCTCTTGGTTGTTTAGATATTTTATCTAATGTTATATTTCAAAAAATTGGGATGTGCTATGTGCCAAACCAAACCGTAGAGTTAATATTACACGGTAGGATTGTTTTTTTCTTTTTTGGATTAATCAGAACCAATTAAATTCCTTATTCCCACTGGCAGTCCTCAATTTGATCAGCAGCATAAGCAGGTTACACAAAAAGGCAACACAGAAGGACACACAAACATCTTAACTTATGGATAAATGTGAGTTTTTTGACCAGCATAATATTGACAAAAAGGCTGTCACTGTCAATGAAATTGCAAACTGTTGCGTGTAGGACTGACATAAAAGCAAAAGTGTTGTATTTGCCCAACAAACTGCAATTATGCAGGCCTAAATAGTTATAAAATGTTATTTAAAGGCATAAAAAAAACAAACCAGGTCAATATATTAAAAAAAGCAATATAAACCCCTAAATATCATTGAATTAAATCGTTTACAAGCCGCCAAAGTCCACTAATGTTTTGTTTCTTTGGTTTTTTTTAGCCAAAATATGAAAGAACAGAAATTTAACTGAGACATGCAGGAATTGTGTCAACTTTAGTATAAGGGTTAAACCTGTTACCTAAAAACAAATACACAGATTCGCAGGACTATTTGCAGTGTGAGCTCCTGAATTAGCGCACCAGCTCACCAAATAAAGTATCCTTTTGGGGTGTCAACTTGACGTCTTTACATTTAAAATAAAACCACTTTCTCCCAGTTCACATTATGCAGCCATCCTCAAGCAGAAGCACGTTGGCCCTCACAGGCACACATGTACACGCAAACACAAACACATCAGACCATCCTTAATTAGTTATTTCCGTTGGTGATGGGGATGGTGGGGAGCTAAATGCCAGCCATCCATCAGTGGCCTACTGTGTGCCATCCATCATGTCTCTCTTCTAACATCACATATCTCCGCTCCTCTCCATCTTATTCTCTTTTGTTTTATTTCTGCTGTTGCCTTTCACATCTTTCTTTTATTCTCACTGCCCCCCCCCCCTTTTTTTTTTTTTTCTTATGTCTTGTTCATCCTTATTTTCACGTCATTTACCTTCCACACCCTCCCTTGCCCTCTTTGGTCTCTGTCTGAGAACTCCACACTGGCTGTGAACAGTGGGAGGAGGCATTAACCTTTCATGACCTTTATCTGCTGTGCAATCAGCTTACTTGCTCTGTGCAGGTATTTTGCCTGTTGAATAAATAATAATACTTAATAATATAAGCAGGAAATTGCCCACACTATTAAAACGCATGTGCAAATCCACTGTGTATTTTCTGGAGTTGAAATGGGCCTAATCATTTTACCTAACAGGATCATTGCACTATGAGTCCCTTGCGAGTCCCAATATTGAGGTACAAACAAGTAACGGAGCTTAAAAAAAAAAGGAAAGCATGATTTGAATGGGATAATAATACATGCGTCACAGATCCCTCAGTAGTATTTGTTCAGTTTTCTTCTAAAAAGGGAATAAAGGGATTTTGTAAAACTTTGTAAATTGATCATACATCTTTAAGATCTGTATCTGGTTAAGCATCAAATGAGTTTGTCCAACATTTGGATTGCTTTTCTCCCGTCTGTGTGTGTGAATCAATCTCGCACACATATAAGAACCCTCCATACATGATCTGTGTCAATAGTCAGTCCAAGAAGCACATTTGGACTAAACAATTCTACGGACTCAATTCAATTCAATTGTATTCAATTCAATTCAGTTCAAGTTCAGTTCAGTTCTGGTTTGTTCTGTTTAGTTTATATTATTTAATAATAGTAATATTATTGAACAGTGAGTAAAGAGACAATTGCAAGTAAAAAAACTCATCTAGCGAGAGAGAAACATCTAAACCAAAGAGGGGCAAGGAAAAACCCTTATTTAAGAGGGAAGAAACCCGTTTTGACGGCTGTCCGCTCATTCCAATCTTTTGACGAAATAACATCCATACGAAAAAAAATTTTTAAAAATCACAATTACTTATTAAATGTGTCTTAACAGAGCGCAGTGGTTTGTTGTTAGGTAGAGATGAATAGGGGTGTGACAATTCAGGGAAGGGCACAAAGTGATTCCTAAGTAACACAGTAAAAGTAAGTAACTGACATTGTTTCTCAGCATCCAGTCTTCCTGCGAGTAACATCAACATTGTAGGTGGTTTCTGCACCTCTTCAACATGAATTTGATTTTAAAACTACATGTTTTTACTGGCCTTAATCTCTGTTTGCATAAATCCATAACAAATAAAAAAAAAAGGAGAAAAGAAAAAGATCTTGGCGTGGTGCAACAACATAAGATTTGAGATCTAAATGCACTGATCCATTGAATTTAGGGCTTTGGACTGAAACGTGCATTGAGATTGGTTTAGTATTGAAGTGAAACAAAGCATTTTCTCCCTGCTCATCCTACTCCAACCTCGTCTTAGTGGATCTCCCTGCTAAACAGATGTTGGTCGTCTCTGTTTGGTATATATGTCATCTGCTTTTCTGTGTCAATTCGAGTTTGGCAAGAAGGATTTATTCAATCACTTTATCTTAAAATGCTTCCTGGAGCGAGTGAGGCGGAGGACACAGTGTGTGTTTAAATCCCTACAGTGGGAGCGACCAAAGGCGCTCAGTGCTCTCTGGGGTCTTGTTTGAGGAAATCAAGTTTATTTAAGGTCTTTCTGGATGAGGGCGGGGGATGGAATACCTGTATACACCTTGTGGGATATTAACGATGCGCTCACGTAGTGTCTTCTCAGAATAACATTCCACAATTGTCTTAATACAATTTTTTTTGTGATTTTATTCCAAACAGCACTTCCAAACAGAATCAAAATCATAATTTTCTGCACAGGAATTTTAAACAACTAAAGTTCACCCTAAATTAAGACATAAACCCACCACAGTTTTTTGTTTTTCATAAGACACAACTTACCCAACGTACCCCCATCACATGTCTCCTCACTCTATAGTGCAGCCTCTGGGCCCTTAACTCAACCTCTGTGTCTAATGATGCCAGACGTTCCTTTGGGTTCAGGGCAGTTCAGCATGAGGTCTTTTCCCTTTCACCTCACACTAAGGCGAGAGAACGAGAGAGATAGTGTGACTGCATTAGCAGTTTGACATGAGTACAAGTGATGGAGTCCAGCTGAGACCTTCTATAGAGTTCAGGCATTTGCGTGCTGTGGTGCGTGCAGCAGTAAAGCCTATGCGATGTGAGATCCTGTATTATAGGTTACAACAATCATATACATACAGACAGGTGGAATGTGACATTTAACTGATATCGTTACCACTTTTCTATCTGAGGAAGATTTTGGTTGCGTGCATGAATATGCTGGCATAAAAGCAAAGGATAAAAGCAGAATTAGTCTTAGCTCAAATTCTTCCCCTTTAAGGCAAAAGCACTCAGGTTTGTGAGCAGTGTGTGTGTGCGTGTGTGTGTGTGTGTGTGTGTGTTTGCGAGAGAGAGCAAGAGAGGGAGAGAGAGAGAGAGAGAGAGAGAGAGAGAGAGAGAGTTGCCAAACTTGCAGGCACAAAAGAATGTTTAATTTCTTACAATTTAGCTTTTTTTTTTTGTGACCTGGAAAGAAATAATTCTCCTGCTATACCTCTACAAAGCAAATGAGCTGCTGCACAGTGCAACATGTGTGTGTTTGTGTGCCTTTGTGTTGTTCCCTGCCAGAGTAACTAAGCTAACTCAGAGGAAGAAATGAGAGGCAGGGGAATGCAGTGTATGAGATAATTTTTGTTCTTCAAAGGAGCCCAGCCTGTGGCACTGCACTCTTTCACTTTTTTCTTTTTTCGTTTAATTAAGAAAGTAATCCCTCCTCCCCCTGAGCTCTCACACTCTTAGTCCCACTTGCTCTGGCGGAAGCCGCGTTTAATAAATGATCTGGATGATAATGGGGGGTGACATGGAGTGGCGTGCGTATGTGTAGGCGACAGTTGAGGGAAATCAGTGATCTAAGCGTGGCTGACTGTTGACACGCTTAGTAGCACTGGAAAAGTAACATAATAAAAGTGTTGTATGTGATACAGCACAATAATTGTACTAGAGGAGCAGACAAACTTTTCAATCAAAGTAAGCATAACAAATCCCAGTTGGGTACATACAACACACACAA
Source organism: Xenentodon cancila (assembly GCA_014839995.1). NCBI lineage: Eukaryota > Metazoa > Chordata > Actinopteri > Beloniformes > Belonidae > Xenentodon > Xenentodon cancila. The sequence goes on along the minus strand of CM026201.1, from coordinate 15,670,522 downwards.
TATATATATATATATATATATATATATATATATATAATTTGTTATAAGGACATCAAAGGCCAGAAATACATTTGCTTTTATTATGAAAATGATCCTGCACATCCTATGAAAATACAAAAAGTTTCTAAAAAATGAAACTTCTAACAATTCTCTAAGGGACAATACCTTTTACCCTCTCAAACTCCTGAATGATGAAATTATTGGATCATAGTAAGTGAACACAAAGGCAACTGTGCAAAATGACATGTAAGCAAACTAGTTCTTGCATGTCTGAGACTAGTTGGCAATCTCTCTGATGTTGTGCAGCGTACGGGGAACAAGAAAAAGTCTCATAACCTGCTCATTTTACCTGTCACCAAAGAAAGGGCTGCAGCCAAGTTTAAAGCGCTTCCTGCTGTTGATCACCGACTGCCAGCACCACAGTATACTGGATCATTTCCTTCTACACCGTCACTCAGAGACTACCAAAGCAGCGCAGCAGAAAGTTTTTTATCTTAGTTACGGGACCAGCTCTCTTGGCTGGGTCTCTGCAGCTGAGTGTGATTCACTCACTTTGTGATTCATTCATTTATAAGTGGAACCAGGCTACTGTAAATAGCAGAGTGATTCGTTCACTGTTTGATATGTGAGTGGGACTAGGCTACTGTGAGAAGCAGAGGGGTTTGTTCGTTTGTTCGCTCACAGTAGGGATTGTCTTGAAACAAGAAAACGGTGCTACTGATTTCCCACACCAATAATACATTGATTAATTTCACATATTTATAATAGCTGGCTAACTGCAAAGACTAGAGTTTTGAATGGTTCATTCAGGACTCACACATCACTAAGGTCACAAGGGTCTACTGGAGGCTACCCCAGTTCGCTTCATGCAAGAGGCAGGGGTGTACCCTGGACAGATCACTAGTCCATCATAGAGCAACATATACACTGCATCACGCATGCACAGGAACCTTACTGCTGTAATGCAACAGTGCTATCCACCAAGTCAGTATTCTGCTTTATCTGAAAGAAAATCTTTTATGAAAAAATACACATCATTGCCATTCATATATTGTGACCACAGGAGTGCTGGTCTAAAAATAGCATGCAGGGGTATAATTAGATATATCTATAATTTATATGGATTTCTCTTCTTCATCAGCCTCAGGTTGTAGATGAATGAGTAAGTTTCTGTTAATGGAATAGCAGGAGACAACTTCTACAATACCTCTGGGCTCATCTGCACGTTCTTGCCTCGGTAGAAACTTCAGCATCTCAACACACCATCCAACAACTGCCACACCGGTGTATGCTCTTTGCACTGCAACAGAGGGAGAAAGAGACAAATTACTCACATGTCGGCATAAGACCAGCATTAGTGTGGTGCTAGGTAGAGTAAAGTAGATGCTGTTGGTAGCAAATATGGAGAAATCGAAACACAAGCCGCTTCCATTTTTTTTCCCATTTTTTCCACCTGCTTATACAGTATATCATAACTTCAAGTCATTATCATGTGGAGATGAATGCATGTTTGCTATAGATCTTTGTTTTATATTTCATATGTCTTGCAATCCAGAGCTCATCAGGAAGCACCCAGCACTGCAGCGTCAGCCAGACCTATGAAAGGAGATATCATGGAGGGAAAAAATGAAAAAGAAATAATCTCCTTGTCTTTTGCTTGAGAGCATATTGTTTGATTAATGGAGCAACTGGAGTCTGGAGAACGCTAACATAACACAACTATCTTCAGGCTATCTAAGCCTGAAAATATGTCAGTCAGAGAGCCATCCAGATTATATGGGTATTGTGACATCACAGATCCAGATGAGATTTGACTGGAGCAAATTACCGTTCAATTTCAGATTTTGCATCCCTGCCTGTTCCCTCTCCACTTGGCCCCTTGGAACCTTATACCTATATCGACAGGTTAAAGAGTAAGAAGTTCTCCTACGAAATTTGTATTGCTTGTTTTTAAAGTATTGGGTGGTGTTGCTGCTCCTTACCTCACATAATTATTAAAGAATTATTAAAGGTCTACTTGCCGAGGAGGGCTCTGAGGTCTGCTGATCAGTTGCTTCTTGTTGATTCAAGAAGCAGAATAAAAACTAAAGGAAAGTGTGCTTTCTCAATAGCTGGTCCAAAGCTGTGGAACAACTCACCGGCCCACATTTGAATGTCCACAAGCCTGGGGTTCTTTGAATCAGCACTGAAAACCCATCTTTTCTCACTGGCTTTTAACTAAGTCCTTTTCTCATGCTAGTTGTATGTGTTTTATTGTTTTTACTTGATTTTATCTGTACAGCACTGTGGTCAACCTCGCTTGTTATTAAACTTGCTTATCAATAGATTTGATATTGACATTTAACAACCAAAACACACATTGAAAATTTTGGCTTAGTGATTTAAGATTGAAGAATGAAGAAAAAACACATTATTATCACACCTGCCTCCATGATCTCCTCCCTTTTGGTACCATTTCTTGCAGTCCTGACTAATCCCTTTTCCTGCCCCTCCATTCTATAATTGAGTGTCTAGCATTGATATTAGTGGCAGGTTGAATTGGAATTGGAAGGTTGAATTGGAATTGGCATTGGTCAGGCCTCTCCATCTTTGTCTACACCCAGCTTCAAATCAGGCTGCATTTGCTGTAGTACCCCAGCCGTAGAAATCATAAAACTCTAAAAATCTTAACATCTGTTTTAAAAGAGGAATATCCTGCATAAGAAAGGGAAAAGTGAACTGGAGTGGCTTATCCCACCCCTAAAAGCTGGATGCTGTTTCCCTAATACCTTTGGAAACTCTGTTAACTTCTGAGAGAAAAAAAGAACTGTGCTGCACTTTCTATTTATTCTTTACAAAACGATGTGTTTGATGTGATGTGTAAAGCATAAAAGTGGTTCATCTCAATCCGAAAGTACTTGCAGGTGGAAATGAAGAGAAAGAAAAACATGAGTGAAAGAAATTCTGCAATGGCGCAACAGTTTAGTACACAGCAGGGCCTGGACTTGAAGTAGCTAAAACGCAGTTAGAATTTGTGCTTAAGAATGTGTTAAAGTTTGCCTGAGGAGTTTACTTAAGCGTTACCATTCAAGTGAAAAATAGTCGCATTTATGATTAGTAAGGCTTAGCCTTACTTCAGTGTAGAGGAACTGGAGTGGAATAAAATAGTGATGCTGCTACTCCAAAAAATGGTTTATGTTTAAATTTATGCAGGATGCAGAGATAATGTTAATGGTTCATCTGATGAAATAGAAGAGCACAGGATGCTCACAGAAGAGCGAACTGTGGGTCAGACATGAGAGGACAAACAAGACCGGAAAATTGTAATGGATCTGAGAAGGGAAAATATGAGATGGGAGAATGGGAAATACGATGAGATGAAAGGAAAGGGTGGCTTAAAACTGGAGGAGAGGGGGTTAGAGAAGAAAAAGACATGAACAAGACAGAATAATGAGAACAAAACAGGATTGAACAGGGATTAAGGAAAATGGAGGAAAAAGAAGGCCAGGGAGATGGAATGTAGAAAATGAAAGTGAAATAAGGAAAGGGAGAGATGAAAGAAGGGTACAAAGAAGATAAAATAAAATAAAATAAAAGGAGAAGAAAATATGTTAAAACTGTTCCTGGACAAAAAATTAAAACTATGTGCAGTATTATGTAACATCTATATGTTATTGTCCTATGTGCATTTTACATGTGAAATGTTTTTATTTTGGATATATATATATATATATATATATATATATATATATATATATATATATATATATATATATATATATATACACACACACACACACACACACACACACACACATATATATATATATATACACATATACACATATACATACACACTGGCCATGTTCATTACAGGTTAGTATATCTTAGTGCTGAAACACATACGTTGGTGTGTGTGGTCAAGAATCACAATATAAAAATACAAGGGCACTGGGGCAGAAAGAAACTCCTTTGACCAGAATTTCCAAGTCATTTAAAGAAAGTGATATACATTAAAGCGCAGCGTTAAACTGTTCTCATTTGTTCTACGTTTTTTCCTTAATAGTGAATATAGGGCTCTTCCCGCAGCTCTATTTGGTGTGTCAATACTAATTTTATGGTGTCAAAATAATTCAATCCTCCATTAATACGTAAAGTACTCTGTCAAATAATCTTTTTTGCCTTCCTTCTCTGAACCAATCGGCCAATTTTCCTTATTCTTTAGACATAATTGTAATTCTATCACTGCAATTCTCCTCACAATCCCCTCCTCATCTGAGGTCTCCAGGGTGTTACAACCATTTGAGCCATCTCCTTCATGCTCCGGTACCACCAGTGTCTCCACTAAATCTCATTGCTCAGTGGAGGTTGCTTCTCATCAGTGTGCAGGAAATATTTTTATTCCAAACCTGCACCAGATTTGCCATTCAAATGATTTTCTTACTGAACTGATAACAAACAAATATTGCACTGATTTGTTTTTTTGTTTGTTTAAAAGAAAAAAAAACTAATGTGATATCTCAGTATATAAAAAAAGAACAACTAAGGTTGGGAAATTAAAATAACAGATCATGAAATGTTTGTCAACTACCACAGTAACTACCACAGCTATGCAGATGACTCACAGATATATATTACAATGTCACCAGGAGACTGAGGCCCTGTACAGGTTAATGGTAAATGCATTGAGGAGATTAATGACTCGATGTGCCACAACTTTCTCCAGCTAAACAAAAACAAAACTGACAAAATTGTCTTTGAAGCTAAAGAGAAATGATCACAGGTCACCAGAGACCTTCAATCTATACGCCTAAAAACCACCAACCAGGCCAGAAATCTGGGTGTAGTGATGGACTTAGACCTAAATTTGGAAAAACACAAAAAGCAATAACAAAGTCAGTCGACTATCACCATAAAAATATATCAAGTTTAAAAAGTCTGATGTCTCAGCAGGACCTGGAAAAATTGGTCCATGCATTCATCTTTAGTAGACCTGATTATTGTACCAGCATCTTTACAGGTCCACCAAAAAAATCGGTTAGACAACTGCAGCTCATTCAGAACTCTGCTGCTCCAGTCCTCACTAAGACCAAGGTCTTTACACTGGCTGCCTGTCCTGCAGATCATAGACTTTGAAGTTCTGATGCTGGTCAATAAAGCTCTGAATGGTTTAGGGCCAAAATACATCAGTGACCTCCCGACCCAGTATGAACCTTCCAGACCCCTCAGGTCATCTGGATCCGGTTTTTTATCAGTTCCCAGAGTCAGAACCAGACACGGAGAAGCTTCCTTCAGCTTCTTTCTCTCACATCTTAAATCATGCTTTTTTTTATTTATGTCACATTTTAATGTCTCTGTAAAGCACCTTGTTGTTAATTGTGCTATACAAATTACCTTGCCTTGCCTTATGGCTCCCACTTGTTTCACACCTTAACATGATGCAGTTGTACATATAAGAACACCTTACTGCTTACACAGAAGACGTTGGTTATATAGGTGGTGCTATAGTGTAGCTCAGGACACGTTGCATTTATTTTGCTAACAGAAAGTAGTCACATAAGGCCCAAGACCACTAGATATACTTTGAGTTATCAGATCTCAGTGTGTCCTCAAGTGTGTGTTTGCGTTGCACTTAAGGCTGTTCGCTTTTGATCGGATCACCCAGGATGGATCCACATCGTGGAAGTTAACAGTGCATCACTTTTGCATTAGACAGTCACATCGACTGATGATACATGGTAGTGTGGATTTTTTCTTGGCAACACAGCATTGCAACACAAACCATATTACATAGACAGCACACAGTACTGAACACAAATCTTCTGCGGTAAAGATAATTTAGTGACAAAGTAAATAACTGTTTGATATGCCATGAATAACAGGTTTCATATAGAATTAAATATTGCAGCTTTTTGTTTGTCTTTTTCTGCTGAAATGCAAACATTTGTAGTCATGTCTCTGGTTTGGGCAGATTTTTCATGACTAATTTAAGGGTCATAATTTTTCTCAGCAGAGGACTGAGGCTACAAAAACATTTCATGTTTTCAGTAGAGTTCATAATTCACATGTGACATAACATTGCTTTGGTGGATGGAATACAGTCTGGCTGTGGTTGTATTAAAGAGAGAAATTTCAGCTGGGTAGACGACAGTGAAAACTGATCTCAAAAAGGAAAATGGTTGGTTTGTGTATGTAGAAGGTATCTCCAAGAAAAACTATCCATCCATCCATTTTCTGTACCCATTTATTCCCTTGCAGGGTCACAGGGACTGCCAGAGCCTATCCCGGCTCATTACAGGTAAGAGGCAGGGATACATCCTGGACAGGTCGCCAGTCCATCACAGGGCCACATATACTTAAACAACCACACATTCTCACACTCACACCTACAATCAACTTAGAATTATCAATCAACCAAGCTGTGGAGGAAGACACAGGACTGTTGGAGGAAGTCACAGGACTGTTGGAGGAAGACACAGGACTGTTGGAGGAAGACACAGGACTGTTGGAGGAAGACACAGGACTGTTGGAGGAAGACACAGACTGTTGGAGGAAGACACAGGACTGTTGGAGGAAGACACAGGACTGTGGGAGGAAGACACAGGACTGTTGGAGGAAGCTGGAGTACCCAGAGGGAACACATGCAAGCCTGGGGAGAACATGCAAACTCCACACAGAAAGATTCCCGCCAGAATGGACTTTCACTGCTCAGTAAACCACTTGGCATTAACCTTAAATGGAATGATAAGAAAAAGAAAGAATAATCTGAGGCTATGTGATTATTGCTTGATGATGGCTGGGATAAGCTCCGGCTACTCTGTGACCCTGAACAGAATGGAATCATTATAGAGGATGGATGGATGGATGGATGGATGGATGGATGGATGGATGGATGGATGGATGGATGGATGGATGGATGGATGGATGGATGGATGGATGGATGGATGGATGGGACTTCTCTTTGGTTAAGAATTATATAATATAATGAAAAATCCATATTAGGATTCTTTGTCTTGTAGTGTGATCTTGTGATATGCAGTCTGGAATAATTAATTGTGTTCTAATGAGTCACGAACAATAATTCACATTTTTCTGACTGTGAACACACAGCCGTGTACTTGCCTTTTGAGCCACTACTTCTGAATAAGTAGTTGCTTAATTGCTTGCAAAAACAAATGAACTGAAACAAAAGATACTTTCATTTCAGTGAAAGTGCTTGAAAGACCCATTTTCCTTGAGGCAAGCCAATCATCACAACAGACTTTAGCAACTAATCTCTGATTGACTTTAGGGACAGTGTGTCCAAAGAGCACAATAGCCTGTCTGTGAAACAGAGACCCATGGAGAAACTTCTCTCTAATGTAAATAATCAAAAGAGGAGCATAGAGGGAGGGAAAGTCGGGGTTTGCACTCAAGCTCCAGCTTGTCTGACTTCAAGTATCATGCTTAAGAAACCTTTATTCTGCCTCTGAGGTCATTAGCACTCTGAAACAGTCCAACAAACACAAATCAGTCTCTCCAGTTCTGATGAGACTAGCCTTTTCTTGATCAGGCAAACATAGAATAACAAAATCCGATGTAAAATATCAATCCAGTGCAAAAAAAAAGAAACATTCACTGATAATCTTCCAAAACTTAAATTCATCAATAACTCCAGTAAGTTATTCACAGCTCTGATCTTCTCTGTATCTCCAAGTCTCTCTCTGAGTCTGGTACAATGGTGCCCTGTGGGTTTCTTGCACTGACAGGAAGAGAGCGGCTTTTCACAGCTGGCCAAGACACACAGCTGAGAGGAAGAAGAACCCCCTTTTTGAAGCTGTCTCCGCCTGCTGCACCCACCCCACCCCCCTTCCTTACCCCCCGTCCCCACTGAATTCTGGATCCCAGTCTTCGTCTCATTTCTGTCTGGATCATCCTGCAACTGTCTCCTTCCCAGTTTCTATTTCAGAATGAACTTAACTCCATCTAAACATTTCTAAAAATGTGGTTGCAACTATGGTATGTTGTTAATGACCTTCCACATGCTTTTTTTTGTTGTTGTTGTTGTAACATTTTTGTCTAGGTAAGATCTAATTGCTTACATATCACTTTTTAACAGTTCATATGAAATTAACAGAAACACACACATTAGTTGTGAGTTAATTTTTAATTATGAGTTGTTCAGTGGAATTTGACAGAACACGTTATTGAAGACCCTGTAGCAACCAGTAACGTAATTATATAATGTAATAATGTAATGATAGTGGCCAGTTTAGAAGTAGCAAGGCCAATAACATCATAACTTGCCAATAATGTAATAACGTTTTTGAGCCAATAAGCCAATGACATTATTGGCTAGTTATTTAAGCACTGGAAGTGACAATGAAAAGGAAACTAGCCTGGCTTGGCCTCGATATGGTTGGCTTTGGCTCAGCAGTGGAAAAGCAGCCGTCATTTCTTTCAGCATCAGCAAGTCATTTTTATCTCGGTGTCTAAGCTAAATGACATAAGAGAACTGTCTGAAATAAAACTATAGATGAAGAAAATATGTTTTATTATTTAGCTTAATATCTTATTTATAAAAACATAGTCATTGTTATGAGAAAAAAATTAATCAATTTGTAAGAAGCAGCACAATTAGCTTAAATGTGTAAAATAGTGATATTTCGAGAGTCTTTCATCCCTAGTGGATGCCTTTGATGTGACAGAATATGATTGTTTGAGATCTCGATTGATACAGCTCACTCGAGGTATTGTCCAATACCACAGGACGAGAAAGTAGTAGACCCACAGTTGTGTCTAAACGAAGCGTGACGAACAGAAAAGTGACCGAACGACTGAATGTCACTTTAACAGACTACTTGAGTAATTTATATTATGCATCACATTTCTTCTTCTTCTTATAATAATAACTTTATTTTTTAATGCTACAAAAACGGCTTCGTTTCTTCTGATTAAGAGGTCTCTTGCAGCATTCATCAGATTGTGAACTGCAACAGAGAGAAAGAGGAGAGACACTTATATTCAGTGCTAAATGTTGTCAAAGGGCCTATACCTATGCAATAGTGGTAAACTGAGTGCTGGGTGCTGCATCTCACCGTCTACACTGTAACGCAGGTGTAAAATTGTCTGCAACATTCACAAATATTAATTTATGCTCATTGCCTTTGTAATCCAGACTTGGCAAATTTGAGGTGAGCAGAAAAGAGGGGCATGATCATTTGGGTGTAATCTATCCTAATGTGTGAAGCACACTGCTGTTACGTCATCCCTCCTTAACATCAACCAAAGGTCTTGGAATATGAAATAAGAAGCGTTAAGCGAAGGAAGGAAAGAGTGGCCGCATTGAGCAGTATTTCTTAAGTAGTCGGAGGAGTTGGTTGGATGAAGTCCAGAGACCGGTAGAAAACCAGTTTGCAGGATGGAGGAGGAGGAGGAGGAGGTGGTAAGAAGGGACAAAGGTGAGGTTAGCATGCCAGTTAGAGACAGAAACGTGGAGCAAAAAAGCTAGAGTTAGATGACCTCGGGCAAACGATAGTGAAGCATGGGAAACAGTCAAAGACTTGATCATTTTAAGCAGGCTTAGAGGGAATGCAATAGAGAGATTACAAAAGATTGGTGATGTAATTTATTCATACGGTGTAGAGAGGTTTGGGGTGCATGATCTAAAGAGGGGTGATGGATACAGTCAGGTCAGTCTAGGTGGAAAAAGAGAAGTAGAGAAATTGGTAAAGAAAAGGAGGCAGTTAAGAAAGCAGTGGAAAAAGGCGACAGAAGAAGAGAGGGAGGCGATCTGTGTTTTACAAGAGGAACTGAGAGGCATGCTAAGGGTGCTTAGAAGGGCAGAACGTCTTAGGGAAAAAGAGAAAAGAGTTGTGGTGGGTTTGTAGGTGAGGTAATGGAGGTCTTGTGTTTCGCTGTGCAGCAGGGATGCCAGAGATCACCGTGTAGCCTCCTGGAGTTGTTGTGGGTCTAAGTAAATGAAACACCGGTGAAAAGAAGGGTCCCACCTGAGGACCCCTGAGACATGTCGGTTATTGGTTTTAAATTACAAATTTTATTGAGTTAAATTGACAAAAAAAATGTTTTTTAAATTATGAGGCACTGCAAGTATGATCTTGTTTTTCAGTGTGTGGCCATGTAGTTGGTTTGCTCTAGAAAACAAGAGTGGCTTTCTTAGGTAAAAACATTACTCCACAAAAAGGCATGATGAAATACCAAAGTCTGGCTTAAATGATAGATTTTACCAGCTTAACCAGTCCTGACAGAGCATGGGCTTTTGATGAGTTAGGTATGAGATTGGACTGTTTTGGCTCTGAAATGTTGCAATCATACATAAACATAGTTTTCAGGGTAAAATGCCACAATTTTATTCTAGGCTGGAAGCGGATACAGAAAGTGAGTAGAAAATAGGAGAGAGGATGAAAGGAGATGATAGGAGATCATCAGTGTTTTTTTTTCTCTCCCTTTCATACCAAAGTGCCTCTGAGTGGGTCTCTTGAGGATCACACACACACACACACACACACACACACACACACACACACACACACACACACACACACACACACACACACACACACACACACACACACACAAACTCTCATATGCACACTCTTTGAATGTTTCATGGCTTCCATTTCTAAGATTACATCTTTCAATTAGGCCTAAGATGCTTGTCTTTTGGTCACAGGGTAAATGTGTGCGTGTGTGTGTGTATTGTGGTAAATGATGAAATTCTATTAGACGAAGTACATTTAAAAAGTAAAAAGTTAATGCCAGATTTTGTTGCAAAACAGAAAGATTGTCATTTACATTTTAGTCATATTTGTACCAGATGTAATCATTCATGCTTTTTGCATGGTCAATGGAAACCTTTCCCGATTTGGCATATTTGTTACTCAGAATGCCTTTGCACTGAGTTGAGGTGACCCATTAAGTAATGACACAAGCACATATAAAACAAGAAAAAAGTCCCACAATCTAAACAGAGCTTGACATCTAATTATTTTCCGTTTTTTCTGGGACAGTACAGTCACACTTCGCAAACTAGAACAGCTCTGTTTGCTTTACTGTACATGCAAAAACTGGTAAAAATTACTAAAATTTCAAGGGGGAACCACATGACATTTCTATGTGAGCCTTTCAAAATGCCTAGATTTTGTTGATTTTGTTTTGATAATCCATCACTGCCTCTTTAACACTTGCATGTGTTCAGAGGTTATTGCTACTGGTTTTAATCCTTGTACTGTTCACTCTGCTGTCAGTTGGGGTTGGTCATGTTTTATAATAAAAATTAAACGCTTAGGTTTGATAACTGAAATAATACATTATCTACAAAATGAAATAATGGAAAGTATGCCTGTCTAAAATATACAATACACTCCCACCACCATTTCTTTGTGCTCTTTGTACTTATTCACCATAATTTATTAAAAAATTCTGCAGGTTTGTTTTTAATTAGCCCTCCTACACAGAGGCCGGAGGCAATTCTGTCCACAAGCATACGCCTGGGGACCACAGATGAAACAGCTTGAAAAACATATTTATTACACTGTTTTTCTTTTTTAAGGTTATTGGTGCATGCCCATTTTAAATGACTGTCTCCTCCTATTTCTACATAGACCCCAGTCTTTAAAAGTAAGGATATTTCCAACACAAACTTTATGTGGTTGAAACACAACTTAAGACCTCACCTGCTATTCCCAAGTTATTTTGTTACTGATGAAGTGGCTGGAAGAAAAAAACAAAAATATTCTAAATAAATTATGTTGAAAGGTGATTGTAATGATGCTTTTGGTATAAAAGCTGCAAGCATGAAAGTCACTTATGAGTAATGATGCAAAGAGGACATATGCAAGAGAAAATCAATGAATGCTTAAAAACAGTGTTGCACAGATAAAATAAGAATATATGTGCATCTCTCTGCTTCAACAGAGCATGACACAGTTAAACTGAGGAATTTGGAGGAATTTCAATGCATAGATGGCAAGGTTCAAACCTAGGATTGACAGCTGTGATCTCTGATACCTGAGATGGCACCACATCAAGAACCAGAGTTCCTCAATAGCTGATGTGAACACTTGAGGAAGGGGTTACTTTAAGAAAAGATTTGGCAAGCATTACAATACAGATATTCTTAAATGTGTGAAACTCAACCTGAAACTTCACTGTGTAAAAAAAAGAAAAAAAAAAGCCTGTTATTAACCTTGTCCACAGTTGGCTTCGATGTTTTCAGGCTTGGAGGCCTCTGGCATGGACCATCACACAGCAGAAACAGGTATTAGAGTCAAACAAATCAACCTTCCAGATTTAAAAGAAACAAGCACCATGTGCTCCAGGCTAAAGACGCTGTTGTCAGTAATAAGTTGAAAAGCCACGGTCTTTGATGGTAGAGGGTTGTATCAGTGCCCTTAGCAAAGGTCTTTTACAGTTTTATAATGGCAGCATTATTGCAAACAAAAATACAGAAACGTTGGAGCAACGTGCTGTTTTGAAGTCCACATCTTTTCCAGGGAAATCCATGCATTTTCCAACAAAACTAAGTAAAGCCAGACTGCTCACAAAATACAAAAGACATAGCTGAGGGAGAGGGTGCCACCGAAATGAAATCGATAAGAAAAAAGAGAAACCTTCAGATAATAGTTTCTACAATGAAATAAAAGTGATTAAAAAATACAAGAATTACTCAGCTTCTCTCTTTAATTTTAGTATTTTTTTTCCTTTTCTTGCATTATATATTTTTATTTATTATTCCATTATTTCCTTCTTCCTTTTATTCCATTTATTTTATTTTATTTATTAAGCTATAATGACTTTGACAAGTCTTGGTCCTGATTTATCCTAGTGCTGCTGGTTATTGTCATAGTTTGTTTAAATAATGTCAGTTTCTAAAAATTATTACAGATCCGTGTTGCAAAGCGCTCCTTCCTCTTTACTGTCGCACACTGCCTGGTGCATGCTTATGAGGGCGACTAATCAAATTTAAGATTCATTATGACTCAAAGACTTCCTTAGCTGGGCCACTTTTGATGCATTTACAATATATGAATACATTTAAGATAAACGGCTTAATTAGATTGAATTCGATTATAACGGATGCCAATTGGAGTGGATTAAATCGGACTTACAGTGAAATTGTCTTTACCTGTAATGTGGCATGAAATAGCTATTTTGTAAAGTGGTGTAATATAAAGTGAATTAAAATGTCTCTTACTTAAGACAGAGCAACCATTCACTGTTTTTACAGCAGCTTCAGTCTGTACAGCACAGCTGCTGGTGGACTTATATGAATGTGCTTCCAGAGCTTCAAACTGTACAATCCGACACAGTCCCGTTTCTTCTCCTAACATAACTGAAAGGCTGTGAAAGGACCTCAAGGAACACAGCTTGCACGAATGCCTCACAGAACTAGAACCAGGAGGAATCCGTCAGGCAATAAGCCATCAAGCAAGAACCAGAACAGTGTAGGCAGGTCATCGAATGTGTCTGAAAGCCCTGGTACGTGCTGTAATTACAAAGAGGGAAACCTTTATTTACACACCAATGTATAAACAAGGGCACCAAATGTCATGTTAGCATGTCCTGCACACATATTAACCACACTGATGGGATATAAGCCATGTTGAAATACACCTGAGTTTGTGCATGTGGGATTTGCTCTCTGCTTCCCTACCTCTATCCTCGCAATGAATAAATTATTATCCCCACAGCATGTGGAACCCCTGCTTTCTACTGCAAAGCTGCCGCACGGGACTGAACTGGCACCTCTTGTGAATCCGCTTGTGTTCTTCATGGAGGATGTTACTGCCACCTCAGAAATATAACTCAAAGAGCTTGTGCCATCGCCAACTAAAAACTGGTCTGGTAACATGGTTTTCATGTGCCACTGCTTTTGTAAGCTCTTGCAGACAAGACGGCGATGCAAAACATGGTAGTTATACATATACAAACCGACACAATCAGCCATATACCCTAGTAATGTATTGGTGTGAGAGAGTGTAGGCAAATAATTGGCCAAGTCAGAAAGCTTTAAGCATCTACTTGAACAAACACCTATTATCAGCTGTCAGCTTGTTATACACACGGCCAATTATGGGTTGTCATGTTTTGGTGTGTAAACAAACTAAATGGTGTGAGCCTGCACTGATAAAACTGTTCTTTTAGATGATACATTAGTTGATGGTGGTCTTTGTTTCGTATGCCATCACACCAACAACTAAACCATTCAAAATCTAGATAAATACAGGGTAAGTGGTGTTATAATTGCTAGAATCTTGCCTTTTTGTTGACACACTCCCTCCCTTAAAGTCAGAGATAAATTCAGACAATATGGTGCATTTTCAGGCTAAACGATGCATTTAGGTTACCAACAGCACACAGACATAAAGAACACGACTCCCCTTACATCATTGGGTGCAGAACTGGCAAGGTTAGACATTTTCATTTCTCATTAAATTTCAGTTTGAAGACAGTGTTTGATCAGTCAGTATAAAGTGACATTTGCTGTCCCTTATGCCACTTTGAATTTACAATCTGCTTAATGCACTTTGTCCTCAACACTTAAAAAAAGTTGTTCCAGCATTTTCTTTTTCTCTTTTTTTGTTTTGCCTTAGCTTTATTTAGGAGGTTCTTCATTTCAGCCATGGCATGTAGTCAGGACTGAGTAAACCTTTAAAAAAACACTGACTATTTTGCTCGCCTGTTTACCATTACTTTTTTTTTTTTAATCAAAACACAGTTTTTTTTGCTTTTAGGAATTAGAAGACAATTAAATTGCTCTACGCTGCCAAAAAATAAAAAATACATTAAAAAAAAACTCTTCCAGGACACACTGGCATACACCAGTGGCTTCTCTTATTTTTCCTGACACTACTCCATTTGGTGGAATACAAATTTCCAGGCTACACACACCCCAACAATGATGTGCAGTTTCTATTTTATTTATTTCTAAACAAGCCATTAGACACACACATAAAAAGACACAAAGGGGTCAAGTTTAACATAAATTAGGGGGGAAAAAAGGATAAGAACTGTTCTTCCCTACTTTCTCTAAATAATTAATTGCATCATTAAAATATTCTTTAGTCAAATACTTTTTGTGACATTGTAATTAGATTACTCAATCAACAAATAGCAATCAAACAGAAATTGCTTGCCAATAAAGCATAATAAATATACTTCTACATCAGTATGTGTTTTTCTCAATTTACATAAAATAACATACAATGTTCAATCACATTTTTAAATCCGTGCAAAAACATCATCACAGAGCCTTTGCTCCACTGCAGATCATTTGAAAGAAGCTAAAGACTTGCTGCAAAATAAATGTACATTACTTTTCTTTGTTTTGGACGTAAAAGCCTTTATCAACCTCTTTACCAACTTTACAACCTCTTTACAAACTCTTGAGATTCTGAGCCGGGTTGGCCAGAGGATGTGATTGGTTGAGTTTGTTTTGTATTTTTCTTCCTCCTCTTTTCTTCAAATCTAATATGCTTTACTTCACCCAAAGCAAGCACAAATTAATATGCAGAAAGGAAGCACTCCTATGAGATAAAGGCCGGTACTGCAGCAGTCTGGCACAATTTTTTCCTCCTTCATGGTTCAGCTCTCGTTTAAGTGTTACTACGATGTCATATGAGTTTGGTTTGGAAACGTCTGTGCATGAATGCATTGTTTTATTGTTGTTGTTCTTTATTGTAATGGGACTCCAGGCTCATTACCGTTACAATTCACACTGACTCTTCAGCTTAGATCTGTACTTTTTTCAGAGATTGAACAGCAGAAAATCTGACCCTTACGGAAGTAGAAAGTGAAGAAAAGAAGCAGACTTCCATCAGTAGATGCTTCATTTCCACACTTTACTTGACTAGTCACCACGGAGGGAAACGGGGGCTGGACCCTCAGTTTGAGAATCACTGGTAGCTCAGTCCTTTACTTCTCTGGTTCTGTGAGTGCTCTTTTTTTCTTTTAATTTTAATATATCTTTTTGATTTTTTTAATTTACCTTTTTTTTCTGATATTTTTTTTTTTTTTTTTTTAGATAAATGTATCTCATGAGTTCCTCTGGCTCCTTTCACCAGATGGGGTCCAGACACAGCATTCATAATAAATAATTAGAGGTTTACTTCTGCTTAACCTGTGTGGCTTCCAATTGCTTTAAACAGTATTAAATGTTATTTCATAGTTCTACACAAACACACACACACACACCCACACGCACACATAGATACACTGTATAATGCTGACATCAATAAGTCAACAGTTGTGTCGGCTGATTGTCAGATTGAATTGACACCCTGTAAAGCCAAAAAAAGAAGGCACTGTGCAAAACAATTCAATATAACATGTTAAATCTTGAATGCCAACTTACACTAAAATGAATTTTGAATTATCTGTAAAAGGATTAAGCCACTTATTAATGTTTTGTCTGACAGTTGGTGACTTGTAAGCTTGTAAAGGCTTGTGATATAACTTTAAGCACTGTTTGCTCCCAAATTAATTATCCATATAAGCACTTCACCCTGAGCCCATTTTTAAGAAAGGCGTTTCTTTATCTTAATGGTATTAACACATAACTTAGACCAACAAATGTTCAGAAAAAGTCTCCCATTTGTTAAAGGCACAGTTTCATTATCATTTTGCCCTTGGTCCAGTTTTGGCAAGTATTGGTATTTATTGTGGACTTGGAGTGGTAAATAAGCACCTGAAAGACACAGACAGTAATCTTTGTGCATGTATTTATAGGATATCTCCTTTTAGTGCCAAATTCAAAAGAAATGGTAGAATTACATTACATTAGCAGACACTTTTATCCAAAGCGACTTACAACAGAGGAATACAATCAATCGCACAACGATACAGGATTATTTACTAAGCCTTGTTTGAGTATTTTTGTATCATCTGTTGAGCCATTATTTAGAGTTTTGAATTTGGCAAATGGCTCTGATAGTTGTGGCGAGTAGGCTCGGGCATTATGGCATCGGAAAATATGTGTACAAAAATTTAAAAAATACACAAAAATGTATTTAGATTTGTAGAAGAAGAAAATATCAGAACAAATGCATTTCTAAGTGGCTTAAATTGCAATTGACTGAGGTGAATTAAAGGCTATGACCACATTAGTACATGATACATTCTCATTGAAAATGGTGAAGTGACAGTGAAATATGACAGACTTGCCAAATCAGGGAACAGCAGCTCTATGTCATGTGACCCTCACTAAGATAACACATACACATTGTTAACACTATAAGCATCAATGTGGCGATGGAACAGCAACCACACCTGATTTTGTTGGTATCAGCTGTTTTATATCTAAAAATCTGCGTTTGATAAAATTGCAACTGGCTGTATATGTCGGAGGAAAGTTGTAACAAACTATTGTGAGAACAGCAAAGCCACAAAGGTTAGTTTTCAGCTGGTTTCCTCGCTGCACTAACACCTTTCTTTTGCATCTTTTCCGTTGTGTTTGATTTCCACCAAATGTGTTGATGTGAATTATTGCCGAACTCACACAAAACACACACAGAAATTAGTTTCTCTACAAAGAGGAACACTTCATTTAATGTAAGGCCTCTCAAAAAGGAGCCTGGTCCTTTGTCGTGGCAAAATGCAGGAAGTCTGTCACGAAAGCATCTCTTAAAATAAAAATGTATTCAGCACTGCTAAATAAAGAGGCTGTTATAGGTTCTACACACATTTACTCTAATGCATTAACCATGTTCTTTGTATCTGAAGGTAATTGTTGCACATATGATCCCAAAATAGCTGAACGATAAAAGCATTACCCTCTACAAAGCCCTCTTTAGTGACGAATTCCTGAGCGCATTTTAATGTCAGGGAATAAGTGTGTGTGAGACAAAGTTGGCTTTTTTGTGTCAGATTCCCATGAAAACTTGGAAACTCATTATTGATGAGACAGGTAAACGGGTTAAATATTGGTTACATATGAGTTTTAAGTAAACACAATATAAATACCAAGATTGTTGTTAAACTAGTGGAACTGAATGTAATAATACCTTACTAAACCCTTAGAGGATATTACCCTCTCTGTAGACAACACGGGTAAACAGCAGTTTAGCAGGGAGTTGTAGTGTCAGGACTGACAATCAGAAGGCTGGCGATGCTGACCGTGGTAACGTGGGAGGATTGGGCGTGACAATTCCTTAAATTCAGGTTTAAGATGTTTGTAAAAGTATAGCATCTTCAGCTCTATATCAACTACAAATACAATTAACTGCATCTCATGAAGTGTGGTAACAGATTTATATTTCTGCACTGAGCAAATTATCTTTATTTCTTTTTTTACTCATTTGCTTACTCAGTTTGCTTCAGGCAGTTTTACCAAAATTATGGTAAATACACCTTGCTTTGAGATATCTGCATACCTGCAGTTAGTTAGTCTACATCTGCTCATGTGTTCAGATCAGACAGCTGTGATCACTGGTTTGATCAGTTACCTCCTGCTCTTCCACTCGTTAGTCCATCAGGCAGCCAACGTCTGAAACGGCAGTCAAGATGAGTCTGCAATGGATAAAACTCAGACATTCAAGTCTTAGTTTGAATTCAGTGTGCTCATATATGTCATAATGAAATCCAGTTAGTTATAACTCAAATGATACCATATTCTGTGACTATTGCTGCTTATACAAACCTGGAAACATTATCACCAAAGTGTAAGTAGCCTTACATATATTATACACAGGACTATAAATATCCCCCAGCATAAAAACGCCTGGATGTGGTGTAATTTAGAATTAAGATCAAGTCAGCCATTGCCGTATCAGCTGAAATTAGCCTTTCCTTTCATGCATGCTACCTCATTTTATCCACTTTCTGTCAAAACAAGTCTCAATGGGTTGCTGCATACTCCTTCATTACACAACTGTACATGTACACAAACATACACAACTTGCTACTGCTGCAGGCAGCTTGATTATAGCCATTACTAGTGTGACAGCAGTGGCACAGTTAATGATATCTGTGTTATATAGAGAGGGAAGCTTTGTGGTGAGTTATTAATCCTAAAATGCTGTCTCTTTTATGGTCTTCTCAATATAGGCTGTTGCACTAGTCGATACGGCTGCTTCAAAACAACAGCCATTCATCTAGAATGCAAATCGACCTCGTGCAAATGGTGTATGTGTATGGACTTGTTTTATAACTACTGTGGTCTCTCAGAATACTGAGATTGGTGGAATATTTTGTAAAAAAAAAAATAAAAAAAAATGCTGGATTCATGTTTAAGGCCTCTTAAAGTTAAAACTTGGTTTTAGGTTTTGAATTTGAATTTGAGTCCATTAAAATCTTCTCAAAAGTCACATTACCATTACCCCTAAGATTTGTGCAAAACCTAAATATCACAACTCGCAACTCATCAAATTAAAAGAAAAAACTCCCAAATATCACAAGAACTTTTTTTCGCTTTCAGAAGGTGTTTTTTTTTCCAGATGTGTCGATAATCCAGTTTATTGCAAAAGTGTAATGGAAACACTTTTTTGCACATTTCCTCGTCTCTGGTGGTGCAGGATGAGATGTAGTCAATCTAAAGTCATCAAAATTCAGTTTGTGAGATTGTTCAGATTGGTCAGCTGTTGTTGGCCTCATTAATACAATGTAGTTGTGCTTTTCCTAATCAATTTGCATTCCCGCATTACATAAGGGCTCTGCTCTGAATAATCATTTGAATGATCATCCGCTGCCTTCATCTTCTGTTAACTATGATCACAACAGCAGTAGCAGCAATTGCAATAATAGATCAAACACTAAAGATGTTTTTGGCCATCTTTTTCATTGTTTTGCAAAAAAAGTCTAGCAAGTACAAAATACAGAGAGTTAGGCTTATAAAGACACCATAAAAACACCATTCAATGGAAACACCGGCCCGCCGCAGCGCTACCTTTATCGCAGATTCAGTTTGGCTTTTCTTCTGCAAAAAGCGGAAACACAGCTATTTACTCCTTAAAAGGAAGATTCCAGAGTTTAATCAACCCCTGGTCTGTGACTAGATGGTAGGCCTTATGTGTTTAAACTTTTATTGGGACCAAAACAATGTGAGTCGGCGCTTTAGCATGGAGTATACGTCTGCAGCATAATGGCTAGTAATGTTTGCAGCAACCAAAAAAAGAAAAAAAACTTGAATTGAATTTAGAGCAATACAGAATGATGGATAAATTAAGACAAAATTACGAAAGAATTACAAATGGAAAGGAAAGAAGAAGAAAAAAATAGTAAATCAAAACCAGGATGTTGTGACCAACTCCCACTCCAGTGACAGAGAAGAGATGTTGGACAAGCACCAACAGTCTAACTTCTGGGTCGAAAATGTCCATGAAATAGAAAGGAAATGCAGTTTACCGACTGACTACTGAGGGCTGTTTCCAAGAGAAAGTCCATCTCCACTGATGTCCATGTTAACATGTTCAACTTTGCAGCAGAAATAAACATATTTACAGTCGGTTTCAAAATACGGTTTTGGCCTCTAAAGCATATTTTACATCCATGACAGCTGTAAGAAGGAGATTTTTGTTGTTGTTGTTTTGTACAACATCATGTAAAATTATTTGAAGCAATTAAATCACATCAGGAAGCAAAATTGATGACGGTCAACCCTAATCAACTTAGCTACTTAGCACTGGACTTCTGAGCATAGCTTTAAAGCTGTGAATAAACACTTACCAGTGCATTATCATTCATATTCTGCTTAAAGAATACGTTTTGTGCTGTTAATTTCACTAACAGACTACTTTGACTGACTTTGGGTTTGCCTGGAAGGGTCTATGAATGAAGCCAAGAACAGCGTAAGATAAATGTAGCAGTCATTTCTAATTTCATCACTAAAACAACATTCAAAAAGAAAGGTCCCATTGTAAATGTTCACCAGCAGCTTCATGGATCCCCCAGGAGGGATTGATTAAAGGAGCTGGGAGCCATGGATCATTGGTCCAGGAGGAAGTGTGTTGCAACCAGCAGTCAATTAGCTTCCAATGCCAGTAGCGACAGGTCATGTGACAACATGTCACAGTGGAGCTCTGCTAGTCTTCCTTTCAGCTCTGACAGCACTCGCTTTGTGAAGAAATGATCATTATCATTGAAATTTTGAAAAGAATATGTTTTGTGGTGATGTTACTTTTACAAACGGACAAAGAAAAAGAGGCTAGTAAAATAATCAAAATGAATACATCAATACAAGCAGAAATATCAGGAATAACTAAAACAGCACAATCAGTCTCAAAATAACTGTTATTCTATGCATGCCAACCTGTCACCAGAGGTGGCGCTATGGAGTAACAGAAGGAAGGGGTCCGAGCACGGGCCTTCGCAACCAGCAAATGTTACAAATATGTGTAAAATAACCACAACGTCTCTCATTCAAATGAATCAGATTTTATTTACACAAGTAATAAAGATGGTGAAACAGCACTTAAAATAAGAGTCTGATGTCTAAACTACAAATAAGCAAACAACTGACTTTAAACATGGAACGGAAAGAAGAGAAGAGAGTAAGACCCAAAACACTAGAAAAGCGTCTCACTACCAGAAAACTAAGCCACTCTGAGACGCGCCAGTGTGAAGCCAACTTCACACGTGCGCTTTGGTCATTCACCTGGGAACTGAGGAAAAGCTTTGTTTTATGTTGTGGGGGAACGCCTCAACTAGATCCAGCAAGGTGGATGCAACAATAGACCCGCTTTAAAGTAAACAAACACACTTCAGCAGCTGTAGCAAGTAAACAGAGTTGTGGCGGGATCAGCGGTCCGGCTCACAACATGTGTGACACAGTAACACAAAACCAGTCAAACGCATTAACTAAGTTTCTCTGCCCGGACACAAAACAGCCTCTTACATGGATTGCTTTGTATACAACGGAAGTGATGCTTTTGTCCTTGGCAGACCAGCATTCCTCTTGGTTTGGTGACCAGCTGGATGGTTTGGTGAGCTGCCGGTGGTTCTGGAGAGGAGGGGCTCTCTCTCTTGTCTGCTCGTCTCTGTGTGGTCGAGGGATTTACCATCGGTGCGGCAGCTTCGGCTCCGGGTCGGTCTGAAGGCGTTCATGTCGTCGGGGTGTGCACGGATCCCTCATTTGGGCTCGTCTGGGGCTCGGGACTTTTGTGGGTCACTCCGTTGCAGCGCCGTGGCCAGACAGACTGTAGTTGCTGTTACCTGGCAACCAGGATCTTCTTCAGGCACAGTGAAGGAGGGACCCTTTGGCTGGTAGCTCGTCACACTAAAGTAGGAGCTCAGGTGAGAAGAAGTTCGTCTTGGAGTCGTTGTGAACGAGGAGCGTTTGTGAGATAGTGACAGAAGGAGGAGGCTGCTCTATATAGCCAGGCCTGGGCTGCCACGCATCAGCGGGGACCCCTGCATGGTTTTGGGGTCCATGCCCAATCACCTAGGTATCATAATGGAGCAAGGCCTGCTGGGGGTTTGAGTCATAGTGAAGGTTTCCTTGTTTCAAACCATGTGGTTAGGCCTTACCGCTGATGTTAGACCTTTCTTTCTTCAACACATGGCTGTTACCCAAAACTGGACTGCCTGAACTGCAGAAACAAAACGGTTTCATTCATACAAAACATCACATTTAACTCACAGAAGTGTAACAGGAGTAGTAGTGCTCATTTTCTCTCTGCCTTTAATTATTCTCAAAATTATGTTGACTGAATAATTGGGTGTACCTGGAGAGCGTTTGAGAAAGCTACACCTAATGAAGATTTGATAATTTAATAATGTTACTTTAATAATGTTAATGATTTAATAATGATTTGATTTGATATATGACATTCAAAATGGGTTCTCACCCTGGACATTTGTTAACAGTGAAGCATGCGTGTCCTTTATGACAAAGGAGGGACTTAAAACGGAAGGAATGGGGTGAGGGGCAAGTGGCAAAGAGATTGCATGAGGTGAAATGCACAGTTGCACAAAATGTTCTTATAATATAAGGAGGTTTGTTGTAGTTTGGCCCACTGATCATCAGTCTGCAGTAGAGGTGCACAGCTCATCATAGAGCCACTTAACGTAATATGAAACCACGTGAGCCGGCTTGCTCCAATTTCTGTCAAAACTTTACACCATTTCTGAGTTATAACTGAGTTATTATAAGTCAGAGACAGGGAGAGACCTACTTTTTTTTTTTCTATTGAAAAAGTTAGTTCATATAAATCAAGCCTAAAATCATAAGATAATGCACTGATCAATACAATTATGGATGCAAAGAAAAAATATGTAATTTGGCCTGGAGAGCTTCCTGTTCAGGATGGTCACAAAAAAAAAAAAAAAAAAAAGGGACAGAGAGCAGTGGGTAAGAGTTATCACATGCTTTTGCTAAGAACTGAAGAAGCTTATGTATCCGCATTATTGAAAAATCGGATTGGGGTCTTCGTCCCAGTGAGAGCATGTGCAAGGTTGGACACCTGCAAACGTTTGACCTATAAGCTTAAACAGTATTTCCATTTTTGGAGGTGGGCAGGCAGATGCTGGGATGTACCACGTTCGTAGGTTTGTTGCTAGACAGTAAACAAATTTATAGATAGATATTTCTGCACACTGCTGCTCTGCCCTCTCTGTTGGTTGCTCAGCATCATGAGTTGTAAATTTGTTTTTGATTGAGAAATTGGATTTGTGTTCTGACATGCACTGACTTTGGTGCTCAGTGGATGTGAGTTGAGGGGCCTGTTTTAATAGCAATTATTAGGTCATCTTCCTCCATAACAAAAGATATCAGCCCCTGTGATTAGAGGACACTTTATCAAATCTAATATCCATTTATTGTCTGGAAAAGCGAAGGGACCTGGTAATGTCATTCCTTTACTGACAACTGATTTATTAATGAATTTTATGCACCACAAGCTCGGTGTTATCGGTAGTAACACTCCTCTCACTGTCCCAGACCGTGCTAATGGTCAATTTCTGGTCTTGTACAGTTCAATTATAGTGACTGTGAAATTTCTTAGAACTGTGGCAAATTGTAAAGTCCTATACGTTTTTTTTGTTTTTTGTTGGGTTTTTTTTCTTAGAACTGTGGCAAATTGTAAAGTCCTATACGTTTTTTTTGTTTTTTGTTGGGTTTTTTTTTTTTTTACTCGTTTTATAGTTACAGATTTCAAGTTGCCTCATGAGCCATTTTACTCCATTCAGTTAAAACTAAAGTGTTTATATTCTATAACATTCTTCTGGCAGTCCAGCTGACTTTACATGAATGGATGGTCTCTTCTTTCATGGCCCTCTACCCCCACAACCGCTGTGTGTCCTCCACACAACAACAACTCTGTTAGCCATGTCAAATGCTAAATTTAAATGCAATTCAATTAGACGGTGATTGCAATTATAAAGCTTACTTAATCAGTCTGAGCAACTCACTTGAATATTGTCCCCTATAATTTTGCACTCTCCCATAATAAGCAAGAGGGCCAGGTGCAAAGATTATTATGCATCTAGGGCTACCATTAAGGTGCAAACTTACTTTTGTCAATGGATATAAAACACTGACAATACTGCCACAAACAAGTTTGTATCAGCAAGAAAACGATCATTTAAAATGCCCCTGACCTGGTGATTACAGGTATATTTAACTCCAGATCAACAAATGTTGAAATGATATAGAAAATTAAGATTAGAAATAAAGGGAAAGAAAGACAAAATGAAGAAACTGATTTTGAGGGTTTCTTTTTTATTAGACCCCTTTGAAGAAATAGTTCCTGTACTTTTGAGGCTGGAAATCGAGGTTCACTACAACCTTTATACTCAAAAACATGAAAAACTAGAAATCATGAGTAATTTTTTTTCTGTAATAATTAATAAATGGGTCATTCTAAAAAAAATTGAGAAAAAGGTTTCAAATCCAAGACACGTATTTTCCCAAATGTTTATGTCATGATTTTCTTTTAGTTTGATTTTTTTTCCTTCCTGTAGTCCACAGTTTACTGTCGACTGTATGGTTTTGCACGAGTTTATGTATACATTTCTATCAAGAGACAAGACTGCTGATGTTTTCCCTCCCTGCAGCTTATGCTGACAAAAATATCCCAGCTAATTAATAATGTCGAAGTTCTTAGTATCTCTGATGGGATTTCCAGTGGGCTCATTCGCTCTTATTCAATTTTCACCTCCCAGCAAAGAGTGTGAGACAGAGGAGAGATGAGGGAGTGAGAGAAGAACAGAAGAGGAGGGAAAAGTAGAAGAGAGAGAGATTAATGAGTCAACGCGCTGAAGAAAAAGCGACAGAGAAGAAAAGAAAAAAGATTAGGTATAATCTCCTGATACTGAAATGCGCAGACGTGGAATAGGAGACAGAGGAGTAAACCCATGCATTTTACTACAAATGTTTGTTACAGTCTGATGCTCGAACATCAAGCAAAACATGACTGAGAGGCCAAATGCATAAAACCTTGTTTACTTTCATTGCTGAAACTCTGTGCATGCACAGTGGCAGAAATGTGCATATGCATGCAGTTTGTCAGCATACATAAAGCCATGTCTGTGTACATTTGGTTATCTTTTTAAAGTCTCAATTATGGTGAGACTTTACGTAGATATGCATGTACAAATATGATATCCACTTCCGTTTTTATCTGTGAACGGTTGCAGATGCTCCTCTAATCAGTGTATAAAGTAACTGTTTGCACCACAACTGAATAAACATGACAATGAAAACGGCAGCAAAAGACGGAGCACAGTTTTACTGATTGTGAAACTGAGACTTTCGTCTGTTAAGCAGGGCGAAGGAAATCGGTTTTATTTGGTGTCTCAGTTCTGGAAACATGAAAGTGTAAATAAGCAGCTGAATGGAGATAAGAAGGAAAGTTATAGAGACAATCCAGATTTAGAATAAAGAACCCTGCAGGGCTTCTTTAAAAAAAAAAAAAAAAGGAAAGGAAAGACAGGAAAAACAGGTGAAAAGCACTTTACCTGAAAGCGCCAGTGGTCCAGACCAGTAACCCCTGCTTTATCTGTCACTGATGAACAGATAGTCTGTATCCTGGGTCACACAAATTGTGTCATATATTGGTCCTATTGTAGCACATGAGCCAAAAATGATCCGTAAATCAGAACTATTATTTGAAAATTATCTTTTCAAAATTACAGGGAGAAAGCTCTTCCAACTCCGCCTGAGTAGCAGTCTATAAGCATAGCTGCAATTACAATTAATAACAGCACTCACAATTAATAAAAAAACAAGACTTTTTTTTTTTTTTTCCAAAAACATCTGCAAGCATAATCTGACGAAAATTAGGCAGCTTATGCATCTCCTCCCAGATATTTATGTGCACAGGACAGCATCTTTCTGTAACTGAGAAAACTACGACAGTTGTCATCTCTTTGCCGTTATTCTGACTCTTTGGATTTTGTTTCTACATATTTTAATCAGCGTACACAATTATTCAGCTGTAGTACACGGGCAGAGATCAAAGCAACGCATAAAAATCAGTAACCTACTGGATATAAACAGGTATCAAATGTAGTTTTGACATTCGTGGGAAGTTTGTCATTGGCACAAGCAAGGTTGTTCATTCCACTAATAGTTAATTGAAACAGAGAAATCATATTATTTATGCTCACCACCTGAGGCTTGAACTGTAATTTCATACATGCATACATAGATATTTTGTCAGCTTCTGGAAACTATAAAAACAGCTTGTATTTTAATTCACTACCACATTACAATATACACTGAATTAATGTTCCTTCTTTCCCTTTTCGTTTTGTGCCTTTTCAAACACATCTGTTGATGAGCTTTTTGGGGGAAATGACTGTAAGAGTGAATGAATCTGACAATTATCTGCTCACACAGGGTCCAATTATGAATATGTGATGGAACTTGTTTTGTTTTTTTGTTTTGTTTTTTTAATTCAAAACCTTAACCTGTATATTCTGAATTTGTAAGTGTCTGGAAATGTGTGTCTACCTGTGAACCATCTCAGGAAGTGAAGTATGTCATTTCCTTTCTGCTGCAGACTTTGAAGATTTAACTTTTTGATAAACGATTTGATTTCCTCCATTTTTTTCCTCTTTAGAGACCTTTTATGTTATTCTCAAAGCACCTTGGACTTCAGCATTGTCTATTAACCTCCTCCCCATGCTTCATGCCTCATCTTTCATTCATCATTTCCTTTCTTAGGCTTTCCATTACATTTTTCACACCTCTCACTAGTTTGTAGCTTTCCCTTTGATCGTGGCAGTTTTATTTCTTATTCTTCAGGCCTGCATTAACCGTTTAGTCTTATCTGAGGCTTTATCATTGTGAGGATAGTTGCTTCATGTCACAGCTCCCTGCTGCAACTGGAAATAATATATTCTTTGAAGCTCAGACTTTAATTAAACTAACTGTATTGCAATGAAATTTACCACGCATACTATCAGCAACATTTTTTTTTTTAGATTAAATTAGATTTCTTTCCATCTCTTCATTCTTATAAACCAGATCTTTGTAACATAATCCTCTGAAACTGGGTTGTGCCTGATATCAAACTGTTAGAATTCCTTCTATAACACTGATTGGAGAAGTTGATGCATGGGAAATTTGCTCAGCCTCTTCCTTCTAATATCCATCAAAACCACCTGCCCAGAATCATGTCGCCCATGAACGTGTACTACCAGTTAACAAATGTAGGCTACAGATGTGGCAGAATCTGGCCGACGTTAGTCTACAATCAACATGGGCAGGTAGAATAATTGCAAGCCAGGGTTGCACAGAGTTCTTGTCATATTTTACCCAATTTGCAAGACATCAAAAGATCTAAATTATAAGTAATATGTGAAAAGGTGAAAGGAAAATTACCTTTCCAATAGGAATTTGGCCACCATCACATCACACCTCGGCCCCTTCCATTCCCTCAATCTTCACCATCCCAGAAACGTTGATGTGGCTGACTCTATTTTCAACCCACAGCAGTTGTTGGTGTTTTCTCAGCCACTCAAGTTGTTCATGATGCCAGTGCAACTTGCTGACGTTGCTGACCACAACTACCATGCAGAAAAAAAGCAGAAAATCAGATTGACTGGCAGAAATGGCGATGAAATATTTGGGTGTGTTATAACAGGGTCCGAGCCGCCACAGATTTCTTATTAATCTCATAACACTTCTTTGACTATTTATTATCAGTATTTATCCAGTAATCTTCTCAAAATTATAGACTCTTCAACCTTTAAGAACATGATTAAGTAAGCCTGGTCTTAAATAAATATGAGCAATGATCTTAATAGTACAGTATTATATATACTATATCAATATTATACAATGTATTTAACTACAGAAAACTCATTTTGCCTGCTTATATCCACGATCTTGTCCTTTCAGTCATAACCCAAATTACCCCTCTGGAGTCGCCGTGTCTGTTCATGCCGCTATCTTAATCTAAGCAGTACAAAACAGGCCTGTTACTGAGACTTTGCTTCAAACAGGACTGACAAAACAAACAAACAAACGTCAAAAAGTGTCTCAGAGCGACACCCTTATGGCTTAGTAGTGAAAGTCTAAAGCTGTTTTAGCGAATATGACAAGAGCAACGTAAAAAGGAAGGTGAAGGCGCCAAACACTGGGTCAACAGTGTACCTCGCAGGGGTACAGACTGTAATCATGCAAGTATTTTGATCCACATATGCCAATAGAGATACAACATACGTAAACTCAGGGGTATTTCATGTCAGAGTGGCCATGGAGTTCGAGGTTGGTGAAAAGGTCAGTATTATATCAGGAGTCGATGACAAGTTGAAGCAGTTTGCTTTCCGTTTCAAACTAGCGTCTACCTTACTTTTTCAAATCAGCTCTTCCATTATGATAACAGATGTCTCCTGACTTTATTCATTTTAGTCCAAGCTCAATCATTCTCATATAATTTGTAAAATCTGATCTTTCCTTTAAAAGTAAAACTTCAGCTCAAGTACTTTTCAGAGACTTTATTTACAAGACTTCTGGAGCTGCTGAATATCCATTCCTAATAGATGAAAACCTTTTTGTTTCTTTTCTTTTGAAGTACTGCAGCTCATCTACTCTATGTGTCATTTTCCATTTTTCACTCTTTTAAACTTATTTTATCTCTCCTACTAATAGTCTTTTTCAAAGTCAATCGTCAACCCCTGGAATGCAATCACCTTTATCTCTTTTTTCTCTTTAGTCAGAGTAATATGACAGAGCACTAAGTGCCATCATCATGTTATTCAGTTCCCAGGATCTTTCCTTCTGTTTGTTTTTTTATTCTTCCTGTCAAACTTCAAAATTAAATCTTTCTTATATTTCTCTTTAACTCGTGATCTATTTTACCTGTCCAATCATTATGCGTGCACTCTTTTTTGTCTTCACAGACCCACTTAGTGTGAACTTTTTACTGCAGACAACAAAACATTCAACAATCTTAACTAAATCTATGCTGAGAAGACCAAACTGTTTTTTACTAAAATGTGCTTATGGAGCGTTTCAGTAAGTTAACTTAAAATATAAAAACTGTAACAAAGTTTGTAAAGTCACAGGTCAAAAGATAACATTTTTGTGCTGATTTCTGAACTGTGCAGTGCATAACAGGAATAGTTTATATACAAGGTAAACAAGATTTACAAGATGAACAAAACTGCAGTAATCGCCATTTGGTCATCCAACAGTTATCCTGTTTGTAGCCAGATTTCGTTGAAATAACAGACAGGAATCTCAAGGACACAAGGCTTCAGTATGACATTACCTCCTTGGCTATGTTAAAACTGCCAGTTTATATCCAGTTTTTTGCAAATGCATATTATGTCTATAAAGATTTGTTGACAGCTAGAACACCCAAAAACCTTGCGAGATTTATTTTCCAAACAAAGGGGCGGTGTCAAAAGTGATTAAAATCTGCTTTTCCCAGGTGCGTATCAGTCTGAATGGTTTGGTTTCTCAAATAGGATTTCAAATAGTCTTTTGCGTCGTTTGCAATGCGACACAGTAAAATGAAAATGTCTCCCTCAGTGACAGAAGTGATAGGTTTGCTGTGTTTTGACATCTATAACTGATGTGATTTTCATATTGACAGCATTAGCTGTCTGAAATAAACCAGTAAACAGTAGCTCCCTCATTTTGTGGTTGTTTTTTTGTAACTTGCAGAAAATTAGAAAATTTGCTGTTCTTGTTTACCTCCCTCAACCAATCAGACACAATACTGCTAATCACATGCTACGGCAACGCATACACATACATTTGACTTTTTGGCAAGTCACACCTCTGCTGCTAACTCAGACAAACTACTGCTGTTATTTGAGGTTTTACAGTGTTGACTGGCTGTGTGAAAACCTTCACCCACTATGTTTTCAAAACACTCTGGACCACCTTTCATTGAAGGGCCTTCCAATGGCACTTAAAAGTGCCATAGAGGGATGTGTACAAAATATTAAAATAGATATTAGCACGGTGGATTAGTGGTTAGCACTGTTGGCTCACAGAAAGAAGGTTCCTGGTTCGATTCCCAGCCCCGCAAGTCTTTGTGTGGAGTTTGCATTTTCTCCCCATCCTTGCGTGGGTTCTCTCCGGGTACTCCGGCTTGGTTGTCTGTCTTGTATGTGGCCCTGCGATGGACTGGCGACCTGACCAGGGAGTACCCCTGCCTTTCGTCTACTATGCGTCGGGATAGGCTCCGACAGACCCCCGTGACCCTGTGAAGGAGTAAGCGGGTATAGATAGATGGATGGATGATTACAAGGTGCAGTTGGAGGCGAGGGCAGATCACAGTGCCAGTGTGACAAGCATCCTCTTACTGTCTTAACTGTAAAAGAAAACATCAAGCATGCTTTGTGTACCACAGGGTAAGATTTCATTAATTTACCTTTAATCAGTTTTACTTGGAAAGAGATAACTTTAGATCTACTGTGCTTTAACCTACTTGTAGATTTGATGTCATAGCAAAACAGAACTTCAGATTTACTATTGGCTATCAAACCAAAAGCCTGATTTATGTTTTTCTGTCAACTCGACACAAATGGAATGGCATCGCTTTAGTGCCGTCAAGTTCCCGTTAAAGTTCTCTATTGAGGTCTACACGATATGAAGTGCCAAAGCCAATGAATCCCCAAAGGTTTAGCGAGTGTCAAGTGTCGGAAGGATCTTTCATGACATCATGTGGAACTCGGTTGAACGTTTACCATCTGGTTTCAGTTTTCTATGAGGAAGGACAATTTTGGTGTTGGAGCTGAGTAATGTCAAACAGCAAATACTTTTACTGCAAATATTGCATCATAAAAGAACGAGAAGTCATGCAACAATGTGATCCGTCTGTTCTCTTAACAAGTCTAGTGGAATGGACAGGGCGAAAAAGACAAAACGATGGAAACGATTCAGTAGAACTGATTAATCACTACCTTGGTAGAAACTTTTGTGCACATCAGGCCAACGAAGGCTCTTCAGAGGGGTGTTCACAACTACGCACAGGCTATGTGATGCAACAGCATCGATTTGATGGAAAAACATAAATAGGTTTTAGATATGTGGTTACGAAGAAAGAATTCTGTCGGCTGCCTGACACTAGATTTGAAGTTCAAACCTTCAGCCTAGCGTCAACATCCTTTTTAATCTTATGGACGTCACATTGGCAGCTTAATTCAAAGCAGAGATTTAGTTTTATTTTGTTTGTATTTAGGAATAAAATACAATAAAATAAATTATCCATCTTCTGTTAGCTGGAATTGGTATTAGAAGTACCACAGACACATCATTTAACCTTTTTTTGGTATTTTATAAATACCATGAAACATGACAGCAGTGTTTTAGGAGTGGCGGGCCGCCATTCCTAAATCCTAGCTGTTGCTCCTATACATTTTTTTTTCTTTTTTTTTTTATATCTTTGTGCAAATACACCAGCGTTGCTGGTGAGTCCTGCACTGGGTCATGTACTTGCGAATACTAAGGTAAGCTACAGACAACCATGTTGCTCTGTATGTTCTCTCTTTTTTTGAGTTAAACGAAATAAGATGTATATTACTTTCGAGAGTGCGGCCTTGAAAGTGACATCACGTCAGGCACCAGGTGTCCCCTGAAAAATAGGGTAACGACGTACCAGAGAAATGGTAGACTTGATAGCTTAAGATAACTCAATAGATTTTACAAGTTAAATAGACAGTCTCAAAATTTTAATAGTCAGCTAACGTTGAATTAATAAAAATCCATGCAGCATGAAATCCTTGATGGACACCATGTAGTCGGAAGGATCCGGAACAATTATGTGTTAGGACTGACCGAAATCCTTCAGACAAGCGATCGGAAATATCGCAGCGTAAGTTAATGGAAAATGCCATTGTCAACTTCATTTTTAATAGACAGTTTGTAACAGTAAAATCTGGAGTCAAGTGTCATTTCTTTATGCAGCAATGACTTCCGGAGAGCCTGCCCCGCTGCTGAAAAAAAATCCTAGAGGAAACACTGACGGCTCAGAGTTGAAAGCTGCAGATGTCCCAGCTCCAGGCCCTGCGCGACTGATTCTCTACAACCAGTGGTTTATCTGCGTTTAAGGAGGGCAGGGTCTTACCAATGACAGGAGGATTTTTCTTCTTGAACAGAACTGCATCTACTGGGTCAGGGCCGCACTTGGAATTTAGAGGATCAGTGTGCACATACTCATTTATGGTTGCATGAGAAGAAACTCATTTTGCCAAAAAAAAAAAAAAAAAAAAAAAAAAAAAAAAAAAAAAAAAAAAAAAAAAAAAAAAAAAAGTGGAAGCTCCTACTTGCTCTTTTAAGACTTGTGTATAATGCTTTATAAATTGTGCACTTCTAAAAATGACAACTAGACAGCCTGAAAACTGGGTATGACACTTTGAGACCATTTTCAACCTCTGAAAGCCAGGAATGCCATAATATCGGGCCTTTTATGTTATTACTCTGGCTTTTGAACTTGCTTATCACATTTTCATATCAAAGGACATATTTGTCTCTCGCCTTATCTCTTTCAGTCTGTGTCATTTTCTGCCTACCCCATTCTTCTTTACACTATCACTGCGGATGCCAAAGAGAGAATGTTCATTGCAGCCATGTTCTCCTCCTCCACGCTCCTGTTTCATCTATCCTCTGTTAGACTATTCATTCCACTCAGAGCTGGGGAACCACAATGCTTGTTATTAACTTTCTCATGTCATTTATCTCCCTTTCACCACCACCATTACCTCCCTCTGCTTTCTGTCATCTACTCCCCATGTCTCCCCTCCTCACTCTTCACACTGTTTCAGTCTCATCAGTATGCTTTCTTTCTTGCAGGCAGCAGCTACGTTCAGCATCCCAAATCCAACCATGTACCTCAGTGGGTCTCCCGATCGCAGGTGCAGGGCTTTTATTCTTGCTGGTAGGGTCATTGATGTTGACAAGATCACGGCACATTTGTCCCACAGAGTATGAAAGTGTTGTCAATGAAATTAAGCATTGGGGTTTTTTAAATTCAAATCATTGCTATCTGTTATTGCACTGGAGACTGATGAGAAATAAATTGGAATTTCGTGCTTCCAACCAGCAGAAAATCTGCTGTTTTTGTATAATTTTATATATGATATCCGTATTAGTAGTATTACTATATTATCGAATATATTAAGTGATAAAAAAAATCATGATCCTGAATTGGAATATGCAAATGATAATTTGATGATGATTAAAAACAAAAAAACAATAAAAAGTAGGGACACAAGTATGATTTGGTGCTTATGGTGGGGTATACCTACATGTATAACATTTAAGATTATATACACCTCCATCCATCCATCATCTATACCCGCTTACTCCTTTTCAGGGTTACGGGGGTTTGTCGGAGCCCTGAAATATTAAAACAAAAAACAAAAACAAAAAAAAGTCAGCGTGTTTTTTGACAAAACTCTGAGGGGAAGTGATTCCCAGCCCCTTGCCAGCACTTTTCTTTCAGGACAAATTAAAAAAAATCTCTATGTGGACACATGCCCTGATATGGGCTTTATGCAATCTATAATTAACTTATTTTAATAAATAAATAAAAAAATGCCCCATCAAACAAGTCAAAATATTTCTCCTCACATCCTGGTCTTTGATTCCGCGTATGTGTTTGTGTGCATCTGCATGCATCGGTTGAACGTGCACATTCCTGCGGCTGCTCTCTCCCATGCCCTCGGTTATTTCCTGGATTTCCTCGTTTCCTGATCACCTGTTATCCTTGCCCATCACAGGCTTCTAACCTGTAAAACTCAGAGAGATACAAAGGCACATGCACGACCTTCAGGATGACTCACATGATGAAACACACACACACAAATGCACCTTGTCAAGTAGCATGATAAAATATTGAAAGAGGAACCCATCCCTTTCCTGATTAAAGGTTGTCTGTGTGTGTGTTTTATTATGTTCATGAGTTCATGCTACATTCAGGGATGTGACTCTGTCCCTGATGACGTCTGACCATTTATAATCCATTCCCAGACACCTGCAAAAATAGAGCATGGGAATGAAAAACGTCCATATAGAGAGTCTGACAAACAAAAAGAATAGTGGGCTCAGTAGACTTTGATCAGGTGAGTATAACCAGTGTCAAAACTGTTGTTGGCCAGCATTCTTTAAAACTAATTGTACTCGCATTAGGAGATATTATATATATATAAATAAATATAAAAATAAAGTTGTGTAGAACATTGAATACCAGAAACCGATCCCGTACAGAACTTTTTAAAAACAGTGAAATGTCTAGGATCCACCAGATCTGTTCCCCTGATTTCAGAAACCAGAGTCTTCAAAAGGATGAAAAACAAAAAGTGTGAATTTTCAAGGTTTATTAAAAAATTGTCCAGTGGCCAAAAGTGGCCAGACATGAAGCAAACATGCTCCTGCAGCATCTAAAAGTGATGGAAGAAGCACTGCTTGACAGCAAGCTTTGCTTAAAGTTTTATAGAACATCTATGATCTCTCATCAACACTAAATAACAGTTTAAAGAGCTAAGAAAAGCTCTGTGTATCTCTGTGTGTGTGTGTGTGTGTGTGTGTGTGTCTTCCCTACATCAGTCTGTTTGCCGTCTCTCTATTCCCTTTTCCACAATTTTCCTGCTATTTTCCTGGATTTCCTGCTATTGTATTTAACTTCTCCGTCCACCCAGCACTAATTTGTCAGTATGAGTGTGTGCCAGGGGAACCAGCCTATGTTAACTGTGAACAGTTTTACTGATGAGGTCATGGCTTTTTGTCATAATGCAGGTTTCGGTATAAATGCCCAGGTGGCCTCCTTTTTTCCCCTACCTCAAGGAAGAGGATTCTGTTGGTTGAGTAATCCTTTTAAAGAAAAAGAAACAAAATGAAATGGACCAACTGTCATGAACAGGGGACACAGATTGATCTTTAAACTTTGAGTTTCAAGACTTGATCATATTTTAACTACTGATTTTATCCAATGTTCATTTTTCTTTTGTTTACACTTTAAATCATGCTTTTTATTTCTACTATGGGACGTTTTAATGTCTCTATAAAGCACTTTGAATCACCTTGTTGTTTAATTGTGCTATACATATAAACTTTGCTTTGCCTTTTGATTTCTTGTTTTATAAGCATTAAAAAAAAAAAGGAGTCCTAAAAACACACATTGTGGTTTTTGTGTTTTGCTTTGTATGATTGAAAAGAGTATTTTGAACATTTTTAAAAAGAAATCTGGTGTTGTTATTAATTTCGGCAGTTCGTTGCTGTCATACCCATAACACAGAAACAAATCAGAATATAATTATGCTCAAAAATACTTCCAGTGATGGACTTCTATTTGGGGATGATCACATCTTTGCTGGTTACCAAAAATATGAATGTTTATGCAGTCACACCACACACAGACACACACACACACACAAGGTATTAGGGGAAAGAGAGACAGTATCTAATGGACAAAACATGTTACTTTTCAAAGACATGTGCATTTGGCCCTCATTGCTTTTAATGCATTTAATATGTCATAATGAATCTCCTAGAAGCATGATGGATCAAGGGAGTGATACAAGGTCAAGGAATATGACGCTTGAGAATAAAATGCATGTGGCAGATTGCAAAAAAAAAAAAACAAAAAAAAGATTCAAGGTGACGGCAAAAAATGCTGTTCAAGGTAAAATGCTTCAGAAATATTCCTCCTAT
Source organism: Xenentodon cancila (assembly GCA_014839995.1). Lineage (NCBI taxonomy): Eukaryota > Metazoa > Chordata > Actinopteri > Beloniformes > Belonidae > Xenentodon > Xenentodon cancila. The sequence goes on along the minus strand of CM026201.1, from coordinate 15,634,497 downwards.
CCAGCAAGGCTAAATGTGGGCTCATTAAAAATCTAAAGATGGTACAGGGGGAGAAGGGGACAGGAGTGAAGAGCATAAGGAAGAGATTAAAGAGCAAGATGGACCGGTAAGAGATTTAGGAGGACGCAGCAACATGAGAGGTTTTTTTATATGATGAAAAATTGAGGCACAGAAAAAGGAGAGTGTAGCGTTTCTGATTTGTACCACAAAGCAGAGACATGCATGTCGATTCCATCTCGTAGCAGCTTTTTACTCTCTGCTCTCGTCCAGCACTCAATAGCCTGCACCTGTTCAGCCCACAGAAATAGAAAAAACAACTTAGTCATGTTTCACTTTCCTTTTTTTGCTCTAATTAAAAGTGAGGTGGGGGAGTTAGAGGCTTAAAATGAATCTGGAGCTTCAGAAATACCAAAATCACAAGATTAAGACAAAAAGTAGACATTCTATCACTTCTACTCTCTGACGGATCGTTGCACATGAAAATATGACAGGAACTGCAGAAAATTTGTTGTCTTTGATGGAGGTAGTGATTTTGTTAAATGTCACTGTAGATTTAAAATCTAGATCTGAATTTCTAGAGCTCAGCTCTAGAAATAAATTTTCCTAAGGGATATGTTTACTTCTTTTTTTTTTTGCGTTTGCCCTTAGGGGTCGCCACAGTGACTCAATCGTTTCCTGTCTTCTGCACCTCCCTCTGTTACACCAACACACTGCATATCCTCAGACACCACATTCAGGTGTTTTCTTTTTGGTCTTCCACTTCTTTTCCTTACTTTGATGTGGTGAAAAACATAATGTGGAATATATTTTCCTGTAATTTTGTCAAGTAATCCCATCAGGGCTGGGCCAATAGTTAAAATTTAATTATGTATTCAGTTATTACACATGAAGAATACAGCTGTATGATGACACTTTATATTTTAAGATAAAAATATGGCGGTAGAAAACAGATTTTAATGGCTGAAATCAATTAGAATCCATTATGACTGACATTTAGTCAATGACAACATTTAACAACTGTTCAAGTGGGATACTTTCCTTCAGAAATGCTTGGCAACTTGAAGAACCATCCCTCACATAAATAAATAAGTGATCAAAATTAGCAGGCAATCAGACGCATGATATAAGGCATGAAAAGTGCTGAAAGTATTTCACTGAGTTTTGGATTTTGTTTCATGTGACACTTGAAATGAGGATGTTTGGACAGTTTTTCTCAGAGTGAATGTAAAGTATTGTTAATTAGGTTCATTGCTTAACATAACCTAAGCCAACCAGGTTAAAAAAAGCAAACTAATGACTGAAAAGGGGAGAGTTTGTTCTGGCTTCCAGGCCTGCTTGTTCCACCCCATCTCCAACACGGCGCTGCACAGTACAGAGTGGGAAAAGGCTTCAAGAGCACTCTTGAGAACACATGTGGGTGACATCACAGGGGGTTCCTCCAGGTATTCCATTTAAAATATTTGATGGAATGTTGCTAGATGAATGCCTACACTAATAAGCATCTAGATGACATCTTCATGGTGCATTTGCATTTTACCTTGTGGCAGTGTATGATATGCATTTTGATCAACAGACTCACCTCCATTGGTAATTTAGATATAACCAGAGACATCTCCTATCTCTCTGGTTGCACTCAGTTTGCTCAATTATAAATATTTGCATCCCAGCCATCCCACCTCTCCTCTGGTGTTCCCCATGGCTCTGTCCTTGGACTCCTTTTATTTATCATTTACCTGCTTTCAGTTGGCAAAGTATTTCATAAGTATAACAGCCATTTCCTCTGCTATACAGATAACACCTCGTTATGCCTGTTTACCAAACCTTTTTCCATTTTCCTATCCACTCCTGCCCACCCACTGAGCACTTATTTAATTCGCATATCAATAATGTCACCCATTCAGCCTATTTTCATCTTTCGCCTTAAAGAACTGCCGTACTAGTTCACAGCCTGGTCACATCTCATCTTGATTACTGTAACTCCCTTCTGTTTGGTTTACCCATCACGTCTTTCCATAAACTGCAAGTGGTCAAAAAAAAAAAAAAAAATTCTGCTGCTGCATCATTACCAGAACTCCCTCCATTAGTCATATAACACCTGTCTTTCAGCAGCTCCACTGGGTTCCTATCAAAATTAATATCATGTATAAGATTCTGCTTGTGACCTTTAAGGTTTTCAGCAACCTTGTCCCGCAGTACCTTGTCAACCTCCTCCACATTAACACGCCCTGCCTTACTCAGGTCTTTCTCTGCCATCCAACGCACTCAACTACCTGCTTGTTTGACCACCATGAGGTCACTCACCTCCCCATCTATGAAACGCCCTCCCACAATACATTAAAAACTCAACTCAAAATCATTTATTCAGACAGGTTTATGCTCCTGTATATGTATAGTCCTGTTTTAAATGTTTTTGCCATTTTTTTTTTTTATTTAATATTTGTTTTGTTGTCATGTTTTTTACTGCCTGTACAGCATCCTTGAGTATCATTAAAAGGCACCTAACAAATGTATTTGTTTTTCTACTTATCATATGAGCTACTCCTACAGCTGAATTTGAATAAAACTAATTCACATGCTTTTCTGCTTCTTTTGTCAAATGGTAAAACAAGTCTGAAATTTTTACTGAAAAATTGACCATTTAAACGTCTTCACCTGCAGAAACTAACAAACCATCTTGAGTCTTCTGCTCTGATTACATCCTATGTTAAACATTGTGTCATCAAAAAAAATAAATAAAAGACATCTGTGCCATGATCTCAGCTATATTCACATGCATGATGATCATTTATAAGGGTTAGAAGCAATAAAACGCCTTAAACGTCTTTGCACATTTTCCAAACATACAACAAGTAAAGTGTTCCTGCAGCAAAAAAGGAGACCTTGATCATTTGGGAGGATGTTACATGGGTAACTCCTGTTCAGACTGCTCAGGTGGAGATAAATTAAACATAAGTAAAATTACAATTTAAATTGAAATAGGAAATTAGCATAGATTTCTAGAGGCAGAGTGAAAACAGCTGATCAAATGGTCATTAACTAAACTTGTTAACTAACAGATCATTACGATCCTCTTTATATGCTTTCTGGGTTTATTTGGTGGTTCCCTTTGTGAACTTCAAAACACATTGTTGCCTAAAAACACTAGGATGATGAGCATTTGGATGGAATAAATACATTTTGAAAGTTATTGGTATGAACATCACCTAATTTGTCAAACTATCAATTTGGAATGATCAATCTGAATAAGCTGAATATTGAAAATATATATTTTTTTAATTGTTAACAAAATTCTATGACGTCATGTGCGTGCACATCATATAGCTTATCTCTGTGTGTCATTGTCACCTATAAAGCACCACATCAGAAAAATTACTAGAAATTGAACAAATCACAAAACATGAAAAATATAAAGTGAAGAAAATTGCTGCAGTTAAAAAGGTCTTTATTTGGAAGGATGAAAACATAAGTGACCAAACAGCACCTGAATGATGCTCTGTTTCAACTTGAGAGTTTACAGTCCACTCACATGACTGAAGTGGTGTATCAAAATAGTAAAAAAAAATAAAACAGAACATTATTTTAACAGGTCGAAGAATGTACACACATCAAACTAGACTGAAACTAAAGCCTCCCGTCCTGTCTCTTTTACTGGCTCTCCTGTCCTCACTCCGTGTAGTTTCCCTTCAGTAGAGGGGGAATTGAATTAGGGCTGAAAGTTTTATTTTAAAAAGCAAATTTAAACTGAGTGAAACACTTTTCTGTCCATCAATCAAGCCACTGTTGCTGCGCCCTCACTTATGCCGACACCTGCTGCTGTGCTGTCGGCACCCTGTTGATCTGCCGAAAACACTTTGACCTGCTTGGGGTCCGGCTGAGCCACTAGTTTAAAAAAATACAAAAAAACGCTACATTGGCATCGCAGCATCACGTGATGTCTGTTAACCACCTTTTCCCAGAGCATCACTTCAAATAAATAAAATAAAGGGAAAAAAAAAAAAAAAAAAAAAAAAAAAAAAAAAAAAAAAAAAGCTAAAAATTAGATATTAAACAGTTTTTATAGATTTTTCAGTGTCAGGGAAGGTCCCGGATCTAATCAAATCGGGCCTGGTACCAAGCCCGGCACAAATTAAGCTCTGTTGGTATGAACCAACGGATGAAATGAGCTACGAAGAAAGAAAAGTTAAACTGACAGAAAACAGTGAGATGCGTCTTGAGAGGAATGAGAGCAGAAGATGAGAGAAAGCCTTTGAGGAGATAGCAGCTGTTCGGTGGAACAGCCAGGGGGGCAAATTTCAAAATGCATGAAGAGGGGAACCTCCGAGGCCTGGGTACACACACTGACACACAGACATCCAAGAAGTGAGACGATTCAAGCCATGATGTATATGTACACATCCGTGGATGCTTATTTGCATCTCTTTGCAAAAACATGTATACAATGTAGGTTTGCATTGTTCTGCATTACTGCACAAGCACATAAAGGTATATACATGTACGCAAACATTTCAGATGGAGGGAGAGCTTAACCAGCAGAGCTAGATGAAGCCAGTTAAAGTGCCCGTGGCCTGGCTATTAATTATGCCATTCAGTGATACATAAATAAGCAAAAGGGGCATTTAGATTGATACTACAGCCACATAAAAAAGATAGCATGCAGAAGTGGATCACTTGCAGTGATATCCACATTAGTTTCCCACAGAAATGTTCAATAATTTAATCAAAAGCTGTTGGAGTTGTTGGAGCGTCTGTTGGAACTGTTCTGGAGGTGAAAAATTACAGTTGATAACATAAGTTTAGAGCTGTGTGTATGTGTTTATAGATTGTGACCGGGTGCATTTAGAGCAGACTAAACTTCCATTTACTACATGAAAAACAGTGACCTTGTCAGTTCCCAGCATACATGCTCCCTATGCGTCAAAGAAATCTGTGCCATCGACAAGAATACGGGTGGCCTCAGTTTAACACTTCAAAACTATTTTAAAATGTATCACTTTTTGTTTGGGATACAAGGGGTTATTTGGAAATCTTCTATTACCCAATTACCAGAGTTTTATTTGTTCTCTCTTTTTATCCCTCTTTGACTCATTATATCCCCTCTTACTTTGTCTTTTATCTCAAGGGGCTATGAGGGCAATTAGGTTGTTTTATGATTGCTGTAGCTGAACTGGCAGGGGAGCAACTCAGTAAATACTAATTAACACACACACACACACACACACACACACACGTATAAAAGTTTAGTTTTGTCTTTTGCTCTCCAAGGTATATGCGCTCTTGTGGTGTGTAAACCAACATGCAGTAACACACAAAGGAACTTTATATACAGCACAGTAATGCTACCCATTTTTTTTTTTATTTTTCTTTTGCATTTAGAAAGGTAAGCTCCCATAAATTAATATGCAACAATGCCAGATTATTGTGTTCACACCTTGATTTGTGCTGTCTCAGCATTGCACATCAGCGCTAAATACTGAAGACAGTAAACCAATCTCCAAGTTCATAAAATCATAAATGGGACATTAAAAAATGTTTTTACAGTGGATCATAGTATATACACACACATTAATCTGAGGATGTGAAATGACTTTCAACTCAAAATTATGAGAGACATAACTATCCCACATTGTTAGGGGCCGCTAGGGTTAAAAAAAAAAAAAAAAAAAAAAAAGTAATTATTCAAGCAGGGTAATATTGTCAGGATCAGAGAAATGCCTCCCCTTGTTTAAGTCCATCTTAACTTTACATCATGCTGCATTCAAGTCCTTTGGAAACAGGAAGTGGGTCTCACACACACACACACACACACACACACACACACACACACACACACACACACACACACACACACACACACACACACACACACACACAGATACTCAAAACGGGTATAAGAAGAGAAAGGAAAACACACAGATCCGTGGTTCGACGTAGCCCTGGTTTTGTGCAGGGAAAGAAATAACTAACATGCTCTTACTCTGATATTCTTTCACTCGCATTGCACCTTTGAAACCGTGTGAGAAAACACATGATGACTAATACCTCAGTCAGACAAAGCTTTTTTTTTTTTTATATATAAATGTAACACTGACCTTCCTGAGGAACTGAAGGCAAGATTATGTTATTCACAAAACAATAGCACTTTAAAAGCTTCCTGATCATATTTTATTAAAAAAAAAAAAAAAAAAAAAAAAAGAATTTCTATTGGATTTGCCAAGGATGCGGCATCTATGTTAGTACATGTGAGTATTTTGCTTTCATTAGTACGGTTTGTGTTTGGATATTAATTATCCTTATGTGCAGTCTACAGTATGTGTATATGATGCAGTGTGTATCACACTTTAACACTTAAAAGAGAAAGTGAATGGACAGAAAGAACTGCAGCTTAATGAGCATCATGGATTAACTTTGCTCTGTTGTTGATTTCTGTGCTAAAAAGTCTACTTTCTTATACAGTTGTACAAAAAGGTACTAGACCTTCTATCCTTTTTATGTGTATAAGCAGATAAAAATCCTGTGAGTGCAGGTCATGTCAGCATTAGGCAGATTGACAGAATATAGTACTTTTCACCCCAGTGCTCAACAAAACGGGTCTGAACTTTGAGGCCATTGTTCTGCTTTTCAGACATTCTGTGTAGATTTGTTCATTTGCTTTGAGTCAAAACCCTGTTGCATCAAGTTTTAGATGTTGTACAGAAGACTTGTCCAACGATTACTCTGGTATTTAGAGCGTTTTTTTTGTCAACGTCACCCCTCGACTGCTGTACTTGGCAGCAGGCATTATGTAGTTTTGCTGAAATGCTGTGTTGAATTTTCACGAAAAGAGAAAGACATTAGGCATTAAAGCCAAACAACTCAAGTTTTGTTTCATTTGTCCAGAAGACATTGTTCCAGAAGTGGTTTGTGGTTTGCTTGGATGCAGTTTTATAAAATTCTGTTGTGCTTCCATCTTCTGTTTAGACAAAACGCGTTAACCCTTCCGAACAGTCTTTTTCTGTCATGATCAGAAAGACCTTCTGAGATGTAGCTCTTGTTTTTCTTGCATTTTACTGAGCATCGCCAAGTCTGTCTTTTGGGTAAATTTGCCACAATATCCACTCCTGTGAAGACTACCAGCTGCCGTGATTTCTTTCCACTTGGGAATAATCATTCTCACCGTAGCATTTTTTAACTCCAAATTGTGTGGAAATTTTTTTATAACCTTATGTGCAGCAAAATTTGTTTCTCTAAGACCATTGCTTATGTCTTTCCCTCTGTTAGTTTAGGGTGCTGTGGTTTACGTTTTTTGTTGAACCAATGACATATGGCCACCATGGCCTGTGCACCTCCTTACAAATGTAAGGTCATGTCAGGTCACAATGGACCACAACAAATGTGATTGGTCTGCTTGGTAATACTATATTCCCTTCGATGCATTTCCTGTTACTACTTCTTCTTTGGTGTGTAATTACAGAGCGACAGAAATCATAATGGACGAGTATAAAACGCCAACTACAACGTAGTTCCACACATGGGCTTTGTGCGTAGTTGCTACATTAAACCATAAATCATGTTTTAGACTTCACTAGACGCAGGAAAAGACAGTAATTCACTTCAGTGCAAATTATGATTTCTATTACAAGAAAACAAAGTTTTAATTCATTGGTTATTACTTTATGAGGCGACCTGCCATCTCCCCTACCATGTAGTTTACATTTTTGTGTGTGATATCCATCTAGCTATACATAAAAAGAAACATGGCACTTCACCAAGCACTTTTCAAAATCACTGTTGCTCAACATCCAATTGTTTCCACGCTGTCAAAATAAAGAAAAAACACGTCGGATGTGAGCAAAATAGATTTATGAAATGCTTTAGTGAAAGCAGTGAATAAAAATCCATTGACTTTAGCGTCCCAGGATAGCAGCCAAAAAATGAACAAATTGATTTCTCCAAACTGCAACAATCTGACGATAAAATACTTTAGAATATTAGCAACTGGTAAATTGTTGTCTTTTTTCAAGGTGAACTAACTAAATAGGTATGTGGCCTAGTGAGGATTTAGTCTGTGAGAAAGGTTTGCTTAACATTAAATAATCATTTTCCATTTTTAAAGCGCTGCTTGCGTTTATGTTAAACAAAAAAAAAACAAAAAAAAAAACGAAAAAAAAAAAAGCAGGTCTTTTAAAACATCTTGGCTTGCATTGTTTATTCAGCATATTTCAAGATGTTACCCAAAACAGGGCTTGACTCTACGAAAATAAATTTGTGGATTGAAAGATCTCAAAGATTGAATTGTTAAGTCAAAGTCAATTATTATTTTTTGGAATATCCCATGTGGGAAGCAGCTGCTTCAAGCCTTTGACTACAGACGCTTTATCATGTTCGGTGATACCTTTCCCATTCTTCAGTGCAGCTAGTCTCAGTCTCCCTGTCTTGACTATCAGCCAGTGGAATGCTTGCTCAGACTTGTAAAGGGATAACATGATCTCTCAGTAATTCATAAGATAATACCAACCTCTCAAATACCACATTACACGATGGTGCCACGTAGCGTCTTGAAATTATGTTCTGGCACCACAGACGCATTGGTGCAAAGGTGATCAGCGGCTTTCTTGAGAGATACAAGAATTGCCTCGTTAAGTTAAGCTCTATCCGGTCGAGCTCAATCCTGAGTAGTGGCGTTGCAATGCACCAGTATAGACTATAACCACAATATGGAAAAAGAGACTGGATATTATTCTGTTAATAATGTATATATATAACAATTTTGAAAGTAATCAAGAATCATTTAATTAATTTTAACCTACTAGGTTAAATGAAAAATAAAAGCAGAAGAAGAAACTATAAAAATTCCCTAGCTGCATAGCTACCTACACTACCCAGATCCAGTGGCCACTTCTGCATAAGATGATGACGTAAGACATGACAGACAAGAACAAGGCAATCAGTACCCGAAACAAATATTTAACACATGTAAATACAAAGTACATCAATAGGTAAACTGCACTTTACCACGTATCAAAATGAGGTAGATACTACAACCAAATAGAACAAAAAACAGCAAATCATGACATATATTGCAAGGACACTGTTAACAATAAAGAGAGGAAAGAATTACTAAGAACAAAACTATCCAAATGCAGAAGCAGGCCCTCAGGTGTACCCAGCCTTCAGCGCGGTGACAGCTGAGTTACGTCTAGCAGACCGAAGTGCTCCTGAATAGGACGGAAGTGAGTGTCGAAAATGAAGGAGTGAATAAATGTGGAAACAGTCGATGAAAAACTAAGAGCACCCCTTTAATGTAACAGTTTGTGGAGCCATCTTAAAACAGCAATAACTTAAACGTAATTGATTTCTGCATGACATTATTTGTCTCTCACGTCGCTGAGGAGACGTTTTGGCTCACTGTTATTTACAGCATTGTTTCAGTTCATTGATGTTTGCAGATATTTGTTTATGCAGAGCTCTAAGGATCCCACCACGCAGCCGTTCAGTGAAGCTGAGCTCTGGACCTTGACTGAACCATTGCAGCACCTCATTTCTTTTCTTTTTAAGCCCTTGTGTGCAGCTTTACCATTGCATGATCCAATTTTGCCCAAGCTTTAACTCTGACAAATGGCTTCACATTTGACTTTTAGACAGCACCTATGATATGGTCTTGTGACAGCAGCCACATGACAAGGAGCCCAGGTCCTGTGACTGCAAAACAAGCACCAATCATCAGCCTTCATGCTTGATGTCTAGCACGAAGTGTTTGTGCTGACTTTACTAAAGTGCACTGCTCCCCATTTGGCATTCGGTTTTCATCAAGTGGGGTAGTGTGAATTATGGACTCAGTGTACTCTACTTTGGTTTCATCTGTACAAAAACACCTTGGTGTCAAGATTTGGGAATTGCAGCAGGACACTAATGTAGGAGAGGAGGCATCACGTGTAGCTGACAAAGTAATATATTTAAACAAAAAGCACTGTTAGGCAGGGGTACCAAAAAAGAATAAAACAACAGCAAACTTAACTCAATACTGAAACTCAGGACAAACCAAAAAAACCCGGAAATCCACACACAGAGGAACAAGCACAGAGAACCCAAGGAAACAAGACAGTGTTCAACAGGAGGTCCACAACAGTACAGACTAGCCAGGAGTAAGGGAAAGACATGGTAATATATACTCACAGCACTGACGAGACACAGGTGCGCAAAAAAAAAAAAAAAATTACGGCAGATGGAACTTGGGAAGTCAACATTAAAGGTATAGTCACAGGACTGACGAGACACAGGTGCAAACAATCAGGGCAGATGGGAACAGGGGAAGTTAACGTTATAGCTACAACACAAAGATACAGACTTTCAAAATAAAAGAGGGACAAAAATAAACCTAAAACCATGACAATTGGCTATTTTGACTGCTAGTAATATTTGTTTTTACTGATGTTTTGCCAAAATCTAGTACATAGTATGCAGTATGCAAACAGCTGTGCAATTTACACTATGCAAAATACTCCATTACCATTACACTGGAAAGTAGTTATAGTGGTCGTGGACCAGTTATGATATACCTTAATGAGTTGGCATTCTTGTACTCAAGATGACTGCTGTGCAGTGACGTGCAGTGAAGTTCATGACTGGTGAGGCACTGACATCGTCACAGTCAGATTTACAAATAAATGAACCCTACAGACCAGCTTATTCAACATTTGATTGGCAACTTTTAACTTGTTTTGTTTAAAATTTCATATCAGCATTCTTTACATATGCAACCTGTAGCATAGAAAAAAAGAAATTGAAACAAATGTTATTCTCGTCTGACCTTTACTTATAAATGAAGTCCTTTTGAATAAAAGCATCAATAATTGTTTGTAAAAGTCTCCTTATCCTTATCTAATGCTATCCTTCATTCTATTGTTTGCCGAGGAGTTGCAAGAATCCCTGGTATCACTATCGCCCCCTGCCATGAGGCAGGAGAACTGCGGGCCTCACTTTGCAGCTCTGCACAGCAGTATTATGACCGCTCAGCACAAGAATACGTTACACACTTACAGTTGTTGATCATTTAAAAAAAAAAAAACTGTGCATTATACACACCAGCTGAACTATTTACATTTAATTCATATAGTAAAAGAGTTGGAATATTTTAATAGCGACATGCAGAGGGACAGCAAAATGGTCTTACTGCATATCATGGCAGCACAGGGATTTCAGTCAGTGCTGAGTGCTCGTCTCTTAGTATTTGATTGGTAAATGTGAAAATTAAGCAATTTTGAAAACGTTTTCTTTTTTTTTTTTTACTGTAGAGTGACGAACATGGAGTATTGTTTTGTGGGCTTATAGTGCTTTCCAGACCAATGGGCAGCAACTCTAATATGGAAATGGTTTTATTACCTTATTACCTTTTCTTTTTTTGCCTTAAAACAGATTAAAACAAACAAGCATACACAAAACAAATGTTGGTAGCCTCCAAGGACTGCTGATCAACAGTTTGCATGAAAGAGGGCCAGTACCCTCACTTTGCTTTGCTGTCTTTACACTGGCTTTCCAGATATTGCTACAGCTGAGTAAGTTACAGTTAGTGTTGCATCAAAGTCAGAGTTACTTTGTTAAAGTTTATGTAACATGACATTGAATTTCCCTTTACTTTCTCTCCTCTGGTTATGAAGCGAGAGTAAAGAAGAAAGAGATTCAGGTCAGTTTACACTGTTTGAAATGAAGAATGAAAAAAAAAAACACAAACATGTCATCGAAGCCATCATTTGTCTCTGGACCACTTTATACCAAAAGATATCAGCCTCAGTACTGAAACTAGGTTGTTCAACAACTCTTTTAGAAAAAAAACAGCTTTGTTTAATTTAGTGTCAATATGCAGCAAGACACCCAAGTACATAAGCAAAAACCGCTTTCCTTCACCCATATACCAAAATAAATGTGCGATTGATGTGGATGTGTCCATGTGTGTTTACACAAAGATGCAGCCATCCATTAATTATCTATACTTACTTATTTGTATTCAGTACAAATATAAGACTAAATTCAAACTACCTACATAGTATCATTCAGATCCATCTCATGCTGCCACAACTTTGACCTGTTCCATGATGGACATAGGACTTTTGGGCATAACCTGTCTTGCACCAAGGTGTTGGCAGTAGACCCTTTGTATCCTGTGTCTTTCAGGCTGGAGCTTCTACGAATCTGGTTTATCCCAGTGATGCTCAGTTGGACTGCAATCTGATTATTAACAGTACTTTGGCTTTAATTTTTTCCTGTGTGGCAAGTTTGCAGAGTGACAAGAACTGACATTTGCAGTCAGCTTCAGGGTGTCGTTTTTTATTTTTTATTTTTTTTAAACATGAATTAAAGAGTTTGAGGAACTTAAAACTAGTGACTGAATACAGGCCACGGGAACACTGGAATATTCATATTCTACTACACTGTTCCATCCATATTTATGAAATATAATAGAATATTGTTTTTCATCATCTGTCCACCTTCTCACATTTATGTAAAGTCAGGTTATGATGGCTAAACAGGTCAATTCAGATGTTCATGACTCAAGCACTGCTTTCCAGCTCTTCCCCGGGGAGACTGAGGCTTTGCCGGGCCGTATCCTTCTAGGGAATTCTAGCGGCACCTTGGTGCATCCTCCAATGAAAACATGTGCAGAGTATCTCCAAAATGAAAAAAATAAAAGCCATCCAGGAGACATTCTCGTCAGATGTCTGGTCAAGTTTAAATGAGACCTTTGTGGATCCTGATGAAACAGCCAAGACGGATGTCCGGCACCTCACCCAGAACGGTGAAACAGGGACCTTCTGGTGGAGTGAGACCTGGGAGAAGACCTCATCTGTGTGTTGATCAAATTTTGCCACATGGGTCTGGTTCAGGAACAGCCTGAAGAAGTTACGTATACAGGCATAGGCAGGTGGAATTATTTGTGAACCAGGCAATATGCAAAGGTGGTCTGCTCAACCCTGATTTTACAAACTGTTTCTGGGTTCATGTCCAACACTGGCTGGCATCTAACCGCAATGCTGAGGATGATCGGTAGAGTGCATGCATCGATCTAAATTAATGGACCGCTTGCTTGATACATGGAATTGCTTAATCAACTCTGGACTAACAGATGACATAAAGGAGAAGGGAACGCAAAGAGCAAAAGAGTGAATAATTTATTTGTGAATAGCAATATGATAAATTAAACTAAAAGCGTCATATTCATAGTAATAAAGTAAAATAAGAAGACAAAGATTCATGCTCAACTTAGTGCTAAAATTGTTAAACAAAGTGTGTAGTATTTGCAGCAACACAAAGTTATCATTAATTCTAAACAATAAAACTGATGTGACGTCAGTGTTGTCAAATACCAACTAGTCACTCAGTGTGAATCACTGTTTTCTATAGCAGTACCTCTGTAGTCTTGCTTAAGTGTTTCAAGGTACAAGTAGGCGTTGCAAGGAGCAGGTGCAAAGTGTAATATAATTAAAAAACAGCTAAAACTATTCAAACAAACAAATGTTACTGGTTTGTGAAGATATTCCTGGGAGGTTAGGTTAAAAAATGATTGCCAAATCAAACAAAAAGCATTTGCACATTCTACTTGCACATCACCCTTTTTAAACTTATCATAAAACCTTTAAAAAGTTTGCATGTGCACGAGATGTTTGCATTTTCATTAAATTATTCTCGCTGAGTGCACGTCACGACCTGGTAAGGCTTTAAAACAGGACAACCTGGGATTCTGCCGGCCACAGCAACTTCCTGCTGGGAAAGAAATTGGAGAGGGCACATTCATAGACATGTTCCCTTCATCCATTTATAAACAGAAAGCAATACATATGATTAAGAGATACTACTTTGGCCAATGCAAAAGTTAACACTCCTGGAAACCTGGAAGATATTCAGTGTCGGATGAACAAGACAGAATGCTAATACACTCATCTACAAACATACACACACATTCATACACAAGCATTTCCCGCTTGGAGAGCTGTGTTTATATCCTGACAGGGGCAGGGAGTAAGCAACGTGCATTTCATCTAATCTAGTCAAGGCTTTATCGCTAATCTGCTGTGGCTGCAGAAGAAAGGTGGGTTTTGATTGCTTAGAAAGTGAATTCCTCTTGTCAGGTCTGATAATCTCTGATAAAAGTTGGATTAGTAATAGAGTTTTGCTGACTGCACTGTTTCGGTGTATATTTTAAGAGCCATATCCACTATTATGTGTAATATACACAAAATCAAATCATATAATGCATTAGTTTTGTTGGACCATGTCACTGTCATGGACCAAGAATTGGTATTTTAATCTCCTTTTAAAATTCAGACCTGGATTTTTCAATCTATAGCTATGCATTTATAGTATATGGTATAGTTTGTTCATGCATTTAGATACAATTTTCATTCAAATGCAGAGATTACAACAGCTGCAGCTGGTCTTATTCCTCCCACACATCAATTAAAGACCATTTTCCATGAGTCATAATTTATTCTTTTCACTCTTATATGATCAAGTAGGATTTCTTTATAATTTCACAGGAAGTAACAAAAGTAGCAAGAATAAGTGTTTTTTCTACATGTCAGTCTGCTCAATAAGTCATGAAAAGCTCCTAAAGCGGATCATTTACCTGTTATTATAAATCTCTTAAAAGCCCCTGAATTACTCAGGAGTTTTGATGTCTGACACCAAATGTACATTTGAACACCTAATAACTTTGTGGCATCAATGATGCCGCTCTGATTTGCTTGCTAATGCACACAGCTCCACTTAAACTTTGTATTGGAAATGTAAAATTCTGATTATTTAATTATTGAAAAAGGTTTTCCTGTCAATCACATCATATTTTTAAATGCATCTTTTTTCTTTAGATATAATGTAATTCTTGGCTTTCCAGAAATTTTAGGTGAACAGAAAGAAATGATTAATAGAGGCCTATAGTTATGACAGAATTTGGCTTAAGCAGTACAAAGATGCTGATGCTACAAAGTACATGCTGTTGGAATTGATTTTAAGATACTGAAAATGCACAAACGAGTCATGACTCTTCAACAGCTCTTTCTTTGAGGTACAATCTTAAACGACTGTTTTGTAAAGTACAGGTGCGCTGTGCACCTCTTCAGAACCAGAACGATCAAAATCTTTGTCAAAACTGCATAAGTGAATTTATTTTTCTTTTTTTCAGAATGGTTAGAGGATAAGATTTCTTTTTTCATTCTGTTTACTTCTGTATGTGCACAGGTGACTTGAAATGGGACTGGAAAGGGGTGGGGGTGAGGGGTTTGTGTGTGATCACCAACAGCGGGGAGGAGACTTTCCTTCCAAATTTCCTCTTTAATTAAAAGCCTGTGACTAAATGGAGCAGCACTGCAGCTGTCTTCCAGGGAAATTTAAAAAAAATTATAAATAAATAAAAAACAAGAAATGATTAGGACAGAGGAAAGATAGAAGGTGGCATGGAAGATAAAGCAAGGTAGGATGAAAGGCATGGGAGGATGGGACATAACAAGGGGAGAGGTGGGAGAGGATGGTAGGGGATGTTGACAGGATGAGAGTCACAGCAGAAACAGATCAGAGGAGGCATAATGAGACAAAACAGAAGAGGAGGAAACAGAGGTGGATTAAGAAAAAAAGATGAAAGGAGGATGTGAAGAAAAGAAAAAGTCATAAAGAGAGGATAGAATGTATGATTAGTCTGTGATCGAGTAAGTGGCTCTTTGGAGCTGCACTTAGGCCCAGCTGCAATTTGAACCAAAGTCAACATTCTGTTGTTTACCAGCTTCATATCAATCATCCAGCCTGTTAGCATGTTAACACTTGCACTGACAAACACACACCTGTTCCACTAGAAGAAAAGGAGGACGTGGCTACTTCATTCTGCATTAAAAACGGTGGAGGAGAAGCTGATAACCCTTTATTGCCTGCCTGTTAGGACAGCGAGTGGAGAAAGGGCGCAGATGTTGAGAGCAGAGCTACATTTGTTTAAACCACAGTTAGCTGGTTAAATTTGTATTTTGTATTAATGCATTACAACAAAATAAGTTTAATAAACCCAAAGCAAAAGATGTTAATTCAATGTTTAATTGTGGTCAAAAAGGCTGATTTTTAGTTAAGGTAGACAACTGATGGTGAATCAAACATCAAACACTCATCCAATTCCAGCCAATTAACCAATGCTGAACTGATGTCATTCAATCAATGTTGCTGTGGTAGAATTTCAGTCATTGAAATGCCAACGCCTATTTAATGTTGAATCAATGTGTGCTGTTTGTCGTATGACCAGCTCTAAATGAAGAAACTTATAATGGTATGTTGTGACGTAGACCTATCAGCAGAAACTCATTGGTGAAAAACGAAACTTTTCTAATAGGCTTCACATTGTAAATGGATGTAGAAAAGTTTATTATAATGTCAAATGTACACGAATCAATATTGATTCCTTAACTTTGATTCAATATAAAATCGACCCAAATGTACATGTAGATTACCATTTAGATGATGGTTGAATCAATATTGATTCCTAACATTGATTCAATATTAAATAAACTAAAATGTGTATGTAGATCCAAATTTAGATGATGCTTGAATCAACATTGATATCGTATCAGTTATGGTTGAAAAAACATTGATTAAAAATATAAGTCACTGACAACTTTTTGTATAATTTAAATTTCAGGGCTCAACATGAATTCAATATTTCTGCCAAACCATATTTTAACTTTGATTCACTCTTATTTTGCTATTTGGTTGTTACTAGTTACTAGTGTTACTTTCTTTGGCCACGTTTGCTGATGGGCTCCTTTACAACCCATAGACCACCACACAGCCTTTTTTATCTTAAACATGTAGCATAGACCCTCGAGCAGGGTTGAACCAAGGTCGTAGACCTTTCACACCGCAACAGTCCGCATCTGAGTTCGTTGATGAGCTCTCTGAAGAGGTGGTATGGCTGTTTTGGTTTGCACAGAAGTACGGTTGCTGTGTTCACACTGCTCTAAATGAACCGCTGTCATGCCCAGACCTCTTTTAGTACAACGCAAATAGTGCCAGTATGAAAACACCCTAACATAAGTTTTTTGAGTAGTCATATCTGTGTGCCAAGCACACCTGATGTTTTTACTTTTTCCTCTCAGAAGACAAAAAAATATTAATAAAAATATACCCTGATAATATATTCTGTAACGTGTAATGCACACTGAGTGAATGTAAGTGAGAGGTTTCATGCAGAGTGCCTGAATGTGCAATGAGAGATACAGCAGTAAGACGCAGACCAGCAACTGGACTGGCGGCACTCATTCTCTTTTAGCTCAGATTGCCTGTGAGAAGGACTTCATCATCTATATTTACTCCATGTAATTATTTTGTGCCAATCATGCTGCACTGAGCCAAAGGCTACTGGATAATTAGTGTCTATAGGACTGGAATATGAACACAAGCATTTAATATCCAGCTTGTTTATCTGGGTAGTGGGACACAGCAGAAACTTTTGCAGACAATCCCATTATTTAAAGATTATTTAACGACAAAAAAAAAACATCCTAATACTGTCAATATTTTTGTATACACTGGTGTAGTTGTCTGCCTCTTCGTTGTTTATCTTGAAACTGATTCACACAGTACGATGCTGCATATTGGCAAAGAAAAATTCTTTACCTGATGCATGCAATGTTATAATAACAAATCTCAGAGAATCTGGATAAAGTTCTATTCACAAGGGACAACGTTAGAAACCAATATTCCTTTGAAAACAGGAATTACTCCATAAAGGAAATGGCTCCATGAGCTTAGTCACAGCTTTGATAATGTCTGCCAGCAAACGCAGTTTGGCCTTGATCCACAAATGTTAAACTCTACTTTGTAAAAGACAACTTTTCAAAAAGATATGACAATCTCTGGAAAATGTATATCATTTGAGCTTGACTGATTCAAAGTGGAAAACTGCCCTATAGTCTGAAGAATTCAGACTGGAGATTCATTATTGAAATCATGAATGCCGCCTCCTCAAAGCTGAAGACAAAATCACTTATTTACCCCAATATTGTGATGGTACACTGAGCATGTGATTGTATGGGTTTTTTATTGTCGTTGTCGTTGATTTAAAGCCACTAAGCTTGCTATCCTTGTCTCCTAAAATTTCCTTGTTACAGCCCAAAAGTCTCCTCTCCTTCTTGGCTCATCTAAAACCTTTCTCTATACTGAAAATGCATCTAATTTATTTAATTATCCAGACCTACATACGTAGGAATGCTGCCTTCAATTTGTGCACCTGAAGCCAACATCAACTTCTCACAATCCCCTTCGCTACAGATAATAGCTGTCTATAGGAGTATACTGCTCAACTG
Source organism: Xenentodon cancila (assembly GCA_014839995.1). NCBI lineage: Eukaryota > Metazoa > Chordata > Actinopteri > Beloniformes > Belonidae > Xenentodon > Xenentodon cancila. The sequence continues at coordinate 15,616,189 of CM026201.1, read as the reverse complement.
TTTTGGATTTCATATCAGCATATTCTTACCTTCCCACTGATTTACATTTGATTAAAAAGTTCTGTTGGGCGTTCCACTGGGACTCAGTGTTGCAGTGAATTTATGCATTTTCAACACTTACTGTGAAAGTTCATGTTCATCAGCAGCTTTATGGGCAAACTCGCAGCATGACTGTAGGGACAGCATCAGTCCTCCACTTTGATGCACACTGAAATATCGAAAACAAGATTAGTTGCCATGAAATTGTGTACATGTTGTCAGACGCCCAAAGGATAGAAAAAGCTAACTTTGGCGATCCCTCACATTTAATATAGTAAATGCCCACATGAGTTTGACATTTGAAAAATAAAAAAACAAACAAAAAAAACAACATTCTGATCTGTCACAGTTGTCATCGAGGTAATACTTATGGTTATCTGATACTGACTATGACCAGCTACCTAAAATGCAAACTTAAACCGCTAAATTGCAAACATCAAGAAACTCGTATATCAAAGACTAAACATAGTGAAACTTATATTTGCCAAAAACTTTCATGCAAGTAATCTTATGGTGACACTGGTATGGTAATGTTGAGGAAACTGTGGAATCTGTTTTTTTTTTTTTAAAGAAAGGTCAATAACGTTTTTTTCTTAGTTTGCATATATACCAAAACAAAATTGAAAATGTCGTTGTTGTGTCTAAACAGCAAACATTTTTTTTACGTACACTGCTATGAAGCTTTCAAAGCTTTGGCAGACGAGTGAAAGGGTCACTGTGGCTTTAAAAACTGATGTTTGCAAGCACTTGTTTTGTTTCGACATATTTCATTGCTTTCTATGGGTAAGATAGATTTGTAATCAGTGTACTGAAAATAATCAGGGGATTACAAACGCATTCCATTCATGTGTATGTACATCTGGTACAGGTTAAACGAGTAATGAGTTTGAGTTGTGGATTATGGGTATTGTGTCATTAAGTTTTATTTTATTATTACAGAGGTATATCAAATTGAAACCTGTTCTCAACTAAAAAAAGCGAGTTTGTGGTATCTATTACTTCAAATTTAGGGTTCCTGCAGGTAGTTCTGCAGGCAACTTGAAACTGTGAATATCGTATGCACCATTAGGAACCCTAACAGTAAGCCTCTGATTACAATACAGCTTAAAAAACAAACAAGTGAACGTTCCCCCCACGCTTGGGTGGGTTCTCTCTGGGTACTCCAGTTTCCTCTCACAGTTCAAAAACATGCATATTAGGCTAATTAGAGATTCTAAATTTCTCATAGCATTGAGTTTGAGCCTGTATTGTCCAGAGTGTATCTGTGTCTTTTGCCTGAAGAGAGTAGGGGAGAGCTCAAGCAGACCTGTGGCCCTAAATAGAAAGAAGAAATATAGATCATGAAGTGATTGGCAGATAAACAAGTTATATAGATATAGATTTTCAGATATTTGATCTGTTTTTTTGGTGAACCTTCTTGGTATACTGAACATAACAAGGACAGTTGGAAGTTTGAAGTGTCACTGTGCTGTGAGGAAATCATAGGATAGGAAAGTTGCATTATAAACAAAAATCTTATTAGAATATAATAGTTACTCATAAATACACTTGATTTAAAATTATTATTACTTCACTACATACTATAAATAATGTCTTAAGTTTTTCACTCTTTTTGTTTCTGATATTTATTGGTATTGATATTTTTTTAAACTGTTTCACTGCTGCAGAGAGGTAGGTAATCATTATTCCAGTTTATTACACTTATCAGTTGATCATTTGCTTCCCCAGAACACAGGCAAGCATTTATGAAAAACAAAAGCGGCATGAATAAATGTAAATAACAGAAAAACACAGTGTTAAGATTTTGAAATCATGAATGTCATTAAAGGGCCATGTTATTATTCTATAAGAGTCCCATTTAAACTGTTCATTTTGAACTATTTTATTTCAGTTATTCTGATGTTCAATATGGTGCCTCCAAAATGCATATGGTATTTATGCACATCTTTCACATTAATAGTCATAACTAACCTGATATGGCGCAGGAGAGTGAAGTGTATTATACCAGCTTTAAGTGTCAACTTGTTTTTTACGTACATAGGTGTAAATACTTTTAGGGTTCAAATTTGTGGAATATGATAACTTTAATACAGGAAAAAAACAACGGTCAGTCTATCTAGTGAATGATCAGTTTTAAGAAAGATCTTGCTAAAAGATGTGAATAACTATGCAGACAACTTTTACAGCTTCCAATCATTTCAATACCAGTGTGGGCTGAATACAATCCTGAGGTTTGAACGTAGTGATCAGTTTAACTGTCGACCTATTTATTTATTAGCAGATTTACTAGTTTGCTTGTCCAACTTCCTCGCACACAGTGCAGCATCTTTGTGAAATTCACTGCAAAAAATGAAACATGACAAGGTACATTTCAGTGGGGCGAAGAATACCAAGACGAGTTTGACAAATCTGTTGAAGATTACGATATATAGATTTGATTACAAATGACTGAACGACCAGTTTACTTGCATTAATATGGTGTTTGTGTGCATTGTTTCAGATTTTTGTCTCCAGGCATCACAGAAAGCCATTGTAAAGAAATATGACAAGTCATTTAGGTAACATTGATAATTTTAAATAAACATCTGCCTCTTACTTGGCTTTGGTGCCCCTAAGCAGTGAAAGTAAATAAAAACAATACAGAGTAAATTAAGCCAAACAGTGTTAATTGAATTACTTGTCACGTTAAACATAACTAATATAACATTGCTTGTTGCCAAATAAGCTGTACAGACAGTAAAAGAACATTATGGGGTGCCTTGGATATAATGTTGATAAAAGGACTTGTGAATGGTGTCTGAAGGAAATTAGTGAAGATCACAATGTCACAAATACAGCTTCTCAGTTTAAAATCAAATCTGTATCGATTAACAGCTTCTGTGTGAGGGCAACTTTCTTAAGTCTAACTTTTCTTTATTATGCCACTGCACTATAACTCATAATTTCTTTCTTTTGTTTTTTTTTCATTATGTAAAGCACCTTAAATTGCTTTATTGCTGAAATGTACTATACACATAAACTTGCCTGCCTTTCCATACCTTACTGAAAAACACAGAGTGAGAGAGTGGGTGGCATTATGGTGGTCCCTGAAACTTTATCTGAGGAGGTCTAATATTCATATGATGGCTTATCTTTTTGTTAGGCTTTGCATACATATGCAGATGTCCAAGTTCAGACACATATTCGCACATTCATTTTGTAAGTCTTGTTAGTAGCATCAGGTGGTAGATCCAGTGACACAATACAAAACAAAACAACAACAAACAATGTGTGGGGAAATCAGGAAAACTTAAAAAGAAAAAAAAAAAAAAACCTAGGAAAAATCAACAGAAATACACAAGCACACTTTCTAAATGATATAGGAACAAGCGCCAACAATCTAACTTCACACTAATGCGCATGCAGAACTAAGATTTGTTGCAGTTTCTCAGATGGCCACTAGAGGCAGGTTCCAAAAGTGAGTCAATCTCCATTGAATCCTATGGTAAAACATCTAACTTTAGAACAGAAATAAACATATTTACAGCCTGGCTAAAGAAAAAACAACAACAGCAAAAAAACATGATTTCACAATCATGACAGCTCTGAGTGGGGTGAATTGTTTTGTACCACGCCAGTAGAGTTTATGTCAAGCAATACATGTATTTCTAATATGATTGATTGACATGCTGCTCCCGCATTAACCCAGCGCTGGCTAAACGCAGCGGTCATTTTTTTGATTTTGCCCTCGAGTCAATATGTTAAATGGTATATCCTACTGTAAATGTCTTATGGCAGCTCTGAAGATCTTTCAGGGGTTCATGCTGAAGTAGCTGAGAGCAAAGCTACCTTTGACTGATATGCAGTGGGCGAGACCGGTCTTCAGAAACCAATGGGCCACATGACTGAATTCTTCACCCATTGTTTTATATATTATTCATATAGGAAGTATAATTTAAGCTTAACTGAGAGCAGAATGATGGAGTATTACAAACCAAAGCAGAAAATGACAAAATAAACTCAAAATAAACCCAAAACGAAACCCAAAACCTGTGCCTTTAAAATAAGCATTGCTTATCTAATCTTTGCTAAATCTATATACAAATGAAAACAGCTGCATAAACACTCTGCTCTACTAAGGTCTGCAGGTGTAGATTCAAAGCACATTCAGCAAACACAACTTAGGCACTGCAGATGTTTAGATACTTATAAGACACTTCCAAGCCATAAAACTGACCCCAAATTAATTTTGAAGCTTGACAACGAGCCCAGTCAGACAACCAGAGTCATTAGGACCTATCATCATCTACAACATCAGCAACAACAAGGCACCCTGCAGGACAAGACAAAACCCCTGCAGGAATCTGATCCATCAATCATCCGGTCACTCCGTTGTCACATGAGGCAGAGTCAACCGAGACAGCTGAAGTCCTCAAGCAATAAAAACTTCCACAAGTTCTCCAAGATGGTTAGAGCTACTTAGAACTTTAAAGTTACAATGACTTTTTTATGACTTTGCAACATAAAAATGAATTACAGACCATTTCAGATGTGCTTGAAGATACATAGGATGTACTGCACTTAGATTTGATTTACCCATGAATAATTCAGTTAACCAGTCTGAAATTCTCAAAATCACATCTCTGCTTTTCACTTCTTTGAAAAACCAATAACCCATGAATATGAATACAGTTTTAGTATAAAAATAAATATAAGTTTAAAAGGGTTAATAAAACAGTGACTGTGGACGTGTGAGAATCAAAATGCCTTCCATCACCAGCAGTCTTAAAATCTTCTTAGAACCACCAAATTAGCTTCAGAGAGCATTGACTGGCCTGTCGGTGAAAATCCCATCCTCACAAACCCAAAGTAAATTCTTTATACCGTCTCTGAACCAATGATGTCTACAAGATCAATATCTCTTCCAATTCTGTCTGACTTGCATGCAAAGTTGTATCTAATTACAAATATGAATCACGTGATTAAAAAAGAAAAAAAACAAAAAAACAATCCTGCTTAAGATATTCATAGTTGAAACTTGACTCAGACGTTTGCTCAAGGGCACTTACAGCAGGCCTGTCAGTGAGGGAGACTGAATCAAGACATTGTAAGAGGCTCGCCTGCTACACCCATATAAAGAGACACCCATTAGACATGAAGGTAACAGTATGTCTGTGCACTGTGTGTTCGCTTCAGGGAAGACAAGACAAATGCCAGATCATTCAAGCAGACACATGCTGGGGACTCGTACGCACAAACACTGAACAGAGACGGAGCGGAAAATGCAGCGGGGGAAAGATTATGAGTATATCTGCTACTGGCACTATGCTGTAATCCACTAAACAGTATTAATGCTTTAAAGCCAGAATTACAGAATATGATTATTGTAAAGTACTAAGTACAATAGCTTGTGAGCATCAACACAGTTGTCATGTGATTGGTTTCAGTTCGAGGTTTTACAAATAATGCAATTTATTGTCTCGATTTGTGAAAAAATATTTCTTTTAGTCTCTTTTGTTTATCTCGGCAGGTCACATTTCCATTCCAGCAAGAATTTTCCGTCAGTCATCTTATGAATGTATGTATGTGGTATGAATATGTGAGAATTTATATATGTGTGAGGTATGATACATTTTTGCCTGGCAGCGATCTTTATGTGCACGTACAATACACTCCCCTGGTGCATATGCCTTTGAAGTTCAGCAGGGTAGTCTAACAGCCTTTAACTTTAATTAATTTCTCCACTCAATTAATAATTCCCTAAGTGCTTCCAACTTTAGGTGTTGTATTAGTCATTAGCCCATTGCAGGGTAACGGGAAAGCTTTGTGCTGAATCAGCTGAAACCTCAAGCAGGCAAGTTCATTCTATACAGTCAAAATAACTCAGATTAGGATGTGATGAGGGCAAGACATTGAAGCAAAGAAGAGTTTCTCTCAGTTAGTATCTATGAAATATCCAGTGGCCTAGTGGTCAGCACTGTTGCCTCACAGCTAGAAGGTTTCTGGTTTGATTCCCAGGCCTGGCAGGAGTCTTTCTGTCTGGAGTTTGCATGTTCTCTCCGGGTACTCCGGTTTCCTCCACAGTCCAAAAACATATATGCTAGGCTGATTGGTTATTCTAAATTGCCCATAGGTGTGAGTGTGAGCATGATTTGTTTGTCTCTTTATGTGGCCCTATGTCCAGGGTGTACCCCTGCCTCTTGCCTATAATGAGCCGGGATGGGCTCCGGCAGACCCCCATGACCCTGCAGAGGATTAAAACGGGTATAGAAGATGGATTAATGCATAGATGTCTAGTGGTCCAGTGGAAAAAGTGAGCATCCACTGGACCATTTGTCATTTAGTAGATAAATATTGGCCCAGTCATCCACTAAATGGTCCAGTTAAGTGGATGAGTGGACTGTCCATGAAAACCACCTGCTAGAAGTGTGAGGTCATTTTAATAAAGCATTGCACAGACATTTCAATACTTAGGAAGTTGTGTCAACTTCAGTTGAAAAAAAGGCCATGATACTAACCGTCTCCTCTACTTTGTAACTTGTGAACTGACTCAACTGACCTCACTGTCTGGCGAGAGCTCCTATTCAAGGCTGTGGACCTCTTTATCTGACCTTTTTTGTTCAAAATATGTTTCGTTTTTTTGCACACAAACACACACACACACACATATATATATATATATATATATATAGCTGACTGATAACAAAATGTACACATTTAATTTGACTAGAGCAGTGTCCATGTTCAGACAGAACAAATCATTTTTTCCTGCAGTGACGCAACTTTATTCACTTTTTGACACAACTATTGATTCACTAGTGGCATGCAATGATAAGTCAAGTGCGTATCACTGTGTTCAAATAGACAAAGACATTTTTCAACCAAGCAACGACGATACCTATATCACAAACTTGTCACTGATGCAAAAAAAACAACAAACAACAACAAAAGCCCTTTAAAATGTTTCACTGAAAATGATCAATTTTGAGCATGTCTTGAACAAGCCTTCATCCGATGGTGGACCTTTAGTGATGACAGTGAAAAATAATAAAAGAATCAGCTGCTAAACTGAGCCCAGCATTGAAGGGTGGCCCATATGAATCACTTTAATGGAATAGCTGAAGTGGCTTATTTATTTTAAATGGCTTTTATTGAATTTCCAATAAAGTGTAATGACAGAAAACGAAACCATGGATAAACAAACAAACAAACAAACAAAACTGACGAACAGCTAAAAGACACAATTGCCAGAATACTCTACAGGAGTTCAAAATCCTGCGTATCCAGTAAAACATCCACGTACAAACTTTACATATGTAAATGCAAGTTTCTTGCTTAGGCAGTTTGTTACCTTCTCACTACTAAAACCACAAACAGGCAACTACAAATATATATATATATATATATATATATATATATATATATATATATATATATATATATATATATATATATATGTGTGTGTGTGTGTGTGTGTGTGTGTGTGTGTAGGGGGCATCTCTCTGCTTTGCTATTACGCACCCACATTTCCAAGCACGCACGAGGCGTGAGCGCGCACCAGTCAGTTGGCAAAGTTTGGCGCGGGCAGACTTCCACGGAGCAGATTAGTCTAATAGAAACTTCAATATAGAGAACAATGCGGTATATCTCGTGGTGACTGTCTGACTGGGATCTTTTTTTAGGACTTCGCGGTGATAAGAAGTCCGGCGCCGATAATCTCATGTTTGGCCGTGAACGCAGCTATATTATCCTCCACCTGCTCTCGCCCTTCCACACTTTTCCTCCCGGCGTCAGTCTGCGTGCGCTCCACTTTCCCAGGAAGGCAAACACGTCGACGCTTTGGCACTTTGGCAGAGGACGGGACATCGTGTCCGCTGGACGTTAGGAAAAGGACTCAACAAGTGACTTTTATTGAGGCTGCTCCTGGAGGAGGAGAGATCCTGCAAGCTCAAAGTTGCTGAATGAAAAGTTCTCAAAACAAAAACTTCCTTAAACGTGGGGAACTTTAAGTAAGTCGTTACCATTGGACGTTGTGGAAGGTGTAGTCCTTTTTTTTCTCTTTTTTTTTTTCCTCTTCTTCCTCAGCACTATGAGAGGAGCGGTGGTTTTCCAGATGTGGATAGTTTTGTTGTTGGGGGCTGTCAGCGGAGTCGGGAGGGCTCAGGTCTCCACTGCCAGAGTGATGAGGGGCAACAGCAGGAGAGAAGGTGAGATATCGGGATTTAATCTGGCATCACAAGACTAGCCTTTCTTCTTGTTGCTGTGTCGTTTATAAAGTTTAAAAAAAGTGAGTATAGATGCAGTATTATACCTGTCATGTGGACTCCTTTTCTCTCTGTGATATTGATTTGAGAGGATCTGTGGGGATTTTTAGGAGACTTAACAGCAAACACTCCTTACTGACTGTATTTTAGAACTGTAGACGTCATATTAAAATAATAATAATAATAATTGTGTAAAGTGGGTGCAAACCAAGCTGTGGGAAAAAATGACAACGCTTTTGTTTGATGACAAACTCTTTAAATATTTAAGTAAAATGTGCTGCACACGTGTCTCAGCCATCTGTGTGATAGTATCCTTTTAATGAGACTGTGTCACCAATAGAGCATCTGCACCTCATCCGAGCTGAAGTCTACACATTCCCTGATCCTCTGGCATATAACGTCCTGGAGCTGTGCCATGCTTACTTTTACCTTTGCCTTGAGGCTAAATCCACAGTACAGTACCTTTGACTGCCCACACACACTCAGCAGCAGCATTGCTTTTGGCTGGGTAGCGTGAAAATACCAGTGTATTAAGTTCTAACCTGGATGGCTGCCACTGAGGCCTGTTTCACCAAACCTACGACCGTGGTGTGAATGTGTGTCTGTGTGTGTTGATAAAAAATAAAAAAAAAACAACAACAAAAAAACAAAAAGATGGACAGATACACTATATGGCCAAAAGTATTCACTCACCTGCCTCGACTCGCATATGAACTTAAGTGACATCCCATTCCTAATACATAAGGTTCTTCTGGGAAGGCTGTCCACAAAGTTTAGGAGTGTGTTTCTTCATAGGAAATTCTGACCATTCTTCCAGAAGAGCATTTGTGAGGTCACACTGATGTTGACAAGAAGGTCTGGTTCTCAGTCTCCGCTCTAATTCATCCCAAAGGTGTTCTGTCGGGTTGAGGTCAGGACTCTGTGCAGACCGTTCAAGTTCATCCACACCAGACTCTGTCATCCAGGTCTTTATGGACCTGCTTTGTGCACTGGTGCACAGTCATGTTGGAAGAGGAAGGGACCAGCTCCAAACTGTTCCCACAAAGTTGGGAGCATGGAATTGTCCAAAAAATGGTCCACTATGTTCTTCAGCATCCGCTGACCCCGCTCCATCAGTTTACGTGGCCTACCACTTTGTGGCTGAGTTGCTGTCATTCCCAAACGCTTCCATGTTTTTATACAGCTGACAGTTGACTGTGGAATATTTAGGAACGAGGAAATTTCACGACTGGATTTGTTGCATCCTATCACAGTTGCAGGCTGGAATTCACTGAGCTCCTGAGAGTGACACATTCTTTCACAAACAGTTGTAAAAACAGTCTGCATGCCGAAGTGCTGGATTTTTTACACCTGTGGTCACGGAAGTGATAAGAACACCTGATTCCCATTATTTGGATGGGTACTTTGGATACTTTTGGCAATATAGTGTATGTCAAGACTTCAAATTTGTCGATTGGCACGTTATTGTTTGATTCTATAGCTGTCAGAAGGTAATTTTCTTGTTAATGCAGTAATCTGTTAGTAATAATTTGTTTAATGCACCATCTAAGAACCTTTATTTTTTTAACTCAAGTGAGCAGTATCCACATGCATGCTTGACTTATAGACACGTGTCTGATGTGCACATTTTGCTCAGCTAATGAGCTTGAGTAAACTAAACGTGATCCAGCCTCAACAAGTAGCAGCAGCTGTGCTGTATCATCACTGCAAGAAAGAGTCAGACAGGCAGGACATAAATGCAGTAAATGATGACAAAGAAATGGCTTTTTACAAAGTAATACTTGATGTGGAGACAACAGCTGCACCAAGTTTAATTTGGCAAAGGCTTAAAATACCAGCAGGTTTAAAAACAGTTTTTGTTCTCTCACAGAATAAGACAAGAATAAGTTAGACGACCAGAAGAAGACTAGTTTCACACTACTGCAGCAATTGGTGTATTTATTACTTGTTCCCTCTGCTTTTATTAGCATCAGCCTGGGAAAATAGTCCTTTTTTCATATCAAAATTGAGAAGGATAATGCTTAAAGGCCTTTTTTTTTTTTTTTTTTTCAAAAGTTAAGGGTATTAAGGGTGGGCTGAGCCACTCCTCCTCGCTCCCCTCCCAGTCCTCAGTGAGGTGCGCCACTTTTTGAATTAGTGGGTTAGTATATTAAGGCTGACGCACATTCATCTGTAATTATTTGCTTTTGAGTGAATTAGCAATGACTTAGTGACCTGTTATATTACGAGCCTGAGGTTAAATACCTACAACTCAATAAATGTGATTATGTCACTGAACACACAGATGTGAGGCTTTTAGACGTGTTTATTACCAAGACCTGAAATTACACTCTTATCAATTCTGAGAGGAGAGAGCTGACCATGAGACACGTTTTCCTCCATATTTCTGCCACATCGGACTTTCTATGCATCCAATGCAACACTTTTTAATTAGTTATTTGATAGATAGTGGTATATTTGTAATTGTAGATTACTTTCCAGTATTAGTGGTGGGACTGGCCGTGGACTAGTGGGTAGAGGTGGTTGCCCTCTAACTCAAAGGTTGCCAGATTGATCCCCGGCTTTGTTTTGTGCCAGGGAGTCTCTAGGCAGGACTCTGGACTCCCACATTGCCCTGTATTGCCCCCCATCGCCCCAGATAGTCGTAAATGGGGTAGGGTTTTCAAACTAAAACGTCACGTATGGAACGCGATGATCCACCGTGGCGACTTCTACAATAGGAAAATGTTGCATTTCCGTTCACACAGTTGCTTTCATACAAGTGAATGTAAATATTTATGATGATTATGCAAAACTTATTAATATTTTCTCATATAATCCTGATGACATGATTATGTAATCAGTTTGGTCTTTCTATGAGTATTACAGTCAAAATGCAGTGATTCCTCATAAATGCAACACAATAGGTACATAATCAGACGCAGGAGCGTTTGACTGTTCTTAACTTTATTTTTAAAACATCACTTTGCGGTAATGTGACGTTGTGGTTAAACCACTCACGTGTTCTGGGGAAATCAAATCAGCTTGATATGATCAGAGTCTTTTATTGTGTGATCGACACAGATGAGGCGATGTGATTCCTGCCTGCTGAGAAATACTGGTTGTTGGATTTCAAAAGCCCCCCAATTCACTGAGGTCTTGTAATAATTAAGTGCTTAAAGTTTAACTTTACTTGTGCGTGTTTCCCTAACAGGCAGCTTATAAGGAACATGAGAGAGTAGTTCCTTTTTTTCTTGATTGACTTATGCTGATTACAGGAGCTTCCATGTGCACGAGTGAGCATCACGCTGATAGGGAGTCCGCAGCTTTCACTTGTCCACTCACCACTGTGCAGGCGCTCATGCGTGCTCTGCTGTATCTGAATGTGACTGTTCCTGTGAAAATGTTCTGACAGACTCTTAGCTCACTTCGAGGAATTCCCCCCAAGGTTTTTTTTTTTTGTTTTTTATTTCCTGCATTTGTTCAGCATTTTGCTCGTTTCTCTCGCCTGTCGTTGAAGTGTGTCTGACTGTGCATTAAAGGGGCGTTGAGGTGAGGCAGGGGTGAGACAGTCTGTTATTTAAAATAAAAGGAAACTTTCTCCACTGAAAAGACGGGATGAGAAGACGGGATGACCTAGGTAGGCTAAAAACGGCTACATGTGCAAAGGCTCGGTCATTCAAAAACATCATGCACGCGTTCTCACACATATGCAATTATGTCTACATGTCTTGCAAATAGTGGGCATTTTATCTGCTTTTAATCTGTTCTATCTTCTCAGAGCCTTGCTCTGATGTTTTTCTAAACAATAGCATTTTTACGAGTATTTTTTTTTTTTATTGGCTCACTTTGGAGACAAGTCCTGTGGACCGGTGAAGTTCATCGAGAATTCTCAGCCACAGTGAGCTAAAGTATGGAAATTCACTCGGAAGACCAACCCTTCACATGTAAAGCACAGGAGTGGGAGCATCATGCTGTGGACTTGTGCTGTGCGAAGGGAAGATCTTACTGGAACGGAATAAACATTTTACATTCCAGAAAACATTGCAACCAAACAAAATATTTTATGTAAAACAACTAAAGATAAAAGGAGAGCATGGTCAAAGCAACAGAGTATTTGTGTGATCCACTATTGAGGATTTATTACAGCGCTCACAGGCCACCAGCGTCAATATCAAAGAAAATATCTGGAAAACCTCAAAATAGCAGAAAAAAGCAGTGAACGAAAGATACCCTAAGAATCTCCAGGGACGACAGATGAAAATGAGCTTGTAGCCATCCCTGGATGGTACAATATATGTGCATAGTGTCAAATAAACAATGAAAAATCTAACAGAATTTTTTTGTTTTTGTTTTTATCCTCAGGAAGATTGTTTAGTTGCTTAGTAACACATTTTTAATTCATGACCCTCTTTTTTATGGGGCTGTAAATATGGACTTGAAAAAAATATTATTTCTTAACTTTCTGCTTTTTGAAAATCAGGTCATCTTTTATTTGCATAGCTCCTAACAGCAACTGAAATTTTCAGAAGGGGTGTTCAAACAGCTGTATCCTACTTAATACAAAAAAATCTTTGCCTACGGCTTCAGATTCTGATAAAAATTAAAAAAACGTATCTAATTTAATCTGTAAACAACAAAAAAACAAAGCAATGAGCAGATGTTATTAATGCATAGATGCTGCAGGAAATGTGGGGAATTTAAATGCATTATGTTTTTAGCTTTGCTTGCTTCAGCATTAAGTAAAGTTCTCCATCAATATTTCATTCACAGACTTTACATGTGTGTAAATACAAGCTGACAAACACACAAAGCATGCGTGCAGATAGATGTGCATCCTCCGGAAGTAGACTTCTTAGTGCCATGCTTAACCTGCTGTGCAGAAACGGTTAACACTTAAGCAGTGTCAAAAAAAAGTTATTTAATTACAGGCCAACGTTGATTACCAGAGGATAATTGTCCCGGCATAGCCTTCTGATTCCCTCTCTCTTCTAATAAATGTCCTCTTATCTTTTTCTACCCTCTCTCAATCCTCTCTTATCAGTCTTTGCCCCGCTACGTATCACTCCATCTCACAAGATGCTCCTCTTTCAGTTGCACCCTTTCTCATTTCTGTCCTTATCTTCCTACCATCTCCCTCCCGTTTCAGCTGTTTTTAATCAAACGCTGTTTCAACATATCAGCTCCATGAGCAAATATAACGTGACAAACAGGGCTACACATATGAACACTGGCATCATCAGACAAATCAAAGCTGCCTACTCAGGGAGGATAAATTTATCCATGTGCAGCTTGCAAACTAAACATTTAGAAGATTATTAGTACAGCATCCGGTAAAGTTACATAAAGCGAGGGTTAGGTTTGGTTTGATTGGCACCAGAGCTCTGCTTGTCCTCGTTTCAGCTGTGGCAGCACAACTTGAGATGAGGATGTTTGGGCAGACTTGATCATAATTAATGTAAAGTTAGATGAAGTATCATAGGTCAGCACAACCTAAGTCAGCCAAGCTTAAACAAAGTTAAAGGTGACTAAGTGTATGCATATTCCAGCTTCATCCTGCCTATTTGCAGCTTGGCGCTGTGCAGTACGAGGAAAAAGGGTCTTCAAAACCACTCTTCCAAAAACCTATGGGTGACATCATGAGGGGGTTTCCAGTCTTCTTATACAGTTTTTGAGTGTAACACCACAGCATGTTTGTTGCACGAACGAGTGAGTCTTGATACTATATGCAAAGTTTATGTATTAATTGGGGAAACACGCATTTTCTTTTGTTACACGAGTACATGTACATAAACCTGTTGACCCCATCCCGCCACATGACGTCTTAATTAGTTCAGCTCTGATGGACTGATTTATGGAAGAAAATGTGTTTCTTTCTCATTTTATTTTTTGTTGTCATGGTATTAAACAGCCGGTCTACAGGGAAGGGAGGTGCTGAGGTTATTGGAATTCATGAGTCCCTTTCAGGACACCTAACATGCTTCCCACCCATCCAGCCAGGCTGGCAGACAAGCAAACACAATTACAGGATCTCCCTTTTCAAGGGAATCCCCCAATAAACACTTGTTAACATGCACACACACACATTGACACTTTGCATGAGTCAAAGTTACCCCACCTCTAAATGTTTGGCAGACACTTTGTTCCTCCCCTGCGCAGAGAAAATAGGGTGGTGACCCCTTGGACAGTCTTTTGGGGAGAGGAGTGTGTGTTATGTGTGACAAAAGAGAACAAAGAGTGAAATGGAGCCTTGGAAAGTGAGCGGAGCGAGGTCTGCGCTCAAGTGTGAGGCGGTAATCAGATTTTATGAGGAAGAGAGAGCAGAGAAACAGCAAGTGTAGAAGGGAAGTGGAGGGCACAGGTGGAGGGGAGAGAAAAGGTGTGCAGGGAGAGATATGCCAAGTTAAAAGACTAGTCCTCTATTTTTCTGCCGTGTCAGCTTCCAAAGTGAGTCCAAGACCGGTGTAAAGCCAGATGGATGCAGCACAAAAGAGGAGATGGACGAAAGTAGGACTGATAGACGAGTGGAGTGAGGAGATAAGACATTTCTGGAAAGCGAGATCAGTACCAAGTTTACAGTAATATCAAACATAAGCAGATTATCTGATCTAAGTATCTGATCATAATTAAAGCCAAAGGGTGTGGAAAAAAACATAATCATGACTTTAGGGAGTAATTTATTTATTGTGTAGCACCGAGGGTTTGAGAGTAATGTCATTTCAATTCTCTGCATGAACCTCACATGTGGCAGAAATAACAATAAACGGGACTTTGACTTCTTTTATTCTGGTTGTGGATGGTGATCCTGCACTCGCTGTGTATGTTCACTGAAGAGGAAATTTCATTTAGCTTCTTTATCTTATGCTTGAATAATGACATTTAAAAAATATTGCATCCTTAGAAATTGTCCGAATAAACACAATATTTAACTAAAAGCATTTGATAGTAATGTCATTTGAGGTGATAGAGATGTAATCATATTGCATGCCATGTTAAAATAACAATCGTAATTTTACTAAAGATCAATGTTAACAGAAGATGCACCAATTACAATTTTTTTCAACAACTTTGATTTCTGTTTTTCTTAAAGGTCAGGCTTTCCAATACTTATTGTATTGATTGCATTGATTGTAATCAGCTGCATACATTAACTTAATCAACGCTGAATTATAGCAGAGGCTGCAGGGTGCCTGCTTTACTTTTAGATGTTCATGTTCAGCGGGGTAGCGCTGCATTTACTGTCTAATTTGAAATAGTTCCAAATTGCAGGGGTTTCTGAAAAAAGATTATTTCACCCAATCCCAATGATTCCCAAAATCACATGACGGGCCCCAATTTCCGATTACATCACCGGCACAGGACGTCACAATTGTTTGTGGTTCCAGATGTTTCAGTTTGTCTTCCTCCAGGGGTTATTCTCACCTTACAGTTAACAACCTGTACAACCATCTCGTCCGTGACTGTGTCAAGGTGACATGCCCTCTTTTAATTAGTAGCCACAATTTTCTTAGGTTTTCATGAAATGTGTTTGAGTCAGCGACCCAGCTCGTTCCGCCCGTCTCTTCCGAGGATTGTGCTTCTTTTAAGATTTGCCATCCAGTTTTGCCCACATGCTTCTGAGGTACAGCAAATTATACAGCACACTTTGAAGCTCGGTGGCATTAAACATGGGGAACGCGGATAGATGTACTCTGATGTGAGTCTGCGCTCTGATGTAGTTGATGTAGTTAAAGTCTTGTGGACTGGGGAAGTTCATCGACAAGTCTCATCCAGATGTAGTTAACAAATCTCAACAGCTCACTGAATGACATATTTTCAGACATAGCTGATGCCAAATAAAGTTGTTTATTGTCAAAGTTTCCCATTTGATATCCACCATCCCTCCTTTATGAGAGAAACAAGTTAAGATACTTATATACTCTTCAGTGTAAAATAGAACGCTGTAACTTGCATTTTACCTGAACCCTATGGAGGTAATAGTGCAAAGACATCATAGCGGGTTTATTTTACAGCATGTTTACCACTGCGTCGCATCACTCTGCTGGTAACAGCGCCGTGACAGTGTTTTGAGACTGTTGACGGCAGTCCTGAAAGTGAAATGTCCCGCTGTACTAACCAGAAGACTTCAGCTGCCCAAAAAAGTTAACCACTTCTTTCGTCTTACTTTACGTTTCATGACGGACCAACTGTTTTCAGATGGTGACAGATCTGACAGGCCAGTTTAGCACTCAGGCTCGACTAATAGGAAGCATTGCTTTTGACCGTTCGATGGCAGGAGTATGTTGCTTCAGAACTGACGCCCCTGCGTATCGTCACAGATGCTGGCCTTTGATCTGTAAGCTGGCCCCCTCTGCTGTACTCTTTAACCCAGAGGCACAGCATCCAGGATTTCTAAAAAAAAATATTGTTACTGCTGTCACGATGTTAGATGGTATGAATCCTGCACACTCGTTTATCTCCGTCAGTGTGTGTTGTCTCATTATTGTAACGCAAGCCAATAAAGTACTTCTGAAAATGAGCTGAGTTGGGGACAAAGTAGAGGAGAATTATAGCACAGCCGCGGGAGTGAAAGAAAGACAGATGTTTAGTCCTCGCAGAGTGTAGTAAGTCTTGGCAGCTGAGACACGTGTGTCTGCCATGGCATGCGGTTATAAAGGAGCAGGAAAAATCAGGGGAAAGGGAAGGAAGTGGAGGTTACACGGAAAGTAAGACAGGGTAAGAGAAAGGAACGGCACGATGAACAACATGATTGGACCAGTAGACGAAAAAGAACAAGAGGAAGATGAAGGGAATATGGGAGAAGAAAGTGTGATTAAGAGTGAAAAAGGGCAATGGGCAGACCTGGAAGACTAACTAAACAAGTAGAAAGTTATACATGTGTAAAAGATGAGAGGCTGAGCATGGGTAAGCCCAAAAGGAACAGGAAGAATTAGGAGGGCATGCTGCAGTCTGCCAATACGTGAGTTTCACAAAAACAGCTGACAAGTAGATGAACTAAAGAGCTGGTGAAAGACAGAGACGAGAGAGGCAGAAAACACGGCGGTGGAAAGGGAGTGTGATATGTATGAAACGAGACAGAGCAAAGGTGCGCAAAGAGTGATGTGGAAAAGAGTGAATGGCATCACAAAAGATGAATATGAGCGGGAGGGGTGTGCTGAATAAGCAGTGGAAGAGAAATAAACCAGAGATTGGGGGATAAGACAGGCAGAGATGGCAGGAAAAAGCTCGAGGAAGGATTCACAGACTCCCCACAACTCAGCGAAACTTTGATGAATAAAAATCCAGGATAATTAGGGCAATAAAACACAGCGCTGGGGAAGGATTGTGCACTTTAATGTCCCAGTCCTTGACAAACAGTCATCGTGACTTAATGGCAGACGCATGAGAAAGACGCCTGATCTGTGCATTTACGATACAAAGATTGCAGGATGGTGTTGGAGGATTAGTGGTATTTAACTGTAAAAAGGTTTAGTTAACACTGTTAAATACTCGTTTAGCCATTTCTTTTCATTTCCCCTGCAAACTACAGAGTAATCTCAACTTAAATAGGGGCTTATAATGTCTACACCACATACATATAAAGACCTTGGATACTGACTGAAATGGGTCAGTCCTTCTCCAAACTGCAACATGTACTAAAGGCAAACATTAACATTAAATGCAGACATAAGGGATTTGACGAACATGAGTTTTCAACACATCTTCATTGCACTCACAAGTAACTTGTGTATAACAATACTACCGCAGTTGCAGCTGGTGTGTTAATTGCGTTTTATCCCCTCAGGCGCGGTGCAGGATTGAAACAAGCCTTCTGAGGGGGCTGTTAGGGGAAATTTAAAGGATGTGCAGGGCAGCTAATTACTAGTTATTAAGAACTGAGCTGGCTAATAAAAGAATGAGATGCTAAGATGATGAATCGCGCTGTGGGAAAAGCGTGTGCATGTGTATGAGAACAAAATATGTTAACATCAGTTTTAGGCTTCACAACAACCGAATATGCTTGACAGTTGGGTTGCAGTGACAGTGGCTTTGACCTGCAGGCTTGTGTTTTGTTTTTTTGATTTTCTCCCACTGTTGTATTTGTAAACTCAGGCTTGAGCCTCTAGGTATATTCATGTTCACAAACAATTTACTCAATTATTAATATAACGAAAGAGTCCTTTTTGCATCACAGAGGTTGACTTATGTTTTCACTCTGTATTTGCTTTCGTGTCATCCTTGCAAGTGTGGTCCTAAAGACCGCAGAGGGGGATTTTTTTGATTTGGCACGGTTTTATACAGATTAAATTAAGATAAAACAGCTGTCCATAATAATGACGCCACTGCACGAGAGTGTGGTTAGTGTTAGTATGAAAGTGAAGATGTTTGGTGCCCAGATTAAGGGCCTGAATGCCAGTGTGCTCACAGGTGAAGTGGCTGGTGTAATCCCGCTCGGGTCACTAAGTGGTTTTAAAAGGGCATCAACAGTTACAGTTTCCAAAATAGCGTCTTTTATCTCGTTATGAATTAGTTACTAAACAAAAGCAATTAACAGGAACTCCAACATCTGGAAGATTTTAGGGCACCATTTAGCCCCGTCTCAGACTTACAGTTTCCCCCATTCATCTGATGCCAAATGAAGAAGTCAGCTTCATAACTAAATGAGCACCCTGGGCATCCCTCCATAAATGTGGGGACAGCATTCTCACTGAAAGACTGGCATCTTTGAAGTGGAAAAACCATGCTGATTTATTTATGTTGCTGTATTGAAGACTTCTGCATGTTGGTGTCATTGGTGGCCCCACTGCAGCCTCCGGTCATGCTGGAAATACAGTAGAGAGCAAGACAACAGCAATGCGCTTAACTAAAGTTAAAGATACTCATTTTTAAAGTAAAGTAAAACAAAACAAAACAAAAAAAAAACCCCAATAAAAACGTTGATTGCTGGAGTGCAATGGAACCTGTGAATGTAAGAAGCTAATGACTTCTTTAAAAAACTTTCTCAAGTTTCTCGTTTCTCAAGTTTACACAGGTAGACGAGCTGTTTTTAACTCCTCCCACTCACAGCACATGTACGACGCTCATATGATTAACCATGTCCCTGTTAGATGGAATTTAGGACCAAATAGTTGAGAAGAAAACACCTTTAATCCCTAATCTCACGTGAACTTTACATTAACTTTACACATTCAATATAGAAGTATTTTGAAGTTTCTGTGCCTTTGCCATTTAACTCACTGATGTTTCATTACACAGGCAGCATTTGTTTTAAACTCTTCCGACTTTGAAAGATCCCACAGACGATGCAAGTCAGTGAACAGCCATAACTTTAATCTATCCCGAGATGAGGTTAAAAAAAAAAAAATCAGTATTTCACAGAACTCTCACTAAAATATTAGAACAAAATGTGCAGCAGCGGAGTAAAGACGGTTACGTTTCATCATTTGTTACTAATTGGTCATAAATTGTCCCGAGGCGGTTAGATTGTCCATGTTTCAACATATTGTCAAAGCTGTCTTGAGGTCCAAAAGTGCTGCCTGCATGTGATT
The DNA here is from genome assembly GCA_014839995.1 of Xenentodon cancila. Classification (NCBI taxonomy): domain Eukaryota; kingdom Metazoa; phylum Chordata; class Actinopteri; order Beloniformes; family Belonidae; genus Xenentodon; species Xenentodon cancila. The sequence goes on along the minus strand of CM026201.1, from coordinate 15,596,400 downwards.
AATAATTTGAGCTGCAGGATCTGGATGTCCATATTCATGCAGCAATAATATGTGAGATTGCAGTAAGAAAGCATAAGCTAAACATTTTAAGCTTTTCAAATCATTTTAGCTGCTTATGGCGGTACTTTATACAAGCTGACGTGTCCAGCGCACAGTGCTCAATATAGTCGATGCAAATTTGACTTTAGTACATCAAAAACAGTTCAAGAGCGTGAACTCGGAACGGACGGCAAAAGTGCATAAGGTTTGCGGTAATAAAAGAATGGTAAACTGAGGCAGTGCTGCACAGAAGGTCCTTCTGTCCGTCTGTCCTAATGTAAACAGTAAAGTTTTTTACATGTAAACACGTCACGTCGTGTTTTTCACTTTAACCGAGTGAAGAAGCCATTAATGGTACAAATCCCATATACGAAAAGGGACTGTCGACTGCTGTCTTCACACCTTTTGCATCACGCGTAGGCAAGCTGAGTGTCCTTTGGGGATAGTTTTTTTTTTTATTTATGCCATTTCTGCTGTTCCACTTGTCACCCAAAACATCTGCTGTAATTCCTGTGTCCACTTGACTGAGCAGCTGCTCTTATAGCATTTCATGGGTACAATCTGCGGCCATGTATCCAGCTGTTCAGCTCGGTGAAAAGGTTAAGGTACGGAGAAACTCATCAGACTTTAAACTTTGTGACGCGCATCCCTGCTGCATCTGTGATGTCTTTCCACTAGATCTTCTCATCAAGTGGGCAAACGTTGCTACTAATGTTGCCTGGGTGTTGTACGGGAGTTGCAGCTCGCAGTCGCGCACGCTTCAGCCGCTCGTTTCAGATGGTGGAATAGATTGGTTGTGCTGCTGCCTTAAGTTGCCAGGAACTTTAAGCCATCCTAAAGTATATGTTTTTATCAAGTTTGGCTTCTACTGAGAATATGTTGAAACATCACCACTCATTCACAATCCACGCAGCACAGCAAACCAAGTTTAATGCAGACCTGTGCTGCAGTAGGCCAATGACACATTTGGAAAAGAGAGAAGGAAATTAAGAGAGGCAGATTTCAGCAATTAAGTCATTTACTGTGACTGAAGAATAATCTTTGGCTCCTATTTAAGAGTGAAGCCTCGTTGTAATACAGGAACACTTGTAAATAGTCAAATTCGGACATTATTCTCTAGATAAAGACGCAAAGAAGTACAACCTTTCACATGTTTTCGGTACCTCTTCAAACTTTAAATTACAAGATACACGTCCTGAATAAAGCATCATGATAGCAGTAGGTTTTTGGCGGCAGGACACAGTAAGTTTGAGAACATGACAAATGTCAGAAGTGACACCACAGAAAGAGGAGAGCTGGCGCTCTTTTCACCCCAGGAGATTTGTCCCAGCTGAATGAAAGAGATAAACACTGTATGTTTTATAGTGTGTGTGTGTGTGTGTGTGTGTGTGTGTGTGTGTGTGTGTGTGTGTGTGTGTGTGTGTGTGTCTGTGTTGTCGAGAAACTGTTTGTCAAATCCTCTAGTGCACTGTGAGAGCTATGTCTTTGTTACTCTGACAATGGCGTCCTGACACAATTGAAAAATATTCGTTTTTTTCCTCCTCTGTCAAACACTTTTATCTTTCCTTCTCCGACTGTCAGCATTTCTCCCGCCTCTCTCCCCCTCTCCCTTTCTGATTCTTCATTTGCACGTCTCAGCATTTCTTCTTCTACCCCTGTCTTCTCTTGTCTTCATTAGTTTCCCCTCTCCTGTTTTCATTTCATCGTTAACTCTCTGAATTTTGGGACCTGAGCAGCAGAGAGTGAGGAAGGGTGCGGAGGAAGGAGCAGAGAATACAAATACAGAGTTGAGGAGGATGATTGGGGATAGGGGATGAGTAGGAGAAAGTGGAGAAGGCATCCTTAGAGGGCAATCAAAACGGAAAAAACGAGACAGTTTCAGGAAGAAAAGTAAAGGCAGGAAAAAGAGAGGGAAAAAAGGAAGAGGAATGGCAGGAGGACAGTGCGATGTGCTACTGTAGAGCCTGCAGGAGGATAAGTGATCCCAGTGGTAGATAGAAGGTCAGACACACACTTGACAGTCAGCCCACTTCTTAACCCTGCGCTGAAACCACACACACTGACAAAGACAGGCAATGCTGCGCTTGGGCGCATTCTTCTTCTTGACACAAACATATAAGAATGCACTCTCACGGACACGAACAGCTGATGTGAGGGCAGACAGACTGGGAGCAGGATGGCTGTCAAAACATCAGCATCTGCTCAGCATCGCACACAACGCTACAAGCAAACACACACACACACACACACACACACACACACACACACACAAGTCCCGCAGACGGTGTCCAAACGGTCCTTAGAGGGAGTCTGATTTTTGATAAACTTGCCCAGCTGGGGCATAAAAATAGAAAAAAACTAGTTTATGAATACACACACACACACACAGACATATATACACTATGTACACAGAAAAAAAATTCTTTGATTACTTATTTATCTAGTCAACAACTAGAGATTTTAGGAAGAAGAATTAACTATATAAATGGGCCTGTTTTAATTTATTATATTTAAATTAATCAAATATCGATTATAAAAGATGTGTTATTCATTTGTGAGGGAAATCTATGATTTTTTTTTAAAGGTTTGACTAAGATTCTGTTAAAAACTATAATACAGCAATTATAAAATATTTTTTTGTAATTTTCTTTTAATTGAACAATTTAATGAGGAAAAATATTGACCAGTTTTTCTCCAAAACTGAAGCAGGCCGTGGGGCGTTCTCTGTGTGTCACTGGAAATCCAGAAAACGAAACGCTCCAGGCGACTGGATACAGGTGTTTACATAAATCCAACTGAAAAGAAATTCCAGTATATCCTTTACTCACCATATTTCTTTTTTACTCGTTTACCCCCATAAAAGAGCACTTGAAAGCAGGACATTATTGGACAAACCTGGGGCTTAAAATAAAGAGGTGTATTCGTACTTCTGCGAAACGACAACAGATGCACCTGGTAATAAAACCTGAGCCGTCGGACTTTAAATGAACATTACACGTTGGCATCGGATGTTGAAATGCCGGCTGTGGGAGTGATTGGTGCATTGGGCCTGGCTTCGGCAGGCTGCGTCTGTGGCGTGAAACGGGATTCTGGTAATGCAGAATAAGAGCAGTATCTCCCTCTCTGTTGCGTACTTTGAGTTCAGGTGATGTATCAACATTTTTTTAATGCTTTTTCCTCATTTCCTGAAAATGCCAGGGATTCTGCGTGGATGCTCCTAGGTTCTTTTTTAGCCTGCTTTCCTTTGCTCTCTGACATTGTGCACGTCCAGGAAGATGATGCTGTTTCATTTGTTGGGCCAGGTTTGATGTCCTGCATGTTTTGTTTGTTCCTCTGGGGGTTATTCTTACTTAAAACTTTACCATCATGTTGCTTCCATAAGATAGGTTCTTATGCAGGAACACACTATTTTCTTTTGTGTAATATAAAGCTCACAAGTTAATCTGAATTGTCTGAAAAAAACACTTTTCAGCCAGAATACCACTGGTCTGATCTTTATCAAGCCCTCTAGCGTGTGCTTTTTAGCAAACTGTAGATTACGTTCTTTTTAGAGAGCAAAACCTTTGTATTTGTAGTTACATTTGTTGCTGAGTTGGGGTTTTTTTTTGTATTCTTTTTTGAAATCCTCAAATTTGGCAGTAGATTGTGAGGAGTGAGTTTGCAGCTCTCAGATGCAGAGGGAGGGGGACCTGCAGGGTTGGTGAAATAGGAGAGACACCTGTACTGCTGCAGCCTTACAGAAGAAGCAGGTTATCTAACGCAACATCAAACTGTATCGACATGAACAGTCTCATTTTATATCCTGCATGATATAACAGATACAAATCAAACTGAGCAGTAATAGCACAGCGACCAACCTGACATCCTATTACTTGATAACGCCTGACTCTAATTTCATTTTCCACTGAAGACTCAGTGCTGCGTAGCGTATTTTTACATGCACTGATACATAATATGGACTTAGTACTCTTAATAAATAAATGACAAATTTACTGGGTTATCTTTTTCATGTGTGTTTAATCTTGTGCACATTCTGGTGTGTGTGTGTGTGTGTGTGTGTGTGTGTGTGTGTGTGTGTGTGTGTGTGTGTGTGTGTGTGTGTGTGTGTGTGTGTGTGTGTGTGTGTGTGTGTGTGTGTGTGTGTAAATCAGGGCTAATTGATTGTCCTTGTCAGCCCTGCTGTTCAGACTGCAGTAGCTGTCAGAAAGGACCAACTGCTTCTCTAACAAGCCTCACAAACACACACATTCACACTCATACAAGCGCACACATTATTACATTAACCCTTCACGTAGGTGCAGTTTTGATGAAAATGAGTCTCAAACCTTCACAAACATGCATATTCACGCATGCACAAAGCCCAACAAATCTTTAAGATGCCTGTGGTGCGACTGCGTCCCGGGTGGTTTACATGACATTTGCCAGTTTGGGGCACATATGTTAAAGGCATTGGAGCGGAATTCCCAGGACTTTTGTGATATGTGGCAAACAACAGCCTCGGTGCAACTATAAGTCTAAATTATACAAAAGAGAAAAATCACCCTCTGTTTTACGGCAGCAGCAGTTCACAACCTAAATAGTGGAGATACAGGACTGAACATAGATTAAAAAAAAAAAAAAAAGATTACACACATGTCAGGCAACACTCTTCACCAAGCTACACATAGTGCAGAGACACGTGCGCTCAGACGGGGAGGATATTGCTGACAAGGTTCCAGTAAATACGCTCCATCACGCTGCGGGATGTTACATAGGGACAAGCCACTCTCATCCCTCATCCTTTCCGTCTCTGTCCCGCCCCTCCCTCAAACCCTCCTCTGTGTTTGTTGTTATAACCGGAGCTGGCTTCCAACGCCCACTTGCTTCTTCCTCTTACTTTTCTGTCCTCCTTGAAATCATGGACCCAAGTTCAAGTTATGTGTGTAAGAATGAAAGAAGAAGAAAAAAAAACTACAATAGATATTGCAGTATCTCCAAGCAGCTTAGATGGTACAAGAACACATGGAGCATAATTTTTATTATGATTGATGCAGTTCTAAAAAATAATGATGATTTTTTTTTATAAGCTTTTATGTTGATTAAACCATGTAGATGAGGAGACTAACATAAGTGAAGTAACTGATATGAATTAGGCACTGCTGTAGCTTACAGGTTGGACATAATTTATGCTTGCCAATGCAAATGTGTTGACCCTGAGAGATGCTTTAATATGCATAGATTATGCATTTAACCCGAGGCTTCCTAGTTTGCACAGCTATGCATTCTGCTGCCTGCATGTATGTGAAAGCGCTGAGCAGCTCTGCATCTGGTTGTGTGCTCCTCCTTTGCATCCATGTGTCAAGGCTGCCAGGGCCGTTCAAACACTGCGTCTCCACTGACCTGTCCTCGGTGCTGACTCAGCCAGTGTTGCTCCCTTATGCATTATTCAGCAAGCTTAGCCAAGGTGTTAAAGAGGAGCGCGTCACAGTGGAGGACGGGAGCTCGCTAAGTGGACCTGCACAGGCCAAGGAGAGTGAAGAGATGTTAGGTTTGTGCGGTGCAGAGATTAGCCTGTGGAAACAACAGTGAAGCTGTGCTCCGTTTTCATTCACTCCCATCTCCAATTGGATTTAAGGTTGTTCAAATTTAAAGTAAATCTGTTGGATATGTAAAAAAAACAACAAAAAAAAACACCAAATAAGTGCTAAGATACTGGTATCTGTATTTATGTGACATAAATTCACTGCAGCTGTCTGCTAATAATGGCGAAGCTGCTGGCATCAGCTGATTGTGTTTGAATTGCATCTCTGTTTACATTATTCTCTCCGGTCAAACCCTCTGAAGTGTCAACTAACTCCAGCAGAATTTAATTAAACTTCAACGAAATGCATATAAGGTTGTTCTGTATGTAATACTAACTCGACGGAAGGCTTAACGTGGTATTATATTAATGGATATTGCATTAGCGTGAAAACAATTTAACGAAGCAGGTACATCTAAAGTGCAGCTCCTGGTTCCAGCGCTGGAAAGCTTTGCTGATGTTATACAAATAAGTTTAAAATTATTCATGCTGTTTAACTATTTTACATGTACTCCGAACTGGATGACGCAAGATAAAACATTTGATTTTTTTTTTTTCTTAGTAGTTAAAAACCATCAGTTGTGTTGGTGGGTCTCTTTGTTTAGAAAATCTGACCATAGCTTGCAGTTTTTGTGTTAAATGTTGCTCAGTTGCATGTTTCATGCGCTTTTGTGAAGTCTAGAGCTGCGCGATCAGCTCACATAATCAGCATAACTCATTATTAAAATTTGTTGGCATAGAATATTTAGGGTTGACACGAATTAAACCAGGTTAGTGTTAAAGAACAGGTCTTTACCGCTCAGAGGGGAACGTTAATTTGTTATTGTAATGCAGTAAGGGAAGTGCAGGGGGCAGTATACCCCGCAGGTGGCTCACAAGAGAAGAAAAGGGAGGTAGTAGGCAAGAGCCATTTCTCAATATGCGTCCTTATCTGAATTATCGTTATAATTTCAAGAACACATCTGAGCAAGAACAGAAGAAATACCCGGATGTGTTCTTGGCCCGCCCGTTTTATCGAAGATGCATCTAGCGGAAGTTTGTGTAGACTTGAGACAGCAAAGTATCCCAGAATGCATTTCGTGCCAACAAGGGAAAGTGATAGAAAAGGCGAGGGGAGTAAACGAAGTTAGAACTTTATTTTTGTTTGACAGAATGTAGTTTTAAAATGTTTACATGCAAGAATATCGTTATTATCACTTTATATTTGAGGTAAAGTTTTAGAGTGTATTTCTTCCTTTTCACTGCTACCAAACTTTATTTATAATGCAGCAGGCGAAAAAAAGTGTATAAATCCATTAAAAACACATTGTATAAAGTAACGCTTATACCGACAGGAGCAATATATGCCCCAGTCTCAGTTGTTTTAGTGTTTCGGGTGCTTTTTATAACCAATTACACATTATGTGTACAGTGCTATATGTGTTAGGCTGTTAGATGTTCCAGTTGCAGAAAGATGCGTTCTTGCATCCTTCTAAGTACGTTCTCCCAACTCGCACCTGCCAAGTATGGACTTCCCAAGAGTGCAGGTCCGTACCTGTGTTCTTGAGAATGGAGAAACGGCCCAACCCCAGATGGCACATAGGGCAGCCTATGCAATGCCAGTGAGAGCTTGTGTTACCTGGCTAAGTCAGTCATTTTCTACCTGTATCTTCCATAGTTTGTGCACCACCACTGGTAAAACACATGTGTGAGTTGGGATAAAAACCATGGCAGCATCCTAGCGAGGCTTGTGGAAAGCCTAATCACACCTGCAATCTCTTTTACAAGTGGGGAGGATGCATCATCCTCCAACTTGTAAAGGACTCTCACAGCTCGTACGTATGACCGGGCAAAGCATTTTGGAAACACCTATATGTGCATATATTCCACGTTTAAGTAAACACACACTATCAACCAGTACAGTTAGGAGGAAAGCAAAGCAGAATTGTACAACAAACTATTCCTTCCTTTTTTTCTTCTTTTTTTTAACCATTATGTTCTTGGAACACCTAAAACAGAATGTTGTTATTATTATTATTATTATTATTATTATTATTACTAATTATCGAAAGGAGTAATACATGAGAATCACTGAAATTGATTTCATTTTCAAATATTTAACAGGGTTGTTCCCTGATTTTGTGTTTACAATACAAAACATATTATTTTGACTTGCTTAAAAGAAAACTTTTTTGATGGACTCCATTTCACTTCGTCCTCTTTGTAACCACTAATATCATACCCAATCTAGGAGAGAGCATCCTATCCATCCGCTTTCTATCCATTCTATCCACTAATTTGCCTTACTGAAAGATGCCTGAAAGGAACTTGTAAAAGTTAAGTGGATGTTAAAACCGATCAAAGACCCAAAAGGGCCATCGAAGCCCTGAGGGGAAAAAGTACAGACCAGCTGAAAAACTCCAGTACCAACGAAAATATTAAAAGCATTGTAACTAGTGGTTTTCTACTGATGTTTCTTCTTCTGCATCCTTTGAAATAGATAAAAAAAAAAAAAACAGATGCTGATGAATTTGCACAAGCTGGTACACCTCTCAACAAAGCAAGTGAAACACTAAAAGAAACAGACACATTACTTCACAGAAACAGAAGACGCCGTCAGTGCCTTTGTTTAGTATTGAGTCCAGTTTAGACATGCTCTGTGGTGCAGCCTGCACACTGTTTGATGTGTTGAGGTATCTTGGGGCCTTCCTTGTTCTTTCCACAGTAGCAATGGATGTGTTCCTTTTCTGCCTTTCCATGGTTTAAACCCAGTCCTTCCTCGTCTTCCCTGCCATTATATTTAGTTTTTCTTGCTCTCCATTTCCTCATCAGTCTCTTTTTCTTACCTCTGTCTCTCGGTACTCCATTCAATCCCCGTCTTTTCTTGTCTCTGTCTCATCCATGCCACTGTCCTTCATCTATACTCCCTGTCAGCACTGCTTTCTCATCCTGTTTTCATCTTCATTTTGTTATTGTCTGAATTTCCGCCCATGTTTTTACCATGAAAAGAAGAACTCTCCAGCTCGGTAAACAGAGTTGTGATCATATCCACATCTGTTTGTCCAACCCCCTCTCCTGCCCGTGTCACAGGACATGCCTTTGTTTCAGCTGTAAAAGAAAAACCATACAAACCTTCTCACACGTATATTAACACACATAACTTCACTTACACAAAATCTCCAAAATCCTTAAAACAGACTTATGTGCTCTCCCCGACGCCCCTGTAGCACTCAAACTCGTTCTCATGCAAACTCTCGCATGCTGACGCTGTCACACTGAAAACATCCACCCACACAGACACATACTGAGGGTGTTACCCCTCCTATGAGTGGAGAATACAGAGGCACAAACACCCAGCAGTGTTTTGAATTGTATTAAAATTGTCCCCAGGCAGGGGGGCTGTAAGGACAAGCGCTAGGTCATAATGAACTTTTATTTTTACAGTCTTGAAGGTGAGGAAATATACCAGTGTCAAGAGAAAGAAAGTGAGTTGGAGAAACGCTTGGTATATAGGTATAATGACGGACAAAATTTGGTCTCCCTGGTCCAAATTTTCATTACTGCTGGACAGTAATAGATGGACTGGTTTCCAAAAGCCATAAAGGCAAACACAAAAAGTTATTTTTCAACATTTTATACTCTATTAGTGTATCATTTTTTTGTTGTATACAATACTAGAGTAAAATGAATAAAGCAGTGCAGTGAGAGCCAAGGTATCAGACTTTAATGTACTAGATAGTGGTATGGTTTCCTGAGAGTTACTGTTTTAGTGGGGAGGCCGTTTAAATTAAAAATGTATAAAATGACTTCTCAAACGTGTCTTAACAATCAAAAGCTTCTGATTTTTAAATGTAATTTTAAAATGACTGTTAATAGAAACAGTGAAAATTGAGCTGAAATAATATAAGATTTAGAAACTTTGGAAGATAAAACGCTTGTAAAAAAAAAAAAAGAATAAAGAAAGAAAGAAAGACTAATCAAACTATTGACTATGTGACTGAGGAAGACGGATTAGCAGACTACAGTGATGCATCATTGCTTTACTTTGCATCAACGCCTACACAATTATCCTTTTAATGGGTGAGGGATCAAAAGAGAAACATGCCATCACCTAAACATTCAGCATCAGAAGTGTGAAAATGAACACTCTGACGCATCTAATGATTTTTGGAAAGAAGAACTATAGACAGATGAATTAAAAACAGACCTTTGGCTTGAATGAGCATCGGTATGTTTGTAGAACTGTGATGGACGGGCGACCTGTCCAAGGTGTATTTCTGCCTCTGGCCTATAATGAGCCGGGATAAGCTCCGGCAGAACGCCGTGACCCTGCAAAGGATGAAAACAGGTATAGAAAAGCTAAATTTTTGAGAATTTTGAGAGGCTGTTTTCCCTTGGCAACAGTTATTGCATATGATTAATGAATACTGACATAGGCCAAGCTGTCAAGTCCTGGGATATGCAGATATTTCATAGCTTTGTATTTAGTATGACATTTTCCCTGTGTCCATTTTAAAGTTGGTACAGTACCATTTTATTTTCCTTTCCAATACCAACTCCAAGACCTGGACTTTGGGCGCTGGCCAATACCGAGTACTTATTTGATGCCAGAATCATTTTTAATGTCTTTCTTAAAAAAAACATGGCAAAATAAACTGTTCTTTTAAAATTGCCATCAAATAAAGAATATATTTACTCTATGAAGTAAACAAAGTAAATCACAGCCACATATATGTAAAATATCGAGTATTTATATTTTGGTAGCTAAACTGAATGGAGGTCCAGGTGGATGAGAGCAGTTTCAGAGAAATGTTTCCAGCCTGGGGAAGTGCACCAAGGCTCCACATGTTTAATCGTACAAAAAAATCCAATATTTTCAATTTCCGACAGGGGCTGGCCATTCAGGACAATGGAACTTGACAATTTTATACATCATTGCTGTGAGTTTCTGGCTGTCTTTGGGGACTGTCTCTTATTTCTAAAAGCGAGCATGATTGCTGCTTAAATGCTAAATAAGTTGTTTGTGTTATTTATAACATTCACGACACCTCTGGAAAACGCACACATTAGTTAGTGTGATACAGTTTTCCTGGTGGGATTTTCCGGCCTGAAATGACACCATATTGCCAACATAATGCTCAGCAGCTACATCAGTCAACAAACTCACGGTCACAGCTTCCCCACTAGAAATGCTCAAAACAGGAGTTTGCGTGGCAGTATATCTCAACTTCCTGTACTTGCTTTTACAGCAATAAGGAGAAATTAGGATTCAAATGGTGCATAGACGTAAACACTCGGCGATACGGATGACCTCATCTGCAGCAGTATCACCAAGTATTTCCTGTACTCTACTCTGTACTGTAGTTCATTAATATAGCACTCAAAGATTTTTTTTACCACAATTTAACTGTCTGTTCTTTGACATTTAAGCACTGCACAGTGCAGATCATTTAAAGATATCTTTTTTTTTTTAATTATGTCATCAATTTAAGTAACGTCTTAAGAAAACGTAGGTGTTTGATTAAACTATGATACGTATTATTTTAGACACTTTTCATGTACACTTTCCATTTAGAGCAAAACACGGAGGAGCGTTCAGCTTTTATGCTGCACAGATCTGGAACAAACGGCAGGGACGCTCACACCCTTAACTCCTTTAAATCAAGGTTAAAAACTTATTTGTTTACAGCTGTCTTTGATTGAATTATTTAAACCACTTTGAATTTAACTTTAAACCCCGTTAACTTCAGTACTGCACTGTGACTCTTGCCTTAGTCTAACTTTTCTTTATTGTGCCACTGCACTGTAACTCCTATATATATATATTTTTTGTCTTTAATTTTTATGTTTTTATAACATGAAGCATCTTGAACTGCCTTGTTGCTGAAATGGGCTTTACAAATAAACCTGCCTTCCCTTGCTATGGAAACCAATAGACTAAAATGTTGCTGTGTATTGACTGCAGTATAATCGCCATCACGCTAGTGTGTTGTGTCCCACTGTGTTCTTCCTGTAGAACCTCCGTGCTCTATAATTCATGAAAATGCACACTCCAGGTACCTCAGCACATTAGATGAATTCTTATGCAGCCTTCTTAATGCCCTGTACACTCCCAAGCACCCTTTATTTGACACATATTTAGCGTGAAGAACAACATAGTACCTCCTGTCATTCAGTTTTTTCTGCATTCTGCCTCTCTGCATTAAGCCATCACTTCATCCCAGAATCCCAGTTTTGCAGCACACTTTCTGCTAAAACTGGCAGTTTTTCTCATAATTGGTTTTAGCAGCAAAGATAGGGCTTTGTTAAGATAATAATCTTGAGAGAGGAGCATATAGTAAGAGCAATATACAATGTGCTTAGTAAGTATTGACAGATAAATCAGACAGCTTGTGCTTGATCCTGAAGCATTAAATATTATCAAACATGAGCGTGTCTATGAGCCAGAACCAGTGAAAGAATTAAACAGAGCTTCACTGTTTCCGCTGCAGTCAGAAGGAGATGGAAAACTCGAGTAGGGAAGAAGCTGCAGGATGGAGGGAACTGAGGAAAGTAAGAAGAAGAAGAAGAAGTAGTAGTAGGGAGAGGTGGGGTGAGAGCCGATGCTGACCAAAGCTGACACCCCTCGGCATGCAGCATTCACCCCGAGGGTGTGTGCATATGTGTGTGTCTATGTCTTTTTTCATGCCTCTATGCTTTTGTGAGCGTGACTGAGAAACAGGAAAGAATATTTAAAGCTGATTTGCCATGAGAGAGTGGCAAAACAGTGGAGCCAGCAAAGGCTTTGATAAGTAGCACAGCGATGCATAGAAGTGCACATACACACACACCCACGCACACACACAGACACACATGTCTTGAACTAACATTCAGCCAGATGGAAACGGCTTTGGTTGTATCTCATGGGTGGAAATACTCTGAGGGTGCATGTAAAGCTTCCCACATCAACAGCCAATACACACTCTCATGCACAGAAACACAGATCCATATACAGTGATAAACAGATGTGCACGTACAAACACACTTTCTTTCACAACCAGCGTCATAAAGACAAACACATGCACACACACTCACTGTCTTTACTGTTAGTTTGGCTGTTAATGGGAAACGCCGCACACGATTAACAAAGTCGAATAAACCGATGAGCAGCTCACTGAAACATTTTCAAAGAAATATGTCGTAGTGACAACAGCAACAACACGACGAATAAAAATAGATACGTGACTTATTTTTATGTAAATAAGGGTCCTGCAAAGCTTTTCAACAAACCATTATCAATATCAGAGCTGCTTTTTGGTATCAATACTTTAAAAAAAAACAACAAATTAACAAAGTGAGAAGTGATTCTCTAAAATGTAAAACAAGACATAAATACACGACTTGTAAATACGTTAAATGTTTCAAAGGTTTTGTTGTATTAATTTTGGATTAAACATTCAAGCAGCTTTTTCTATCACTGATGAGCGTCTTCACTGCACTCATTGCACTGACCAGAGATATGACATCTGACCCATGTTGCTCACTATACTTTGCACTTCTCTGATTATATAAACAAGTGTCTTTATGTGAGCTGCTGTCACTATTTGAAAAACCTCATATTTCATCTCCTACTGAACTACTGTTCTGTGGTACACAGCCAAACAGATGTGAACCGAGTGTAAACTGTAACATCACATTAGGACCAGCATCTTCCTTAAATTGTAAATGTCCATCAAAACAAATGATTTATTATTTATTACTAGTTGTTAAGAACTGGCTAGAGAGCATACTTCATCACACTGGACTCAAGGGCTAAAAATGCTTTTTTTTGTTTTTTTTGTAGGTGAAAGCACAGATGTTATGTGGTTTGCTTGTGGTGGCTTTATGAGAATTAATTTTGAGGAGATGAAAGTAAGACTGGATGTGTTAGGCAGGGGATGACAGATGTTGGAAATGGGGTCACCTTGTTACAGGTATTGTCCTGTGGGAATGCGTCTTTGAGTGAGAACATATCAGCTGTCACTCGAGAAAAACAGAGCTTGGTTTGCACAGAGTTTAAACAGAGACTAGTATTAAAAAGGATCAAGTCTAATATGTTTCCAAAAAAATGCCTTTAACAAAATCAGCTTTTGATTAAGACTTCAATATGAAAATTAATAAATGGTTGTGTGTTTGTTTGTTTTTTAAATCAAGCCTTTTCTATATGACTTAAACACTCTTGCACATGAGCTATTTTTCATTCTGTGATGCACCGTGTTGCTAAGTGGTTAAAGCGTGATTGACACTTGGATCAGGAATAGATATGTGAGCCATGAAGAACATCACACCCTGGCACTGGAGGTGGGAGAGCCAAGTTTAATTAGTGAGAATTTACCCACATACAACCTCCCTGACACCCATGGATGCAAAGCTATTCTCTTGAAACTTAACACTTTCACAAACACACTTACTTACTTACTTCCTTCCTCCCTCTGCAGATGCAAACTTACCAGTCGCGCGGTATCACTGTCACATTTATGTGTCAGAACAGGAGACGACGCTATCTGTGCATGTTTGTATGTGAGTTATGTGTCTAAATGTAGGGACTAGGGAGTCAGTTCATCAACATATTTTCTGAGAGTTCAGAACATGAACTTTGTCTAAAGTTTTGAAGTGATAAAAGGTATGATACTAAAGAGCTGAGGCCCTGCTGCGTAAATGTCTAGATGCATGTGCCTTTGATCTTAGTTTGCAAACGGTCAGACGAAAGTGTAAAGATGCCATGTCTCCGACAAAGATCGATCAGAATTTAAAGTGTAAATGAAATGATGTGTATGTGAAAAGTATAAAAAAAATAAAACACATACACACGGTATATTTCTTTGAGTGTTCTGCTGAAACCTTATTACTATAAGCCATTTAACCTAAATCATAAAACAGAGCCACCACTTTCAAGAGCTGCCACTTCTCCAGACTGATACTTAACAGGTACCTCTATCCTAATTATTATAGCATTTGCATTAGTTTCCAATTTTGTCACTGCCATCACTGCGTAATTTATATTAAGGTCAGTGATGTGACTGTGAAACTATCTAAAAAGAAGCCTGTACTCCCCAGGCATATTTGTACATTTTCTCAGTTTAGTGTCGTCTTCTTAATTCTTACACAGACACACTTACACCTAAGAGCATGGATAGGTGCACATATGATAAAGATTATATGTATATGTATTCACACGCAGTCACAGAAATTTGTTAAAGGCAAGGTATGACTTTACAAGGGTTATGTACTTGACTATTTCATGGTAAATTCTATAAATCGCAAGCATTGAGCAGAACGGGCAGCACGGTGGTTTAGTGGTCAGCACTGTTGCCTCACAGCAAGAAGGTTCCCGGTCCGACTCCTGGGCCTTTCCGTGTTTCATGTTCTCCCCGTCCTTCCGTGGGTTCCCTCCGGGTACTCCGGATAGGTGTGAGTGAGAGCATATGTGGTTGTTTGTCTCCATATAATCATGATTAATATTATTTTGGAAAACACTGAAATCACAATTGTTTAAAATGATTATCTACTGACTTTTAAAGCATGCTGCATTCATCAAACAAAAACTTCCACTGTAGACTTAAATTTTGAACTAAATAAAATGTAATACTAAGTAATAATGATGCAGGGCAACAGAGCAAATTGTGGCAGAGCTGTGAAACTAATCCCTTAAATATTTTTTGGCCAGAAACACAGGTCAACATTACTTGGGAATCACTCACGCATGACCAAACGGAGTCTAGGCCTGAAGCGAGCATGTCACTCAGAAACGCCAGACTGAATATGAGGCGCAATAATTGTTTTTTTTTCCCAATTAATTGTGATCGTTGGGAGCCAAAATTGAAATCATGATTACGTACAATTACTCTCAAAGACCCACCCTACAGAAACATAAACAACCATGCAAGTTAATCCTGAACACAACCATGTGAGAAATGTGATGAACTGTGAAGTAGAAAAGTGAATAAACTGTAGAAACAAACGTATTCTTTGATGGCTCGTGAACACCTCCTTCCATCTCCCCTTCCTCTGTTTAATTCAGTTCATGTCAGTAATACTTTATTACTCCCTGAAGGGTAATTATATTTAATTAAGCAGTATGATTATATAGTTATTATGTAAAAATATAATTATGTAATATTACATTATACTAATAAAATTAAATAGCAAACTAAAGAGAGTTATTGTGCTGATACATTGCAGATAAATGTCATTGTGTTGACATTTATGCAGAAGGGCATTCTAATGTTACAGAAATATAGAAACTGTTTCTGACTGACATTGTCCATATACTATATATCCCTAGAGTTAGAATAAAACAATAAGTGAGAAGACATTTTATGTATGTACTTTTATCTTTTTATTTTGTGAAACTGAAACATTAGGTTCAGTGGAGTACATTTTTTTATATTTAGTCACAAGCCCTAAAGCGTACCCTCTTATACTCTAATTTGGACTTTTATAAAATCAAAATATTGTATTTTTTAAGAGTCATGACTACAGTCGACAGTCTGTCCTCTTTTTGCGCCCCCAGGTTTTACCCCACACTAGCTGTTGAAGATAATTCAGGTACAAGGCGCTGGAGACCTGGATGCAATGCCCATCTTTTATTTACAGCTAATGATTTTTTTGTGAACTTTGAAACAGAAGTGGGTGTGCTTGGTATCATCAAAAGCTTTTGGTTGCATTCATGGTATTCATCGAATTTTAATTTCTTGGATATAATGAATAAATGAGGTGCAACTTGGGCCATGAATATGGAAATATTTAATTTATCATACCTCATTTTTGATTTTTAGATGCACACAAAGAAACATATGTGGACAAAATTATAGTTATTTATTCAATATGCTGAAGAGATGTAGCCAGTTCATAAATATCCAGATGTTTATAATGATAGGTAATAAAATGGACCTTAACAATTTACTGCTAAATCTGGAAATTTAAGTTTGGAAAAGTCTGTACATTTAAAATGGAGACAGCGTCAGAACCTTGCATTCATTTGCATTGACAAAAATGACTTTATGAGCTGTACTGGGAATCATACAGATTTATAACCGTGTTCCCCTTAAGACATTATTGGGTGAAAGTTCCTGACACATAAGTGCTTTCATGGCTGAATGAATCCACAAAGTCAGTCAGGCCCATGAGCAGCAGAGTGGAAGAATCCCATTACAAACAAATGCATCACCATCACTCACATACACACACAGATGCACGTTCACGTATTAGCATTTACTCTCAAAACTAAAATTAAAATGTTCTTTCCTGCTTACTTTTGGATGAAATGCACCTTTTGGTTGAGTTATTTGGTTAATATAGAATCAGCAGGTAAAGCACAATGACCAATGCGACGCTGCAGGGAAGAATAACACTGGGAAAGGTGAAAAACGTGAGTTGGGATGGGAAATTAAGCAAAGTTTGCAGGAGAGTGGTGGAGGAGAAGGCCAAAGCTTCATCATCATCTCTCAAGGGTGCATGCTATAGTGTCTTGATTATGCATCCAGCTCTCCTGCAAAAAAAAAAACAAAAAAAAAACACCACTCAGAAAATACAGCCCTGTCAGCCTGCCTCAGCACATAGACTGACCTTCCCACTGTGTGTGTGTGTGTGTGTGTGTGTGTGTGTGTGTGTGTGTGTGTGTGTGTGTGTGTGTGTTTGTGTGTGTGTGTGTGTGTGTGTGTGTGTGTGTGTGTGTGTGTGTGTGTGTGTGTGTGTGTGTAGCATTATTTTCTAGCTATAACAAAAGCCAACAATCTAGTCTTGAGGGCAATTAATGAGGTTTGTTTATTGTAAATAGATACGCCAGGAATTATCTCTGTATTTGCAAATTTACTCTTAATCAGATACAGCAGATATTTATAGAGGCACTAGAAGTCAATAAGTGTGTAACAATGATAGACATGTGGGCATTTTAGTGCATATTTGATAGGCACAAAAGACACATTTATGAAGACGTTTTAAAGAATTCTGACTCACATGAGCCACAACTCTGTGCTTATTCATTCTCAACGTGGAGATAATTTACATCAAAGGGGCCAAACAGCACAGTGTTCTAGTTTTACAATAACAGTTCTAAAATCATGCTGTATCTAAACCTACCTTTTTATACACACCAACAAGACTACTTCTTTCTTACATGTTGCTAAGAAATTATCATTACCTCACTAAGAGATGACTTCTGACGTGTGACGTCTCTCTCCCTGATTGTCTCACTTTATGACAAAGATCATTTTTGGTTTTGGTCTGGCACGCGTGGGTGTCTAGTTTGGCCTTCAGCTCACCTACCTATGAAAACTCCGCCGGATCTCTTTTACCAAAATAGGACTGTGAATGTGGGAGTTTTCATCAGCTCTGCAAAAGACGGTGGGAAATGGAAATGAAGATTCTCGACAAACTAATATTGTTTGCTTTTAGGAGTTCTAGTGACAGCTTGTGTGCTTTCACAAGTCAGGGTCACACTTAAAAAAAATGCAAATGTTGCATTTCTACGGCATTTTTAAGGGGCGAAAATAATTAAGACAGGTTGATAGAAGGTGCAACTTCACTGGTACGTCTGAAGCAATGCATAAGAGAGCTGATGATGTAATGAAAAGGTCTTTAGGTCTAGGTCATTTGAAACAGCTCAGGAACAGCCAGAAGTACTAATATGGGTTGGACTGTAAAATGTCCTCCTCCTTATTCAAGATTTTTATTGTGTTCATGTATTTAACGTGCTCAAATCATGTCATATTTTCTAACAGTGCGTTGTGCTTCTCTTTTTTTAAGTGCTTGTCATGTGCCAGTGTTCGATTTTGCATGTAAATTTGCATTTTGTTGGCATGTCTCTGAACTGGACTGACTAACTGATTAGCTGTAACCACTAACAGACAGCAATCGCCTCACCACAGACTTGTACAGCAAAGAGGAAAACATCACGGTAACACCAATGGGTGGATTCATCCACAGCCCACGCTACCCCAACGCTTATCCTCGCAACCTGCTGTTGTCATGGAAACTGATGTCACCGCCAGGGAGCCGCATACACCTGGAGTTTGACGGACACTTTGGCCTGGAGGAGCCCGAGAATGGGGTGTGCAGGTAAAACATCAGATTAAGAGAGATAGAGAAAAGTGACAGCGACGGTGCTCATGGAATTCAGAAAATAAGATTACGGGAGATAATATAGAGAGTAGAGGAAGTCCCTCTATAGAAAAAGACAAAAGGAGACAGATAACATGTGATGTAATAGACAAAAAAAAAAAAAAGATTGAGGCGCTGAGGACAAACAGGAGGACGCAATGATGCGTTACAAACATCTATAATGGAGAAAAGTCAGATGAAAGGCAAACTTCATTTAAAAAGTCTGAGACAGAGTGATGGAGGGGACAGCTTGAAGTAACAGAAAGGACAGTACTAGTTCATTGTGTAAAAAGTCTCAAGTTGACCAAACCAGAATATTAAAATGCGTGTGAGTTATTTTCTTATGTGTGAACATGAGCACAGCAGCGATAAATTGGGATTGAGAGGACATGCTGGATGGTTGATGTTTTCTCACTTGGCAAGATGTAGCCCATAAGACGTTTGTCCTTGAGGGCTGGAGAGGAAAATAGACTGTTAAATCCCCAAATGCAACTCAGCTTTCTTTGTAAGCATTTTGCTGAAAAGACAAGGGGAAGCCGCAGAGGGAAAAGAGGGAGAGATGCGGAGACAGGTAGGGAGAACGACTTGAAGCGTTGCCCTTTATTTTGAATTCTTGTTTGTCACATCACAGTGTGGTATTTGATAAATGTAAAGGGTTTCCATTGATAGGACATTTAGTCAAAAGTTTTCTACACTTTTTTCCTGAAGGTTTTCATCAATGACTTAAGCACTGCTTAGAGAATACGATGTGAATTTGTCTCGAATGAAATGGCCAAATATGCACCATGACAATCCCTTGTATTATCATTTGGATCATATTCAAACGTTTTGGTCCCAAATTTGGTTCTGTTATTCATGGTTTCCTAAACACTTCAGTGGTCCAAGTTGTACTCCAGACTTCTTTGTCTTCAATACTTGTAGAGACAGATTGCAATGAAGTCCCACTCCCACCCAAGGGGGAAAACGATTCATCCCTCTCCAGAGATTTGGAATTACATGAAGATGATTCTTCATAGCTTTTGTCCACTGCAGCAAAAGGGAAAAAAAAAGAAAACACACACCAAGAGAGCAAAGAACCAAGGCACGTTTTACAGTGGAAACTGCATTTCTACATGTGCCTCAAGCATTTTTAAATGTTCCAAATATCCAATGTCAATTCTTGGCTAATAAATTTAAGGTAAAGGATTTTGAGAGTAATCAAATCTGTGTTATAGTTGCATATAAATCTGTAACATAAGCAGTTCAGGTGTTACAAGTGTTTTGTTTTTTGTTTAGGGTATAAGATGCAGACAAGTTAACAATATATATACAATATATCATCATGAATTACTAATAAGATTATGTCACCACATTAGCATTTAACTATCTTCAAAATGCTTCGACTTTAGAGCAGAAATGATGCAATCGAGAGTTTTCTCTCTGTACTTTTCCAGCAGCAACCACATGAACAGATGAGGAGCAGACAGGGCTATTTTCAACCAAAGTGTGTATGATCATTCTATATAAAATGACAGAGTCAATCCTTCACCACAGAAAAAACAAAAGTATAATATTAACCACTTAAGTAAAATCAGATTTGTATCTGAGCAGTGATGGATGTTTTAAAAAAAAACAAGAAACCATCTTTTATGTCACATAGTAATTAGGCCTCATGAAGCGGCATGTTAATATCATCCAAAATATTGAAAACTTAAAACATTATTTTTAGCTTTACGTTCTACAATTTTCTGTACTTTTATATTACACACTTATATTCATGTGATTTCTTTCCCCCTCGTCTCGCTCTCCCTCACACTCTGTATATCACTCCAGGTATGACTTTGTTGAAGTGGAGGACCATTCGGAGACCGCCACCATAATTTGGGGGAGCTGGTGTGGGCAGACAGCACCACCTGCTCTGACCTCCAAAAACAACATGCTCAGAATCACCTTCAAGTCTGATGATTACTTCGTTGCAAAGCCAGGATTCAAAATCTACTACTCGCTGGTGGTGAGACACTCACACATGTTGCATCTGTCAGCTTTTTAACATTTATTCCACCACGCTGGGTTCAGCATGAGTGCCGCTGTAATTGTCCACGTCCAGATCGCGTCTAGTATTCCTGCACGTGACAGTGACGTAAAGGGATGATGTGGAAGATAGAAAAGGAAGGACGAAGGGTGAGAGGGTGGTCCTAGTAATGCTGTCAACGTGATGCCAAAGCGTATTACCTAATTGTGCGTTTCCCACCCGTCCATTCAACAGTAGAGGAGTTGCGGGGATTGGGGGAAGGATGGAACGGCGGTCACACAAATGAATATCAAGATTAGGTTTGTCATTTTGTCAGGAATAAAAAAAAAGAGAGGAACTGATCTAAAGATGTTCTACCACTCTGTTATCAGAGAGGGAAAGGAAAAGAGAGGAGCGGGTCAGAGACGACTTTAAAAAGTGTTTCTCCTGTATCATTTAAAAAAAAAAAAAAAAAAGGACGGCAAGACAAAGAGCCGGTGGAACTGCTTATAATTTAAAGAAGAAGTGGCGTATGCCTAGGTAAGAAAAAAAAGCCAATACAGACAGACACAGGAAGAGATCATGTTATTATTTATGTGTCATTACTCAGTTTCATAGTGTTATTTAAATTTAATTTCTGATGAAATTGTTTTCAGGTTCTGTACTGATAGGAAATAAAGCCTGAATGTCCCGGTTACGTGGGCCAACACCATAATTTAACCAAACAGCGGTGGAGGAATTATTCCGATTTTATATAAGGCAAAAAAACACCAATACGTTAAGGTACAAATGCTACATTACAAGGAGACTTCTGTTCTGTTATTTTAGTTTCACTCAAGTAAAATCACAAAAGTATGATGTGTTCAAGTTCTTAAGAAATATGCACTCCAGTAAATATCTTATTTAATGTAATGGTTTATGTCATTAGATTGTTAGTACTGTTACAATAAAGAGACCCCCTAAAAGTTCCCCAGTCAGTCCCAATCAGCCATTCATCACACTTCACTTCTTTATTTGCTAAGAATCCATCGAGTACAAGCAAAACCGAAGTTGACGCTTGTTTTCTTTTTTTATCACTCCATCTTTTGCACTCGAGGTGTGTGTTTTTTATTCTTTTTTGACATGAGTGGGTGGTGATGGGAGCGTCATTTTTCCCTGAGCTTCAGCCACTTATGGTTTATCCATCTTTGCGGCTTCCTTCACACTACATGACTTTCAGCCCCTCGGCGAGCATCTTTGAGCAGTTTACACATAATGACGATTGAAAACTGCTCATGGATTTGCTTTCAACCAGTCTGTGAGTGCAGGCTCTAACTAATCAGGTCTAAAATCATTTAGTGTGACAGTGACCTCGACTGTCTATCCGAGGCTGGATCATTGTGCTCCAGAAAATAAGAGTCATCTAAGTTTTCTTTTTTACTTGTTGCTTAAATAGAATTTTTGTTTTTCACTGCCGTGAAAACACTGAAAATGACTTTTCAGCAGCATGAGAAAAATTTAAAAGGGAAACAAATTCAGTTGTGGAGCTGCACTCCTGACTGTCTAGCCATTGACCCAGGTTTGGCTGTAAGACCAGGTTGACATAAAAAATATATGCTGCTCCGGCTTCGCAGAGAACAAAGCCTTTCTTGCTCATCCCTGCATGTGTATGTGTTTATTGGAGCCTACTGCACCTTCCTCTTTTTTATTTTTTTCACCGTCTTGCCAGAAGCTCAAAGTCATCCTCATCTCTTTCATCATCTGACCGGTCCAAATCTAAATCTATCCCAGCAGTCTGTTTTCTTGTTTAGTTCTGTCTCCGACAGCAAAGATTGCATCGGCAGGGTTGCAGGGTTTTGTACCTTGCAAACAAAGCCTGGGACTGAACCAACAACCCTCTGATTGGGAAACAGCTGCTCTGTCCCCTAACCCACAGTTCAGACTCAGTGTATAAAGCTTAAATTGATATTCTGGACAATATATCCCTCCCTGAGGTGTTGTAGATGTAAAGTCCCATGGAAGAAGAAACACTCAAGTAAGAGACAAAGGCTCCAAATGTGAGCTGAAAAACAGCACCTGGGGAAATGTTTGTTACATTAAGCCCATGTGCATCAGTGGGCTGCACTAGCTTTTTTTTCCTGTGGAGGGTCATGGGGTGCAGTCATATCCCAACTTATATGGGGTACGAGTCGGGGTACGCTCTGATTGCTGCTGAGTCCATCACAAGGCTAAAACAGACAAGGAGAACTGACAAGCTGTCGCTCTCCAATTCAGGATCATCAGTTTACCTTATTGTGCATTTGGCTGCGGGAGGAAGAACCTGGAGAAAACAGAGCAAGCATGCAAAATAAAAATAGACTTGAACCGATCGCCATTTCATATCCGTGAGCATCATGCAGTGAGTGCCGCCCTTAAATATGCCAAAATGGTGAAACAATGTGAGAGAAGTTCTGACCTAAATGGAACTACTTACTTTCTGCCACTGTGTAAACCACAAAACAACTTGCTTATCTCTCCTTCTCAGACTTTCGCAATCTTTCTCCCCCGCCTCAACCTTTGCAATTCCTCCTCTGGTCAAATTATCGCTCCTCTTTACATTTAGGACAGAAACCAGCTCTTGAGGCTTATCTCATTTGATCATTTTTACCCATTTTTCAAAGAGCTTGCATGTTTGAGTGCATTTGTTGTGTCTTTACATCTTTTACACACACACACACACACACACACACACACACACACACACATGCACGCAGCTTCCCTCAGGTAGAGCTTGAGCTCTGTGTGTGGCTTAATTTGGCAGGTCTAATTTGTTCTCTCCAGACCTGTCGAACAGATAAGAAGGAGGAGGAGAAGAGGCAGAGAGTGGAAATTAGGAAGAGGGAGACGGAGAGAATGAGGTGAAGCAGCACTGGAAGGAAAGAACAGGTGTCTGAGATGGTATCAGCATGTCAGCTAATGACTAAAACAACCTGAACTGAAAGCCAAAGCGGAGGGAGAGGAAGTAGTGAGGTGCTGCCCATTCTCCCACTTTACACCTCTGTCCTACACGCTGTTTGATTGTGTAACCTGTTTATTCACTTCCATTCACTATGAAGAGACCAGGTGAAATAAAAAACAGAGGGGTGGGGGTGTAGAAGATGGCGAAACTTTAAAAGCGTCACCTTTATTTTCATTTCCTCACAGTTTTGTGTCGATATCCTGTCAGGCTAAATATCACAACTGCAACCGCTGGACAGCCTGCTTTAACTCAGCCGGTAGAGGAGCCAACTATGTACAAGATTAACTGTTCAGACAGGATGTGGGAACGTCTGGTGTGAACTCTGTCATATAAAAAAAATGTTGAAACCCTGCTGGTCTGGCGGAGAAGGAGACAAGCTCAGTTTCATGTTGAGATGTCCATGTGTCTGATGAACACGTAGCAGCTGAGGTTAGCAGCTGATCTGTTGGATTAGTGGGAAAAGAGAGACATGCTGCAGTGCGTGATGGTCTCAGTTGATCAATGAACTGTGCAGCTGTGCCTGATGACCGTGTTGTAGACCACGGCATGAAGGATTACATTTTTAGCTGTGATGTCAAACTGTACTAGAAATTTGCTGATGCACTATATTGTGGAGAAATTGAAGATGTGAACACACCCCCTGGTCATAGACGCTAGTTTGAGCTGAACTTGAGCAGAACAGAAGAGGTTAATACCCCATCGTCATGTCCAACAAGGTATATCAGTACGTTTAGACGTGCAGTGCGAACGTAACCATGAGGAATGTGAGAATACATGTAGATTTAATAAAACAGGAATGTATCTTTTCTACATAAAGTGAACAACTTAAAAAACCACCACTGAAACAGCTTGTGTATGCTGAGCCCAAATCTGCTCTAGTACTAATTATATTAATTTCGTCAGGTTTCGGTTCATACTTGTTTTGGATTCCAGATCTTGTGCAGAAGTGGATCAGAGTAGACTCTGTCTGTGTACAGGTTACAGCCTCTGCACAAGGAAAATGCTGTGTGGTATAAGAAAAAGCCATGAGCTGTGACATGAACAGTGAATGTAATCTGCTGCCGTTCATGAGGAAGCTGAGTGGCTGTTTGTTAATTACAACAGAGTACCTGAGCTTTCAATATTCCAGCCTCTTAATGAAAGATGGGTCATAAATGAGTTACATAAAATACCTGCCCCACAGGAACTAGATAGATAGATAGATAGATAGATAGATAGATAGATAGATAGATAGATAGATAGATAGATAGATAGATAGATAGATAGATAGATAGATAGATAGATAGATAGATAGATAGATAGATAGATAGATAGATAGATAGATAGATAGATAGATAGATAGATAGATAGATAGATAGATAGATAGATAGATAGATAGATAGATAGATAGATAGATAGATAGATAGATAGATAGATAGATAGTTGTTTATTTGTGTAAGAATAGAGCTTCATAAAGCTAGGTCTGCAGCCGAATAGAGGCCTCACTTATTATTCCTGCCACTGTTTTCCTTCTTTGATCCTTCGAATCGTGTTTTCAGCTGGCACGATCCATCGTCTGCAGTGCAGGCTTTCATGAAGTAATGAGGGCTTTTGATAGCATGAGATAAACATTTTAGGAGCCAATGGTCAAAAGAAAAGGGGTATATGAGTGCACAAATCACTTGTAATGATATTTATACTGAGCTGTCTCTTGTATATTCATTACATATGGACCTGCATTAAACCCAAAACATATGCATTTCTAGTTATTATATCATAAATTACTGTATTATTCAAATCCATTTCAGCCTATAAGATTTTTTTTCCTAATGACGTTGACATGTGAGACATCTGTGGCGATGTAGATCGTTTGCTCATCTATTTGGACCATTTCTTATCATTTTGAGTAGTTTAATGACCAAATTCAACAATCAGTGCAAAGCTCCTATTAGTAAACAATTAACAGCAGGTTTTTTTTTTATGTTAATCACAAGTAAAAAATATAAAACTCACTTGTTTAGATAAATACGCTGCAGAAAGAGCGTTAAAAAAAAATAATAGCAAGCTAAAAGTAAAGCTTGAGAGCTACGTGAGAATATTTCTTTAGATCTCTATCCTTAAAAATGAGCTTGGACTGAGACATACTGTAGATAAAACAGCATAAATAACTGTGGCCAGCATGATTTATCTGCTAACTTTAATGTCCTTTGGCTGTAAGAGAGATAACTGCTGAAGCGTTGTAGAAGTCGACAGGGAAATATTCTCGCCTTCCTCTCCATCTACAACACTCCTTAATCCTCCACTGCCCTCGTGTTCGACTGTACAAAATGGAGTTGAAAAGGGAATCTCCCTGATGTCCCCTACACTACACTGCTACTGTAAATAAGAATTCATTCCCTTACCACCAGTGAAGTTTCATGCATTGCTTGAAATATTTCATATTGCTGCTATCAAAAGTTGCCTCATAAATCATACAATTTAAAAGCAGTTCAGCCACAAAAGGAGCTTTTTTTAGCGAAGGCTTTCCAAAAGTTTGTTGATTCATTTGAAGCTGGAGTTTCAGATTGCTGTAGACAGTTTCGTTTCTCATGGCCTGCTTCATGAAGTCAGTGGTAAATTTTATTAACATCTACTATTTCTTAATCATTCCTATGTATTGCATTATGTTATTAATGCAGAAAAAAATGCTTATGGTAATTTGTAGATGGAAAGGATTTTGCATTATTTCTTTTGTCAACAAGTGCCAAGAGTTCACATATTTTCTTCTCTGCTAATATCTCTATTCTTTCTCTGTTTTAAAACAGCTAACACAGCTGTTCTTACTTATTTTTTTTTGCTGTTATTAGACAACACAATGAGTCAGAAACCCCAACTGGAACAATGTGTGTTAAGATTCCATGTTAACCAGCAGTCACTGACTCTGCAAATGCATTATTATCAGTCAAAATTACATTTGACAACGCAAATGGTGTTATCAAATGTAACATTACAATGTTAACCTGGTTTCACTGTATTTATTTATTAGTTTTTTTAATTAAATGTGACAGAGAATTGTACTTGCCATGCACAGCTCACAGTCAGGCTGCAGCTTTGCAGGTCAGACAGAGGTCAGGGTGGAAAAGGTCTCTTCTGGTGAAATCTCACACCAGAATTTAATCACAATCTGTCCAACACATTGTTGCATTTAACTTTAGATACTCTTTGTGTTTTTATGTGGACCAAGTTGCTGTCTGCAGCTGCACATTTATTAAAAAAGTTACAGTATATGTTAAGATAAATATCCTTTTGAAAGGGTTGCATTTTTCTGTCTGGACTTAGTTGTATAAGTATATATAAGTAGCCTATAGCCATCTAGCCATCCAGGTCAGGTAAAGCCTGTCCCAGTTGTCTTTAGGCAAAAGTCAAGGGTAAACCCTGAGGAGGTTGCCAGTCCATCACAGGGCCACATATAGACAAACAACCACTGCATAACTAACTCATTATTCTTATGGTTAGTTTAGAATCACTAATCAGTCTAATACACATGTTTTTAGACTGTTAAAATAATGTATACTACATGGAGAAAGGTCATGCAACCACAGGGGAAATCTGCAAACTTCATTGAGGCCTGCAAACTCCACAAGACGGGTTTTCAGCCAGCTTTCAAAGCAGGGAAGCTCACGGAACCCTAACCTTAAACGTACTCTGTATAGACTTTGATTTTTTAAGAAAATATAGCCCTAGCATTAGTCAATGCAACAAATGTTATTATTGTATATATCTCCACTATTTTTAAATGAAATATTTGTATGTTTGTTTCTCTGTGCATTATTATTAGTCCTTCGTCCAGGGTCAAGGGGTCCGCCAAAACTCCTTTGCAGGGCCACACAAATACAAACACACACAAACACATCCACACTCTCTTTCTCACTCCTACATTGAATTTATTGAATTTTACCAGTCAACATAATCTGCATGGTTTTGAAAAAAAAAAACAAACAACAACATATAAGCACAGAGAGAATATTCAAACTTTGTAAAGTGGGACCCCATTTGGGATGTGAATCATTTGTGGGGGAACAGTACTAACCACTAGACTTCTTCAGAGAAAAAAGGTTTTTTGTTGTTTTTCTGGACAACTGTAATTACCAACATTAAATTAGAAAAGGAGGGAACATAAAGAAAACAAATGTTGTCTGGTCCCTTATTGCTCAGTGCTCTCAAATTGTGAATTTGAGATGTCGCTGACTATTTTGGATTGAAATTATAAACGCAGCAAAAACAAGCTGGACAAAGACAAGCTCCTAATGGAACCACGCTGTTGAACTTTTGCTTGTCAGAAACATACACGTCTTATTTGTATGTTTCTGTGTGCTGGATGGTGATGCTGCAGCTGCAGACTGCACCAGAGGCAGCTGGCTCCACTTCTGATATACAGCCTGCAAATGAGGGAAGGTACCCCTCTTGGACTGGGAATAGTGCAAATGTTAGGTGGATGAGCCCTGGAGACCCATTTAACAGGACTGAGCAGGATATTGATACCCATCCCCATGTAGTCCGCATAGTGAGCGGTCAAGACAAGGGCATGCTTAACAGTGTATTTGTTCTGCTCTCACTAATTAGGAGGGAAAATGATGCATGTATATGTGTACTGGGTTCAGCCACAGACCAGAATGGATTGGGAAAATATATGTACTTACAATATCAGCAAAAGTCTTCAGCACATGTAGCACAAAAACAGCACTGAACCCACTGATGTGTGCACATAAAGGTGTTAAAAGAAGTTGGCTTTTTTAATGCAATTGTTGAGGTTAATGAGTAATGATCTTGTTATCTTATACTTTCAATCTAACTAATATGCATAAAAAAACTTTCAGACTTTTTTTTACTTTCAAAAATCAGCATGTGCTCAATAATGATGTAATCAATCAAACTTTGCAATTTATGCTGTTTGAA
Source organism: Xenentodon cancila (assembly GCA_014839995.1). Lineage (NCBI taxonomy): Eukaryota > Metazoa > Chordata > Actinopteri > Beloniformes > Belonidae > Xenentodon > Xenentodon cancila. The sequence goes on along the minus strand of CM026201.1, from coordinate 15,567,822 downwards.
ACAATTCAATTCAATTCAATTTTATTTATATAGCGTCTATTACAACACAAGTTGTCTCTAGGCGCTTTCCAGAGGACCAAAACATGACCCCCAAACAATTATTACATAAACAACGGCAGGTAAAAACTCCCTAGTGGAAGAAAAACCTTAAGCCAAACTGTGGCAAGAAAAAACTCCCCTTTAAGAGGGAAGAAACCTTGAGCAGGACCTGGCTCAGGAGGGGGGACCCTCCTGCCAAAGGCCAGCCGGATAGAGCAAGAAGTAAGAAAGAATAGAGACATAGAGACGCCGTCAAAGGTACAAGACAGGATACAATAGTAACTATCATCAGTAGTCCAATTAGACTTCTGTGTATATGGGTGATATATGGATAGACGGTGATACAAGGGGATGGGGACTGCAGGTCGGGATGTCAGCAAATATCCAACAGACATCCACACAGACAGGTGAAGGCAGACACTGGGATGGTCAGAGGTGGGACTGCAGGTCAGCAAGCAGCTCCTGAGGCTCTGGTCTGCAGGACATGTAAAGAAGAGGAAAAGAAGGGCCAGACAAGCACAAAAAACTACCAGAACAATGGACCACAATTATGCTTATGAGATACTGTTAATAACTGAGGGTTGAGGTGAAGAAGAGACAGAGAAGGCAAAACAAACAAAACATTTAATTAGTTAATCTGGCCACTGTATTACCCTGTCATATCAGGTAGTCATACCTGAGGACCACGAGTTGTCTTTACTTGATTACAGAAACTTCTAAAAAAAAAAAATCCATTTGCCTTTTTTTTTAAGAGAAAACTTTGTTACTAATTAAACTATTTTACTGAGACGGCTTCGTAAACAAGCGTGCCATACTGTATGTGTGAACTGTGAAACCAAAGCAGATAAACAAGATTTTAAACTGTTTAAAAGAGATTTAGGGAGCCACCAGCTGCCTCTGGTGCACTCCAAGAGCTGTCTTGCAAGTACGGGTTGTGTTCATACTTGTTCATGAGTCAGCATGAAAGAGGCCATCGGTAAAGAGAACTATTAAAAGGCCCCATGAGCAGCGAGCTAATTCCAAGCTTTTGGGGGGTTTTTTTATGTGTGTGTTTAAACGCTATGTCATGATAATTGAACATTTAAAAAGCAGCCTATAGCTAAGACTGTACCTACACCACTTAGCTCACTGAACAGTACAATACAGTGTTATTTAGTTTTTTTATCTATTCTTACCACAAAAATAGATGATTATAATAAAACAGTGTGAACGTTATCCTTCAAACTTGCAGCTCAATGAAACAGAGGATGCAGCCCTGATTGTCTTGTGAGTCGCTTTCAGTATCTTTATCACTCAATAACCTCTCTAAAAGTGAGGCCTGCATTATTTGTCCCTATTGTTTTTATAATGGTCATCAATTTAAAGTGAAACAATATTAAAGGGCGCATACACACACACACACACACACACACAAAAAAAAAGCTTTTTCTGTGCTTGAGATAATATGGAGGAGTATCGCCCTGGAAATTGACTATTAACTCAATAACTGCAACTGTTATTTTGTTTTGGTGATGCTTCAGTCTTAAAATAGGCCATTCAGTAACATCTTCAAATCCACAGGGTGCTGTGTTAACCTCTTGTTTGCTCTTGAATTGATTAGAAATCCAAACCTATAACAGATGTAGGTCTTCATTATTGTTATTAGTAGTAGTAGTAATAGTATTTGTATTATTATTATTATTATTATTATTATTATTATTATTAATAGTAGTAGTAGTAGTATTTGTATTATTATTATTATTAGTAGTAGTAGTATTTGTATTATTATTATTAGTAGTAGTAGTAGTATTTGTATTATTGTTATTATAAGTAGTAGTAGTAGTAGTATTTGTATTATTGTTATTATTTTTAATTTTATTATTATTAGTAGTAGTAGTATTTATATTATTATTATTATTGTATATAGTATTATTAAAGCATGAATGTTTTTTCTACTTTAAGCATTTTCAGGATGCCTATTTACATAGTAAATGTCCACTTATCATTAACTCTTCATAGTAAAAACAAACAAAAAAAAAGTCTCTATCTCAGCAGTGTAATGACCACAGTTTGCTAACTTAATTGGCCCAAATGTGCTTGACATTCAGCATTTGATCTTAAAAAGAAATGAGACAAGAAACATATAAACATCCATTTACTCACAAACACACTTAGATGCACTTCGATGAAGCCTTGTGACCTCATTCGCAGATGCTTTCGGTGTCCATTTATGTGTACAAGTACATTTATCCAAAGGCCATATGTGAGGATCAGTTCAATAAAAAACCTGTGCACACTGACCATCTTTGATGTCGACTCTATTACATTTGCAGACGCACCTAAACACACACATCAAGACAAAGTGAGAGCACTGTGTCTGTGAAGTGCAGCTGAGACAGAATTACAGTTCCACATGGAATTGAGACGGCGTTTAAGACCCTTCGAAGAGATGGATCCAGTAGCGAGTGTGTGTGTGTGTGTGTGTGTGTGTGTGTGTGTGTGTGTGTGTGTGTGTGTGTGTGTGTGTGTGTGTGTGTGTGTGTGTGTGTGTGTGTGTGTGTGTGTGAGAAGGAGGAAAGAAGAGATGGACGAAGAATCCACAATTGTGTGCCAAATATGTCAGTCAGATAAATGTTTATCTTATGACACTTCAGCCAGAGTCTGATTTCTTTTTCAAACAGACACACATAGAGATTTAAGGCATGCTGTGACTGGCTTCACTGGAAGGATTTGCTGACACACTTAGAGACAGGCAGACACCTGAATTTCTGGAAAACCATGCGAATGCTCCACCCCATGCCTTGCAAGTTGTGTTCACGTAAAACTACATGAAAAGTTATAAATGGAGGAGCAGCGAACTGATGGAAGAGAGGTTATACAGCGTTTCATATCAGAGTTTCCATCATTTGGCTCTTTTATTTTAGATGTCAGTCCCCAACCACTCTGGCTTAAACATGTGGAAAGTTGAGAATTACGATGCTCTGCCTTTGTGGAGAAATGTGATTGTGTGATTCTTATGCCTCAGAGATATAAGAATGTTTTCCACATTCCACAAAAAAAACATCTACAATGTCTGACATGGGCTGATGTGTCTGGTGCAGAACTGTACAGGGCAGGAGTTCACAAGCTGTGGTGAAGGGTAGGAACAAAAAAAGGTAATCTCCAGCCTAAGTAGATTAAGTACATTTATTGCTCTTTGCTGCCTCTGGTCTCTAACTTTCGAGCCATAACAAGACCCCAATAAACACCTCCAGATCTGCCACTGGCTGGCGTTTCACTGCAGTCACATATGTAACTCATTTCTTTAGTCCAAACTTAAGCAAATAACTGCTTTTTGTGGGAGTCATCTTTATCCATTTTTATTTTTCTTCGAGGCCTCTGTTGATCATAATCAGGCCGCTCTTGCAACCACATGAAAAGCTTCACGACGAACATATGAAGGCTTGAATCCACCTTCAAAGGAAACAATGACTTATGTCAGTCGTTAGTAGTGAATCGTCTTATTTTCTTACCATCTGCAAAGCTTCTTATCCTCCGTCTCCTGAGCTCCACATTTAATAGTTTTCTTCTATTTTTTATTTTTTTTATTCCTGAAGGTTGACTCTACTCTCCCTGCCTCCAAGACCAACTGGGAGTCCGTAACGATGCCCATGTCGGTGAGTCATCAATACATGTACGCAATGTCAGTTTTAGATTTCAGTTTAATATCTGTTTTTCAGATGCACTTTAAGCACTAAAATGGAAAAAAAAAAAATCTATTTTGGAATATGAAATAGAAATCCAAATCCTTCCCTGCCTTCCAACACAGTCCTTTCATATGGAAAAGTTTGCTTCAGGAAGATTCACAGGGATAATCATGATCACATACTGCACGGTTCATTTGTGTGTGGAAGTGCACAGCAAAGCCACACAGCATGTATTCATTTACTAATGTGCTGTATTCATCAGTGCCATACCTCCTTAAACTACAAGTACATGCGATGCACATAATTTGTGTGCATTTGTGCAAGAGGTGATGGAGTTTATTGGCACATGCATTGATAATTAGTTTGTGTAAGGCTGCATGCAAGTGTTTACACATGGAGTGATGCTTGTTTTGTGTGTCAGTGTGTGTGAGAGACGTACAAAGCTGTACATCCTCTCTGAGTTATGATTTCTGTTTTAACTTCTAAGGATATAAAAACTGTCTTGGATTAATTTTAAAATCTAATCATTTCAAATTCACTGTAAAAAGAATCATTTTGAGCCCTCAGCTTCACATTCCTATTGCATGTTGATCTTGTGCTTTGTAAAATCATTAAAATGAGCATATATATGTCTGTTTAATATGGGCCAATTCACACGGCATTAAAGGATGGAGGGACACTTGAGTTAACATTTTTTGAGTTATGCTCCATTTATGGCCACTTCATTTAAGTTCCTACAATAAATATTAAGGAATGTTCAGTCCCAGCAGGGTGTTTCTGCTCCATCGTTGGCTCAAATGAATCTTTCCTCCCTAACGTGTAAAGGTTTAAGTAATCTCATTACTTATACTGTGTCCATTGAAGACGTGGCTACGGGTGTCAGGTAATGTCACAGAAATAACAGCGTCATATGTCCGAAGAATTTTATTTTATTATTACATTATCTCAAATGTACAACAACTAAGTAATTAACAGTTTGGTGCAGGCTTTGATAAATCCTAGAATCAGCAACGTTATTTACGCTTTGACCATGGCTCCTTGCAGGACATGGGTGAAAAGGAGACGTCGATGGCAGAGACAGAGGGTCCTTTTTCACTGGAGGATTTAGACAGAACCATAGCTGCCTTTGACACAGTGGAACAGCTTTTCAAATCCTTCAACCCAGACACCTGGAGACAGGACCTGGACAACATCTACTCCCAGACTTACATACATTATAGATCCAGGACCTATCATCTGTCAGGCAGACACAATAAAGGTAAGATATCCAGATCCAGGATTTACAGGACATCTGAGAGCTCAGATGAAGCTGAAGGATGTGCATAAGGATGTAGATAGGTTGAAACTCTAGGGGACAGTAATATATCTGTAACTTGTATGACACTTTTAAAATGCATGCAACATTTAATCAATTTTATCCCAAGAAATTAAATATCGGAACAACTCTGGGTGATCTTTAACTGTGTACTAATGCAAGAGCGTCGCTGCAACTCTTGATGGTGGGTGTTGTTTGATATTCCTTCGTCATACCAACCAGTCATAGTCCTCCAGCCAGGTACACGACTAAACCAGGCGCGCAGGAGCAGTCCTGCCTCCGAGTACAATTAGCAAAAAGGCTGCATAGTCACAAGTTTATTACTCGGACACTTGCGCTAATGTCTGATGAGGTGAGGGATCGAGTTTTCAGAGCAAGGGATCATAGTCTTCAGGTGGGTGGGCGCGTAGTGCTCCAGCAGAGCGTAGCACTGTAATGAGTCTGCCAACGTCGTTCATATCACCTGACATGTCTTTGATGTGGATATATATAAATATAAATACTTTACTCCATCTGTGATGGACTGGCGACCTGTCCAGGGCGGACCCCTGCCTCTCACCTGTAATGTACCAGTCATGCAGATACTGGGATAAAGTATTATGTGATATAGTCACATTTGTTGATGAGACTCTAGAGCTACTGACATGCAGTTAGACACTGTTTCACTGTTATCCCCATAAGCTTTTCTGCGTTACAACATCCCTCTGTTGTCTGGTGCAGCTGCTGGTATCTGGTAGAGTGGGGGTGGGGGCATGAAGCCTTGATCTTACATGGACTTACCCACACCCCAGGACACCTTGTGTATTGCCGTAGACTGAGATGCTGAAAGCTCAGGGGTAGAGCTCTGCAGGAGTCTTAGTTTAAGTCAGTAACAGATTTAAGGCCCATTCACATCTTTACTATGAAGTCAGTGCCAACAGCCTGGAGTCTGGTGGAGCAACAGATTTCTTCATAGGATGCACAGTTAGAGCAGATGTCTATTAGATGATGTGAAAATAAATATTCTTAAGCCCACGTATGTTTGGGAGGAAGTGTTTGTGTGTGATTATATAAAATCAAAAGTTTGCATCAGACCTGAGTGCTCTTGACCCCATCGCCGCCAGCTGTGCTTTTATATCTGTCTCCCGGGCTGTTTTTGTCTGTCTAACCGAGGGAAGTCCTGTTCCATAGTAAATACTTTCATTTAGCAGCAAATCTATTTCTATTTACCAGCGCATGTGTGTGCTCTGCTGGCATGGGACGGCTTTTCAAGGCAGGGGAGTTTCTGCATTTTGTAAGGCTGCTTAAAGCTGTGTAGGCACTGCAGCTCTTAAATACAGCAATGTAGCTCTCCTTAATTGGAAATTCAACCTGTGTAGTGGCTCAGAAATCTGCCACAGTCAGCAGCTTTGTTTTCATTAAGACACACACGCTCACACTCATCTTTGTTCTCGTGAAGGACAGCAGGCCTGATGATAATGTTCACAGGGACATGGTATGTTCACACATAAATGCATTTCAAATAAAATAATATTAATTCTCACAGAAACAAACAAACCCTCATCTTCAGTGTTTCTGCACGTTGCAGCAGAAAAAAGCAAATGTTAACGTTTTATTTTGGATTTGGAGTCACTCAGCCCACTCGTGGATCAACGCTACACTGTTTTCCTACTGCTGCCTGCGTGGGTGACGGTCATTTTTGCAGTTTCGGTCGCTCCTCGTGTTTCTGTCTTTTTGGGTTTCTTTTTTTTCCACTCTCACACATCCTGACGATGGTTCCACTCCACTGCTTCCCTGAGATTACACTTATTCCCCTCAAACAGACACAGGCTCAGCCCAGCAAGCGCAGGCGCACATGACCGCCCGTGTGCACCAGCACACTCGCAGCTGAACCACCCATGTGCAACCTATGCCCTCGTTGCCACTCACGGAAACGCGCACCCGACCCGCATTCACATACACACTCCCCATCAGAGCCCATACAGTGGCTGATGGTTGATTGGACCACCTCTTGAAAAACAGGGCTTGCATTTCCTTTGGGAAGTCCAAACAAATATTGCAAATGTTAGGAGGCACATTTTTACAACTCTTGGCCTTCTGTCACAAACCATGAAACCCTCACTTGTTTAAAAAAATGTTCCCTCTTCAGAGAATTCAGAAAAACATTAGACGAGCAGTTCACTGTCACATCTGCTGTTCACAAAAAAAAAAATTGGAAAGTGTATATGTTTTTTCTGAGAAGTATATTGAGTGTGGCTGGGTTCACACTGTAGTCCAGCAGCTTTATACTCCTTGAATACACTGTTTTTTCATTTTAGTTTTATTCTAACACTATTCATTCGTTCGTTCATTCATTTATTCATTCAATCTCTATAACTGCTTAACCCTTTACAGGCTTTACAGGCTCAGCTTATTCTGCCAATATGCTACAATAAATCAGAACAAGGGCACGTTTGCCACTGCCTCAAATCCCTTCTTTAAACAACACACTGACTTCCCATTAGCACTACGATTGCACAAGCACGAAAGTGTAATGGAAACACTTCTTTTTCCAGTTGCACATCTCCAGGATCATTGGATTTAACGTAGTCGGTCATATGACCAGATCATAGGTTTCCAATGATCCTCCGCTGCCTCCGTCTCCTGTGAACGGTGCAGAAGCGGTGTATGTGTGTGTATATATATATATATATATATATATATATATATATATATATATATATATATATATATATATATATATATATATATATATATATATATATATATATATATATATATATTTGTCCAAAACATTTCCATCCATCTACTTTAAAGTCGAGATCTTCCTCTTCTTTGTTTAAAACGAAGTCTTGGGTGAAATAAAACAAAGTCTCATGGGGAAACATTTTGTTAGAATTACGCTATGTCGCAAAATATTGTTCAATGAACACGCACCCATATTACCCCGCCCCCCCTGCAGCAGGACCATGTCCCAGTTTCAGACTTCTCATTATTGTTTTGCAAAAAAAAAAAGTATCATGAAAATACACCTACTGTAAATGTTTAGAAACTTGAAAATGAATGATTTCCCCCTTTTTGTTTCCTGATATAGAAATTCAGCTGCTTATCAGTTCGGGGTGTGTACACAGTTCAATAATGTCCAAAGCACACAGCATGCATCATTGTTAGACTAACAGGATGACATTAAGTAATAGGCAGATTCAACTATCTGATCTGCCTGAATGAGACTATTCTAGTAAAACTGGTCATTTGATCAATGTGGGGGTTTTTCAAAGGAAAAAAAAAAGAATTCCAACATCACCTTTTGGAAGTGTACTTTAAATTCCTCAAACTGGCTAAAACTGTGACCTAAGTTCACCTTTCACTGAAGTGATGACTGTCAAACTACCGAGGGTGGTACTTGAGTAGGCTCAAGATGGAGCAATACCATCACTGCGACAGCTGCTGAATGGGAAACAAAACCATGATACTCACGAGAAAATCCATTTGTGAGCAGTGCAGAGAGCTGATGACAATACTTGGGTATCCACTTATACTCTGGAGCCTGAATGGCTAGTGAGTGTCGATAGCCCCCTGAGTGTTTTGTGTGAATAGGCTCAGATCATCATAATTGCTTAAGTGGTGAAGCTTTTTGGGTGTGAGTGTTTCCGTGTTTCTAATACTTAGTTGGGCAGAAAACCGCCACATCATGCCGTTAAAGTAAATGTAGGTTGGGTGGCCTCTGCAGGCTGACATGATGCACAAGGAAAACCCATGTGACCCTTGGGAAATCATTATCGGTCACATCCCTAACCCCCTGCAGCTCACTGCAGTATTCTAACAGAGGGATGAAACAAAAGAGCTGATGCGAACTCTCAATAACTCAAGATTTCATACTCTGTCTTCACTGGTTTTAGTAAAAGCCACTGTGATGTCTATATCACAAATAAGGAAGGCATTGTCGACTAATATTCATTTAGAGGTCCTTTTGATCTGTTTGCTGGTTCAACAGAAGTCCTCTGAGGATATGTCTAATCACAAATTGGTAAAAATACACCAATAGCAGTCAAATGCAGGGGTTTTATCCTTTAGAGACGGATGAACATTTTCTTTGCAAAGGAGCCGCAAACACCAAGGAAGGATAAATCACAAAGACATAAACACTGTAATACTTCAGTACAGTTTCTTAGGGCTATGTCTATGCTCATATGCAATAATGGTGTAATCACTGCCAATATTTTGCCGCATTTAACATTATTCTTTCCTTTTAAGCGCCTGTATGATAGTGATTAAACTCCCAAAAACTAATCTCTGCTCATCGGAATGACATGTTTACTTTTTTCAACTAAAGCTGTCCTTTCATGCCCCTAAAATGGCTTTGATGCAACTCCACACCTTTGCGTCATTTCATATGCACAGATCTATTAAAATGCAAATTCTTTTTTTTTCCTCTCCGCGTATTATCACCACCAGTCGTCTGGCTGCAGCTCCTCACCTTCCACTCTGCTCAAATGCAGTAAAACTAGTCCATGTCGCTCAAGAATGAGTCTTAATATCAGAGTTGTTCAGCCAAGGTTGTTGAAGAATGAACAGATACTGAAGAAAGAAGACAGAAATACAGGATCACGTGTAAATGCATGGAAGTCAATTGGCTTGACTACACTTGCAGGTGTTCCAGCTGTTTCAGAAGCTAATAAGATTGCTTCCCTAGGTTTGTTTTTAAAATGTCAAATAAATGTTAACATACTCCTGCAGCACAAGAAAACAGGCTTATAGAAAGAAACATGCAGAAGTGATTAAATCTACAGCTTCTGCATTTCATAGTTTTTCTAAACAACTGCATTTTTCCCTTTATTTCTGGTCACGTCATCCTGAAATTAGTTTTGACCCTTTTCAGAGGGTTTTATGTGCACAAAAGATGCAGTTTTACTGCAGACCGATGACAAGAAGACAGACAGGAATCGATACATTGTTCCACAATCAATTAATGACTCTTGCTTCCTTTTCAGTCCTTTTTGTGTCTCCCTTCTTCTTTCCTTCCACTCATCTAAGCATCTCTGCAGCAAATTGTTATTCCATTTACCCTCATAAGAAATAGCTTCTCCACCTCCTGACCACTTTCATTTAGTCAGTAGTGATCATATGCCCACACTATGTCACATATTTCTATTTGTAAATATGTGTCGTGCCATAGTAGAAAAAATAAAACTTTTATACACTGGCTATAATTGTGTAATACAGGAGTAACTTTGACCATATGGTAAGTAGTCATTGAGGTGTCGAAGGTCATTCATAGAAGAATTATGCAGTTAGAGGTTTGTTAATAAAAGGTACTGGGATAGAAAAGCACAAAATACCACTACACAAGAGGGACATGGAGAAATGGCATACAAATGTGTGAAGAGTGGACCTTGGTGCATCAAGGCTGTTCCCCCTGCAGTCTCCGCCTGCCGCCACAGAAGTAATGGACAGTTCAATGTGACTTCAGTAACTAGCAGAGTGTCCCAATCCTGAACACAAAGTGGAAACTGATACCACAAGAGGGGAATCTGACAGTTGAGGCGTCTGTTTCGCTTTTTTTTTTTTTCTCTTAAAAACTCAAGAAACCTAAGAACCCATCACTATGTTGGTATGGATATAAAGTTTTATAAAGTCAGCATGTTGGATCAACGAGGGGATTTTGGAGAAATGTTGAAAACAGTATAGACAGTATATGGACAGTATAGAAAAGTGTCTTCTGCATTGCAATGGATTGCACTGGTATCACATGTTCCTAATAGAGTTCTCCGTTCTCAGAGTGCAGGTTTTCACTATGGAACCAACTTCCAATTGGAGACTGACACCACCGCCACCTTTAAAACTCAACACTTAAAATGTTTCTGTTTAATAAAGCAAACATTAGTGTGTTAGGTAGTCACAGCTGCACAGCTGCACAGCTGCAGGACCAGACCAGAGCAGCTGGTCTTCAACACAGCTTCATCCCAGATCTGCTGCTGTAGACCTACGTTAGGGGGGGACACCAACATGATCCACTGACTGGTGCCCCTCACCTCCTCTGTTTCTCTTTCCCTTCTTCAGTCTAATCCTGAGTTATTAATCAGAAGTATCTCATAAGTATAATTATGCTCCACTGTTCTTGTAGTTTGTTGTGCTGGTCTGTCCCCTCTTTGTCTCTTCTGTACATGTTTGCAGGCCAGAAAATCAGGAGCTGCATGCTGACCTGCAGTCCCACCCTCTGACCATCCCAGTGTCTGCTGTCTACATGTGTTTATATAGTCGTCTCTGTAGTCCACCAACTAACCATGTATCAGTCATATTTACATGGAACTCTTAGTTCTGCTGCTGACAGATAGTTATACTAATGTATCTTGTCTTTTGTACTTTTGATGGCGTGTCTGTGTCTCTCCTCTCTCCGTTGTTCATTCTCTCTTTCTGATCTCCCTTTTGCCTGCTCTACCCGGCTGGTCTTCGGCAGGAGGGTCCCCCCTTATGATCCAGGTCCTGTTTGGCTTTATGTTTTTCTCCCACTAGGGGAGTTTTTACCTGCCGTTGTTTATGGAATAATTGCTCGGGGTGTCATGTTCTGGGTTTCTGGAAAGCGCCTAGACACAAGTTGTGTTGTAATAGACAATATATAAATAAAACTAAACGGAGTTAAATTGAAGAATAATAATAATGGATGAAGAAGGCCTTAACTAGGTTAAAAATAACGGCGCAAGCACAGGCTGAACTAACGCTAGCGTTTGTGGCAGACTCAACGTTTACGGAGTCTATGTTTTTCCTTTTGTCTCCTTCTTCTCTCGTGTTCCAGTGGATCTGAATCGTCTCTATGACGACGTCAAGCATTACAGCTGCACCCCTCGCAACTACTCCGTAAACCTGCGTGAGGAGCTGAGGATCACCAACGCTGTCTTCTTCCCTCGATGTCTGTTGGTGAAACGCTGTGGCGGCAATTGTGGCTGTGGAACCGATAACTGGAATAACGGCTGCAGCTGCCAGCCCTTGAATACATCACTCAAACTACACGAGGTACGTTTTATAACATGAGGACGCACTCGTGCACACCATTCCACACAGCATCACTGCAGCTACACTTCATACTTTCTTGTTTCTTTTTTTTACTTTTGCTTATTATTGATCCCAGATGACGATCGTCCCAGATTTTTCAGAAACAGTTAAGACAAACAAATGCATGCTCACCAAAGTGATATATATGTTATGGGACAAAATGTACATTGTGTATCATCCGAGTATCTGATGATACTCGGATGATACACACCGAGACATACAGCAAGACTCCATCAGGTAAAAGGCTCAGTGACATTTGACTTATTGCTTTCGAGGTGCAACTTCACTTCCACTCCTGACATGATTTAATCCTAAATTAAAACTGTTGAAACAGTATTAGAAGCATAGTAATGATGACTCGTGTGAGTTTTGTCATCAAATGCATCATTGTGCCATGAAAATAAACAACCTGACTGGTTAATTTGATTTTATCCTGCACAACAAAAGGAGAAAAAAACTGTTTTCATAGACTGGATAAATGCATTGATAGAGACGTAATGCACTATACACCATCAAACGTTTTTTTTTTTTTTTTTTTTTTTTAAATGTTTGGGATTTACTTTCCCCAAAAGAATAAATTTTAGCCATGATAGAAACAGCATATTTCAAAAATGCTGAATGAATTAAAAACACAAGCAAAAAAAGCACAACTGTCCGCTGGAAATCACTTAATGAGTTCAAGAACTTTGAACAGTACACGTCTCGAAGTCAAAGCTCCAACCTGCAGAGAGAAAGCACGTATGTAACAAGATGCAGAAGCACTGCTGCCTTCTCTGTGCTGCAGCCCACTTAACATGAAATTAGGGAAAGTAAAAAACCGTCCTGTGGTTTGACGAATCAAAATTTTAAATTCATTTTGGGAGTCAGGAATGCAGCATCTTTACTAATGAGCACAGGGACCGCCCGGCTCGGAACCAGTGCACAGTTCAAAAGCAAGGATCCGTAATGATCTGAGGGTGCAGTAGTCTTAATAGCACGGTTAACCTCCAGCATTAATGCTGAATGAAGTAGTCTGTCGAGGAATCCATCCATCCATCCATCCATCATCTATACCCGCTTACTCCTTTTCCGGGTCACGGGGGTCTGTCGGAGCCTATCCCGACACATTGCAGGCAGAAGGCAGGGGTACACCCTGGACAGGTCGCCAGTCCATCACAGGGCCGCATACAAGACAGACAAACATGCACGCTCACATTCACACCTAGGGAGAATTTGACAGTATCAATTAACCTACCCTGCATGTTTTTGGACTGTGGGAGGAAGCCGGAGTACCCGGAGGGAACCCACGCAAGCACGGGGAGAACATGCAAACTCCACACAGAAAGACCCACCGGTCACCGGTCTGTCGAGGAATATAAGCTGGAATACAAACAACGTCTTTTTCAGGGAGAGATTTGCTCATTTTCAGACTACAATCTGCACCTAAAGCCCAGTCCAGTTCAGAGACCAACTGACGTCATATGACACTTTTTGGCCTAAAAGAAAAACTAACAAAGGAGGCACAGACCTGGGCTGTAGAAATCTTGTATTCCACTGGCAGAGAAAGAGCAAAAAAAAATACTTTCAAAATGACAACTCTTTAACTATTGGTTGTTATGTGGTCTTGTTAAGAGGAGAGGAGATGCAGTACAGTACTTAGTATCACTTGATGAAACTATTTGTATAGTTGTGTTTTATGTTTATCGTTCTTACATAATACATTTATTACACTCATGATTTGATTTCATACAATGGTTAAAAATAACCATTTCAAAGACCACCTCAAAATATTTATATTCATTTCTGTGCTTTTGAACGGCCTAAAACTACGGGCGCCTAATATTTCTCTGTATGTGCTCATGCAAACTACAGCTTCTTCGGGAACAAAAGAAACATTTGGGTGATATTTGAGCATGCGACTTACATTTTCATTTCCATGTCATTTGAAGTGAATTTCTAAAAATAATGGTTTGTGAGGACGAGAGCCGTTGCTGAATGAGGGAGGAGCAGGAAGAAATCGAGTGTGCAGAGGCCGGCACTGCATCAGCGGCAAACCAGCAGCAGAAGTCTTACACTTCCTCTCTGCTTCTCACTTCTTTACATATCTGTCTCAGGGATTCTGCCACTCTCTTCCTTTTCTTTCTCCAGTCACTCTTTCATTCTTTCCAATTCCCATTTTCAATTTGTCCCATCGCAGTGCACCATTCTTGTTCTTTAAGCCTGTCATTCATTTCATTCTCTCAATTCCCTCCATCTCTTTGTGTCTTTGTTCTTGCATAGCTTCATTATTGAAAGGTGGTCCACAGGGCTCTTTTTCTCACTCAGCTTCTCTCGCTGTTTAAAAAAAAAAAAAGAAAAAAGAAAGCAATCATACAATAGAAATTTAAACAAAAGTGGGATTTGGGCTGTAATAGCGCTGTGTCTTTGACAGTGTGTGCAAAAGTCACAATTTATGAAGGCTTGGAAAAAAATGCATTGTATCTGGGTTCTCCTGAGTTTGGTGTGTGTGTGCGTGCGTGCGTGCGTGCGTGCGTGCGTGCGTGCGTGCGTGCGTGCGTGCGTGCGTGCGTGCGTGCGTGCGTGCACACATGTACGACAGAGAGACAGCAGGAAAAAGAGAGACGAGTTTTCCAGCATTTACTCGTCTGCTTCCCGACATCACAGACCTCTAACTGGTTCGTTAAGTGACCTCCAGAGAAACCTATTATTACTCACATCATTGTTTTACTGCTGGGAAGTGCTGACATTAATCAACAGCTCCGTCATAAAGCTTTGGAGATCTACGTCACTTGTGGAACAATATGTACTTCCTCTGTATTTTCAAATTAAAGGTGGCACCTACAAACCACATGTTCCTCAGCAGCTAGTTTAGTTAGATTTCATGAGGGGAAGCATATCAGAATGGTTTTTTCCAAACCGCATAAAAAATTTTAAATTTTGTTTAATCGCCACATTAAAAGCACTTTGATCTCCTAAAGTGCTTATTTTTACTTTAAGTGTACATATCTGTGCCAGTATATTTTCTGGATATAGTAGACAAACCTAAATCAGAAATAAAAGGTCTTGTATCGTACATTTACTTTGGACTTTGATTTTTTACTTTTATTTCTTTGCAGACAGTATGAACACAATATATTTCATACTTTTTCTCATTTATTATTAATAATTTCATTACTTCCATGCTTACATTTCAAGCCTGTATAACGTTCCAAAAAAAAAAAAAAAAAAAGGAGCAACACCGACATTTGTTTGTTTGTCTGTTTTGTTTTTAACACTTTTTCATGTTACTATTCTTTCTCACAACATTAAAAAGGTCTTCTGGCATTGAGGACACCATGTGATTAGGCGTTTCAGTTGTTTTTTTGCTCCATTTTTCCTGCAAACACATCTTATGGTATACAACAGCGAGCTGTCTTCTGCATTCCCGCTTTTCTTTTTCTTTAATTCTCCAAACATTCTGTATTTGAGACAGGTCAGAGGTTTACTCAGGACCAGTTCAGTACCTTTACCCTCTTCTTCCTTTGTAATGTGTGCAGAATGTCTTGTTTTTACCCATGATGCCTCTGAGCTAAGATCAGCGCCACGCATATTTATTAATGTGGTCTCATATTGTAATGCTTGGAAAAGATTTCCCACGGTAATCCCGTGCCGTGCAGTTCTATCAGCTCCTGATGGATGATGACTGTCCAGCTCGGGCTTGTGTCCTTGCCCTTTACTGAATACTGAAATTCTACCAGATTCCTCGAATCATTTAATGATGTTATGTATTGTGGAGGACGAAATATGGAGAATGTGTCTTTGAAGAACAGTGATTTTAACATTTCAGTGATTTCTATCACACGTTTATTAAGAAAATGGAGATCTTCTGCTCGTCTTTGCTCCTCAAAGACTCTCAAAGCCTTTCATGGTTGCTGCTTTTGTACTGAATCATCGTTAATGATCTCCTGCATACATCAGTTGTCTGAAATAGCATCAGCCTTTTTTCACCTTTTTACCACCACTGAAATGGTCCTGTACTAACTTTTTGAAACGTGTTGCCAGCCTAAAATGCGATAATTGATTATTATCTTTTTTTTTTTTTTTGCAAATGAAATGAAATGAAGCTGATGTTAAAGAGCATGATCTATCCTGGGTTCATTTTTGTCTGCAAAGAAGAAAAAATGAGTTTTTTAAATTCTAAATAACATTTTATTATTAACAAATGGCCCTGAGAAGGTTTTCTACTTGAATTTTAATGCCGCTTATATTACAGTTAAACACTGGAGAGGAATCTCTGCTTTAATTTCAGAAACCAGCAGTATCGCTCTGCTTCTTCAGGGGTTCCTTCTTTCCGTTGAGCTCTTTCAGGGGTGACAGAGACAATAGTGTGAAAAAAAAAACTTGAAAAAGGGCGAGGCTCACGGCAGAAGTTGAGCCCTTTCTAGACGTCCAGTCTCACCACCAGTAGAGAGAAGAATCCAGGGGGGCAGTCTGAGTAGCCACGTCTGTAAGACGTGGACAGTCTGGTGTTCAGAGGGAGGAGGGGGCCTGCCGCTCAGGAGGGAGCCACAGGCGGGCAGCAAGGCAGCCGGTCTGTCACTTCATTGATCTCAGTGTGATCGAGACGAGGAAAACCTCCCCGTTCTGCTGTACTAGGGTTTTACAACCAAATCTTACTTTTTGGCATTTTAACTTTTGTAACATCCCTTGCTTTGGAAGTTACTTGGCAAAGAAAAAAGACTCCCTGTTTGTAAAGAGGACATGACGTCAGATTAGTCATGGCAGAAAAATGGCGTGTGTCGTTAATGAATTCATTTGCCTTATTTGACGATGTGCATATGCACATTTCCCTGGCGACGGCGGCTGGAGGTCGACGCAGCCCGGACTGTGAAGGCACATGCACATGCAGCTCTTCAGACAGCAGTGTCTCATTTATGTTTCAGTCACAGCTGTTTCTTTCTTTGATATTCAAGTGTGATCGGCACCTACAAATTAAGCAGTAAGCAGGTTTTATCTACGCTCTGCTCATTCCTTTCCTGTTCCCTTCAGGTGCTGAAGTACGCACCTGAGACCAGTCCGTACAGGCGCTATCAGAGATCAGGAGTGCGCTGGATCATCGATGAGATCTTCCTCACCCACCACGACACGTGTGAGTGTGTGTGTCCCTCCCAGCCGCCTCGCTGACACACTCATTCTGGCTCGAGCATCTGGAACTGATGGATGAGTCTTTTTATCGATTTAGCAATGAACTTTATATAACAAACGGCACCGCTGGCAAACATGCAGCAAAGAAGAGTTCAGCAGTTTGACTGATAGACTGCAGCGCGCATCCTGCTCAACGGCATTCGCTCTTGCAAGTAAACCACTTATCTTTGTGCACAGGCCAAACTTTAAAAATGCATAAACATTTCCAGCCAAACGTATTTGTCAGTCAACATTCCTGCAACTTAGTGAGAACCAACCAGATGAACCTTCACAGGCCACGCCTCGGCTAGACATGCACCCATGAAATGGAAAAATAGCAATGGAGACAAAAGAATTCAACTTTGACTCAATTAGTTGTTATTATGTTCATTTTGATTATAAATTATAAACTTGAACTTGGATGGGTTTTTTTTTTGTTGTTTTTTTTCAAGGATTTTAATGAGCTCGATAAAAGTGAGCTGACTCCAACCGCCGCGTAAACAGCCTTTTACCCCTGTGTCATGTAAATGTATTTGCAGTGTGTATGTGTGTAAAGCTCTTTCTAGAAACTTCAGACATGAAGCAGCTTTCTGAGATGAGTGAGCGAGAGACGGAATGACAAAGGGAATAGGGTTGGAGGAAGTTCACACCAAAACAACACTTTATCTCGATGTGAAATGAAGCCGTCTGCAACCCTCCAAATTTGAATATCTCACCAACTCACGTACACATCCACTGTGGGACACCCAAAGACAAAATTGAGACTTTGTAGAATGGTTTTGTTTTCCTCACATTTTTGTCCTCTTGATATTCCCACACTTCAGTTGTGTGCCAGTCCATCTTCACACCTCTTTGCTCTCTCTCTCTCTCTCTCTCTCTCTCTCTCTCTCTAGTCTTTAACACACATGTTCTCCCTGCTTCCATCACTCACCCACTAACACATCAAAGAAAATGTCAGATTAGGCCGCCGCGCTGTGCCCAGTTTTCAACATTCCTGGCATTCCAGTTGCTAAGCGGAATTCTGCTGCCTCGGATAAAACCGTGATCCTCCGACCCTAAACTCAAAACAGAGGAAAGGGAGGTAGAAACTCAGGAAGACAGCCGAGGGGAGGAAGTTTTTTAGGGGAGATGGCTGACAGAAAAGGGGCAATCAAGCCTATTGTAGGAAGAAGAAGAAAAAAAAAACACTCCAGGTTGAGAGGCGCTTTTAAGATCCAGCACATGAGAGACGGCAGCTCGCTCAGCTGTTTCAATCAGCACACTCTGGTTTCAGGCTTCCTAGCACAAATCTGCGGGAATCTGAGAAATGTTCTTGCTGAAAATACAACTAATGCTGTGTGTGTGTGTGTGTGTGTGTGTGTGTGTGTGTGTGTGTGTGTGTGTGTGTGTGTGTGTGTGTGTGTGTGTGTGTGTGTGCATTCCAGTCTCCTTGTAGCAGCTCAGGAAGAGGCTCTTTTGTTTAAGGGGTAGAGGGTTACCAACACTGTGGGAGCTGGCAGCAAATACAAGCATGTGTGTGTGTGTGTGTGTGTGTGTGTGTGTGTGTGTGTGTGTGTGTGTGTGTGTGTGTGTGTGTGTGCGTGTGTGCGTGTGTGTGTGTCTTTAGGTAGATAAACGACCATACATCCAGCTGCGGGAACTGACAGACTTGCCTGTCATGTCTCCATCATCGCCTCCCATGCTTCCCACCGTCCACTCACTAGGGCTCGCTTACAGGCTGGATTCAGGCAGAGAAAATTAGATTTTACATGCTACTGCTGATCTGAAGACAGAATAAAAATAAGTGGACATGGAGACGACTCCCGGGTCACAGTGAAACCCAATCACAGCAGTATTTTGTGTGCTGTATGTGTGTTCTGTGAGTCACGGGTGTTATTTGACAGATGGGGGGTTACTTAATACTCTTAAATACTGCAGATATTCACACAGACTCACGCATGTCGGATTGTTGGCCGTTCCAACAAAAGCAGCCTCGCGTTGCTGTGGAAGCCGTCGCCTTCAGACCTCTCGTGAGCTTTGCTTCTCTTCTCGTGCATTTTAGTTTAATGCGCAAAGACGAACACAAAACTTCGACGATAAAGCGGACGATGGTGGATGAGGACGGTTAACCGCCAACACGCCCAGATGCATTTTTCCAAAATGATATTCTGATTTTGCACAGTTACTATGCCACTAGATATGTTTTTGCTTTTTATCGCTGAAAACAAATTGCTGTTGAATCATTTATCTGTAGGAAAGTAATTGGCAACTTATCATTTTCCTACCAACCAAGTGATCTCGCCGATAAAAGTTAGAGGGAAAAAATCCAGACACAATTTGCTGGTTTTTTTCTGGGTTTTATATATATATATATATATATATATATATATATATATATATATATATATAAACACATACACATGAATATTGTTGGATTGTTGATTATTTGGATTAAACGTATCAGACGTGAAATGATTAGATGGATTTCAAATTTATGCATAGTAGAAGTGTGTGTGTGTGTGTGTGTGTGTGTGTGTGTGTGTGTGTGTGTGTGTGTGTGTGTGTGTGTGTGTGTGTCCTGCGTTATCAGCACATTCCAGTGCTGTTTGCTCCAAAGTGACATTCCTCTTCTCCAACTTAACCGTTTTGTTTTCTCCTGCAGTTCTTTGCAACAGAACGGGATAATTATGCAATGACAAGCGAGAGCATCACGACACACCGAACCTTTATTAGATTTTCACTTTATCTTACTTTCCAACAGATTTGACCCGGAGCTTGTGTTTTTCACGCCTGTGCATTCAAATGAGTGTGCTGTTGTATTTTCAACTCAGAAAAAACATAAAAATGCTGATCAGTTTTGAAGTCAGGTTTGATGATCAAAAGTCAACCTGCTTTGCTGTCCTCAGACAAAAAATATTCATAACAAACTATGCTTCTCCTAAATAATTTATTGTTCTGTATTGTTTTATTAAAAATGTCAGCTGGTTGGTTTTGATAAATAAAATATTTGCAGCATTACTGCGTCCAGTTCTTTGCTTTATGTTTTTCCAGCTCCTCCTAACCGGCATTCGGCTGCAGCATATTTCGGATGATGCTGGAAAATTCACAGCTGGAAAGTTAAAGAAAAAAATGTGTCGCCGTCTGTTTTTCACTCTTAATTAAAAGAAGAAAAAAGAGCTACATGTCTGCACGTGATCGCAGCGAAACAGAAGAAGTCGAGAGAGGAAGGGAGACTCAACAACCCGGAGCCTGCTGAGCTGAGCTGAGCTGGAAACCTCAAACGTGCTTTTAAGAGCAATGTATCCGAGCGGAGTTCAGGAGGGGTGACGTGATTAAATCAGTCTGCTTATTACAGTCTTTAAGAGTCACTTTGCAGCAGCGGTGCAGCGGCGCTCGGATCCTCCAGCCATATGGCCGATGTTCAGGTGACCAGACTGAACCGTCGTTTTACTTTCATGTCATTGTTCAGTGCAGGCGTGTTGTGAATAATTAACAGCGGGGTTATTGACGTTTTCGGTTAACAGCTTCATTAGCGGTTGCTAGGAGCCAGAAGTGTGCGTTAAGTAACCACGGCGAGCGTCTGCCTGGATGTTTCCACGCTGTCGTGCAAACTGGCAGGAATGGCATGATGATTTTCAGCTTCAAATCATCATGCAATTCCCTTTTCCGCTCATGATTTGTGAATCGGAATACAGTTGCATCAATAATTTATTTGGTTCTTTTTTGGGATCAAAAAATATCTTACTGTAGTCTTAACAAGTGAGCGACGTGGCTCGGCTCGCAGGCTGTTACTCATCTACAGCTATAAGAAGTAATCCCAAGACATATAATTGAGACGATGTTCATGATATCTGTGTTTGCTGCCAACTGGGATGCATGCGGATCAACACCGAGGGATGCAGAGGGGAGCGTCAGCAGACGTCACATTGACAGAGTTGAAGGCAAGGCAAGGTTATTTGTTGAGCGAGACGATTCAAAGGGCTATACATAAAATCATTTTGAAAAATGCATTTAAAAAGTTACATTTTGAAAACAGGATTAAAGACAGACAGACAGACATAAGTTAATAGGAATTAAACAAATGAGATGCTAGAAATAAAGGTTCCGGTGCATTGTGGTAGATACTGAATGGCAGCAGGAAATGAAAAGGTTGTCAACCTCGAACTGAGAGTTTAGGCAGCCCTGGTGCATTCTGGGAGTTTGTTCCACAGGTGAGGAGCATGGGAAAGCACCACAGAAACTTGTGAACTTGTACATCACAATGAACTGTTAAGTTCACTTTTTAGTGAAAGGTGAACTTAACAAAAACGGTTCCAGCTGAAGAGCATTATGTTTTATGCAAATTTTATGAATGAAGTAGTGACATTTAAGTAAATAGTGCCGACTGGGTCTGAAAATGTAGGAATGGGTTGAAACCAGAGCCGTGTGCTCAACCGGTTTAAAATCGGGCCCGGCTGATGTTTGGTGCTGTCACTTTACAGCCAGGAGGAACACAGATGTCCCATTAGTCAGCAGTGGTACAATTAACCTTCAGACGTAGTGTTCACATGCGTGGTTGATTGTCTCTGTGCTGCTCTGTGATACATGTGACCCCCCTGGGGTGTGCGCCCCATCCTCGCCCCATCCTCACCCCATCCTCACCCAAACACAGCAGGAATACGTTTCACAAGAAATCAGCATCAATTAAGTTCAGTTCCAGATTGCGAACTATGAACATCAACAAATTAAATTTCATCTCTGTAAACTGAACTTATTTTGACGAGGAAACTTGCGTCTGACAGATTTCATGCGGATCCACAAAGTAGTGCAAGAGAAACAACAACGTCGAGCATCAACAGTGCGAGGGTAAAAGTTAAAGAAACACCAAAGGAAGGAGGCTTTCACCTGCGGGAAACACGAGCGTCTGCAGAACATTTCACGTCTGTCATCAATTACATTTGGTTCTGCTTCTCCGTGTAAAACCAGTACTGATGCAGCTTAACACTCCAACAGAGTTTTGGTCTCCAGAAATAATTTGATTAACCGTAGCTGACAACAGGCACTCACACTTACAGATTTCTCATTGCAACGTGGACAATAATGCAGGTGCAATATACAAATCACATTTGTTGGGACCCCTGTGATGACTTTTCACACTTTCGAAGACCATGAGGACTGTAATCAAAAGCGGTGGCCGCGGTCGCAAATGGCAACACAGCTATCCCTGGCATTTCATCCGCGTCTGCTTCTACATCTGTCAAGGCTATTTCCTGTTTCAGTTGTTGCTGTGGCAACTGTCCCTGGCTGTTATCATTACAAAGCAGCCCCCCCACCCCCCAACATACAGCCAGACATTCACGTCACGTCCCACAGTCTACCAACCAGCCAGATATTACACTCGTCACTGAGTAGTTTTTTTTGTTTGTTTGTTTTGTTTTGGGTTTTTTTTTTTTTTTTTTTAGAAAGTGAATTCAACAAAGTAGACTCCTCTTAGTCCCAGTGGACATGAGCAAAACTGAATACAAAACATACAGCACTATAAAAAAGAGTGACCAGAATGAAGATTAAGGCTGCGAATGGCAGATCAATCAGAAAAAAAGGTCAGAGAGAGAGTATGTTGTTTGTTTGAACCCATCATTCTGACACGCCCGTTTTTGTGTCTGTCAGCAGCTTCTTATCTTTTCCTTCTGGGCAGAAATGCACACACTCACACACACACACACACACACACACACACTCACACAGTGTCAACTGGCTGTGTCTTACAGATCAGGCTGCCCCCAGGCTGTGTTTTCGTTTTGCTTAAACATGCACACGTTTAAATGACAGTGGTGCGGGGCCATCACAGAGGCCGTCTCGTTCTTGATTCTGTGCTCCTTCATCCGTAGCGTCGCTGCCTACGCAGTCTCCCCTACGCTTCATCTTACGAGGAATCGCACGGTTACTTTCATCCACTCGTGCTTCTCGTGCGTTCCTCCTTTACGTTGGGGTTCACTTAGACTCTTTATCCCTTTTTGTTCTCCCTGCGGTTCCTTAAGAAACCAGGAAATTAAATCGAACAAGATAAGAAGTTTCCATGTATTCCTTAACCTGTTCTATATTAACTTTGTCATTTCCGGTCAGTGCCCTCTCTCTGATAGCTGTAGTCTGAGCGTTTGATCCTAGCGTCATTAAAAACATCCTTTGTTCACATATTCACGTGTCACAGAGGGGGTGCAGAAGTGCCAGCTTTGGCAGTGCGCTGGATGTGCTGCAGTTCAAATTAGAGATGACCAAATCAGCCGCGACACTTGTCAACATGCAGCCGCTCAGGCTCAAGAGCGCTCTCATTACCACATTACTACATGACAATTCACTTCATGGCAGTCTGACTACATCTACATCTTCAGCCTTCACTCGATCTCATCACACATAGAAAGTCCTGCCTTTGTAGAGGATCCTGCGGTGGCAGAGTGGGTGACCCTATGAACGCATTTTATTCATTATGAGAGGCTGACGAACACTGGCAGGAGCACTGGGCACCGAGTTGGGGAATTTAACCACAGATTAGCTCAACTATAGTTAGAGCTGAGCTGTATTTGCAGAGGAAAAAAATAAAGTCGAGCACAAAGCATGATCTAATGTAGGGTGGTGACTGTTTACATGTAATTAGAACAGACAATGTTTGGGAAGGGAGAAGAAAAAAATTGGATGAACTGACTAAGCAACAGACGGATTCAATGAGAGGAAAGTTTTTGTTGAGAGAGACCGGCGGGAAGAGTCCAAGGAAAGGACGGGGGGTGGGGAAGATGGAAAGGAGAGGTTTTCGAGAGACAGACACACGGAGAAAAAGCGACACATGGACAGATGATGAGGAGGTGGAGGAGAGCTGTTGAAGTCATTGAGGCACGGAGGAAAGAGTGGTGAGAATATAACCCTTAACTGAGACACGACGTAGCGAGACAGCACTGCCTTATATCACACACACTCTGAGCTGACATGAAGCAGAGTTGAATGGGAGGTCCGCTGTCAATCTGTCATCTTTGTTTTTAAAAAAGAATCTAAAAAGAAAAATATATATATATTCTGGGTTTTTTTTTATGTGAAATCACATCATATTTATCTGCTTCATCTCTTCTTCCTTTTGAAGTGATTCTTCTCCTTTATCTCTTACACACACACACACACACACACACACACACACACACACACACACACACACACACACACACACACACACACACACACACACACACACACACCTCAGTCTTGCATAGGCCCCAACCTCCGGTCCTCCATCTCTGTCCCTTGCTCCCATCCTGCCCCTTCTTCCATACTACATTATAGAACAGCTTTCATTTAGGTATGAATATTAGATACTTCCTTTGAATTATGGAAACAGACTGTATGTGAGGAATTTGCAGAAACAAAGAGAAAAAAGGACAGCCGTACTTGTCGGTCTTCACTCGCACGTTTAAAATAGTCCAATAAAAATGACATTCTCAGATCCAAACTGTTCCACTAAATAAAAGATTAATATAAACTGCCGGGGAAGAGGTGAGCTCTCCATCTCTCTGTACTCTCCGTTCTGCTCCTGAGGCTGAGGAACTGCAGGTTTCTGTTCTGATTCCTGCAGATATACTGCAGTGCCAGGCTAGTGGGGCTTTTTTTTTTTTGAGTGATAATATATTACAGTTATTTTTGAAGTGTGAAAACACTATTTTCTTTGTCAGCGGGCTTCACGTTCTGCCTGTGAGATACATAAACAGTCCCAAACATGATTTAAAGTTATGAGAGAGAGAAAGGTTTTACATATCGGGACCGTTAGTTCCTTTCCAGCTCTTAAAATGAAGTACATACATCCTCAGATGAAAAACACCAATGTTGTCCAGTATTACCGCTCTATGAAGAGGGGCTGGACTTTGACTCCCCCATCTCCGGTCCCCATGGTTAACAGACGTTGTGCCAGAAACCTTTAAATTGCTAAAATAGCATCAGCACAATGATCCCAAGCACACCAGCAAATATAGTAAAATGATAAAATGCTGAAAAAGGGGAATAAAATCAAAGTTTGAGATCCTGTGGTGGATAAGAAAGCTGTGCATAAATAAATGCCCTCAAACTTCAATGAAGTGAAGCAACGTTGTGAGAGAGAGCGGGGTGTATACTCGCTCCCTAATGACACGAGAGACTGATAACGTCAACGGAAAACTAGTTCAAGATAATGCTGCTTGATGCGCTTCGACAAGCTACTGAATCCAAGGGTGGACTTATTATTCACACGCTGCTTTTCCATTTCAGCTTAGTTTTCATTAAACAAATGACACGGTGGAACGTCGCGTTGCTGTTCATCTGGGATTGTAATTACCTCATTTTAAGACCTGGTGAGGACCAGATGAAAACACGACAATGCTTGCAAGCAACACAAATACCTGAGTCTCTCTCTCTTTCTCTCTCTCTGTTTATGTGGGGGTTTTTTCTTTGTGAAATATGAGCTATGAGAAACTACATTTATAGGAGCATTATACTGGAACAGAACAGAGCAACGATATCATCAAGAAAAAGAGGGGGAAGGGTAAAGTAAATAACAAATAAAAACAAATCCTCAGGTGCCAGAGTCACTTTAATTTAATGAAAGTGATGCACTAGTGTCTGTGGAGGTGTGTGTGTGTGTGTGTGTGTGTGTGTGTGTGTGTGTGTGTGTGTGTGTGTGTGTGTGTGTAAAAGTTACTTTTGGTTCATTTTAGAAGTAACCTCATGGCACATAAAGATGAGTCCATTACCCAAATTACATGATGCGCAGCCCTAAATAGAATCTGTGCACAAGCGTGCACACTCAAACACACACACACACACACACACACACACACAGAGTCGTGTTCCTGTCATTTAAGAGGGCATCACTTTGAGCGCATGTGATTTAGTCTCCATGGTGATTCACACCAGAGGTAGCCTGGTTTTCTCCTCATAATTTTAGATAAAATTACTTTGTAAACAGATTTACAGTTCGGTCCAGAGGTTTTTGTGGTTTTGAGCTTTTATGGTTTTCTCTATATAAACCGCCATAATGAATTTGACATAACTCAACTAAAGCAAAATTTGATCAAAGTGTAAACTTTCAGCTTTAATTTCAGATAATTCACCAAACATACTGTACTGAACATTTTAGAATTTCAGCCATTTTAACCAAAACACCTCCTTTTTCAGGGGCTTATTGGCCTTTGGATGAAGTTATGTCATTGTAAACATAACTATAATTTTCCTTAGATTGAAACATTCTTTGCAGTCAATGAGTGCCTGAGGTCTGGAAGCTGTGGACATCACTATATCTGCAGTTGCTCCATGGAGATGTTCTGCATGCTTTCACCGCAGGCACCTTGAAACTCCTGTTTAGTCTGCAAGTAACTAAAAATCAGTCTATTGTCGGGTTCAGATGACTGACAATATCCCATCCCTTTGGATCACGAGCTGTTCCTTTCATTCTCCATACTTCTTCTTACTGCATACTTAACATCACTTATATGCAAGTTTATCTTGGTTTTTTCGACCCAAAGTATGTGGTTGCAGAATGGGAGAGGTTGTTTTCTTTCTTTTATAATGTTCTCTGGCAAAGTCTAACCTGGATTTCCTGTTGTTCCTGTTTCCTGTTGTTTACCATTGTAAACCATTTCTGTTGGTTCTTCAGTCTGATGTTTGTCAGGTTTAAACGACCTAAACATTTATTAAACACACAGTAAGGAAGAAAGCCGAAGTCAGTTTTCATTCATCAGCCCGGAGGACGGACAGAGAACTCAGCCACATCTCCGCTGCTCTGGCCTCTGTCCGCACCCCCCCTCTGCTGGTCTCTTGAGGTTTATATTGAAAATAAGGAGGTCACAAATCACAAGATAGGCAACAAGTACAAGATATATTCTGACGTGTACAGTCATCTTATAAAACGAGCAGTATACAGTGCGTAAAATAACAATGAGATAAACAAAGAGTGTGTTAAAGTTTAACTCTATCAATGTTTGCCTCCTTCATATTTGTAGCGCCAGTCAAACATAACATAGTACGCACATATTACCATGTAATTACTGAGTGTGAGGGGTCTGACTTCAGAGTATCTATCCTAATCTGCACGCGTGCACACATACACACCTGGATGGCCACTTTCCCTGTACATTGTGTTGCAGCTTTGTGCAATAATACACGCATTATTCCTGTTTATTGCATGCGGATTGATTCTATGAATGTCACCGCTCCTGAGATTATCTTTATTCAGTCCACGGTCCGCTGTCACGAAAATCAATACGACAGCAAGCTGCAATGATCCCGAGTTATCTTAAAGTACTTTCACCAAAATCAATCCAGTGACATGTGCAAAAGTGTATGACATATATAAACCATACTGTATATGTCTTGGCCTTTTCATTGAACAAGGACGTTCCGATGGTCAGCTGCCAGTTTGTTGGTGCAGATTCTCAGTGATCCAGATCATGGAAATCCTTAGTGCTTGAACAGAAGGTAACTAAACGTTTCTTCTTGGTTCCTGAAGACAATTGATCTCTCATAGGGAAGGTTCCCCCAGTTCTGGCTGACTGGTGGGGAGTTTCATGCTTATTAGCTATGTTTAGGCTCACGTGCATGTTACTGACCCACCCGCTCCACATATGGATTCCCCGGATCAGATGGTCAGATCAAATGAGGACCTCACCCAGCGTGAAAAGGATGCCTTAGCACAAAAACACTCAACTTTTGTCATGTCTCCACAACAGTGAGTAGTGCTGGTCCTCATCGGTGCCAACTTCCCATTTTTACTGCAGACGTTATCTACTGGAAGGCCACACTAGTCAACTATGGACTTCATAAAGTACACCATAAAGACATCCCACCCAGATCCATCAGCAGCACCATCGGATGTGGGCCTGAAAACAGAAAGTCCATGAATCAAAAATAAATAGATGGAGTTCTGGAATGGAAGCTGTATGTTCTGACGAAACAAAAATTAGCTTCAGGATGATGGATGAAATAATGGAGAAAAGTAGAGACAAAGAAAGAACAGTCCGTGACTGCACACGAGCAACTGGAAGTGTCCGAGACTGTGGCACGTCAGGACGTTTAAAGCGGCCAAGGAGCGTCCACTCTTGCATTTACTGACAAACTTATGACCAACTTTGTTGTCTATGTAAGTGCATTCTGTACCTAACTCAACCCTGAGAGAACTCTAGAGAAGCCTTTCTGCTTAGAAAACTAAGAAACACTTCAGAACTTTAAAATATGTATCACATTTTATTTTTTTTCTAACTTTTGCTGACTCTTTGTGTGTGTCTCTGATTACTTTCGTATATCTAACTTTAGAGTTGTAAAGCGTGAAATTCATAATCATGCAACCTAAAAAGGAAAAAAAGAAAAGAAAAAGAAAAAGCACCTATATGTTCAATCAGTATTTTATATCGGGACACGAACATTTTAGTTCTGAAATCCACTAAGGTTTTACACCCTGGTACTCATCCTGTGAACAAAATGGGCCAGTTCCAGTTACTAACTTGTTTGGCTCAGCTTGTACGACAAGCAGAGCTGGCAGTGCTGACAAGCAGGAGCACAGCCAATCACTCCGTGCTCACTGTTTGACTCGTACAGGTTGGTCAGGACGCCTGTGCAGCCCCAGTGGGGCAATCTGCAGGAGACGACATGACTGTAACACTCATCACTGTGCATCTGGGCAGGCAACTGGTGGTCAACTCTTTCCGTGGATGACAAGCATTGGCTGAGGCACAGACTGCATACACGATTCAGGATTGGCAATGAGTGTGGTCCTGTCTATCGTCTCCCTTTGTGTTGTGCCAAATTCTTGTATCAGTAGTGTGTGAGTTTGTGCTGTGAAGTGCACGTTCCGCTTTAGTTCACTTATGTTGTGGTCATCTTAACTATGTGAGCTGAACATGCATGCAGCATACATGTAATGTTCTTCAAACTCCCACCTTTGGCGACAAATCTAATACAGCAAGTGAATGTAGAATCTAACTTAAAGTCAGATTTGTAAAATCGGCATCGACGAGGGATGATTTAAATGACCAAAGGCTTAAAGCAGAAAGAAATGTGTCGTTAGCGGTTTGTTCGTGAATTATAAATGGTTTTGTGCCCTGCGTGTGCTTGAGGCAGATCCGTCAGACGAAAATAGTTGCAATGACAGGAAATACATGTCACAAGAGAGAGCAAACAGTACTTCACCTTATCTTATACACACAAAACCAAACAGAGACACACAAAAATGAATGGCTTTTGGAAATGCTTTGATAGCTTGCTTTCCCTCTCACTCAACACACACACACACATATATATACATAA